>CM068323.1:15167708-15557708 GCA_034766995.1 Acanthacorydalis orientalis | reverse complement strand
ATGATTATCTTTTTTGTTTTTAGTAACACTTTTAGTCCGAAAATATAATTCGTATTGAGTTCCAGTGGTCGGTTCAATACGATATAAACCTTCTAGAAAGTCATCGAGCGTGTACTTCAGTGATTTAGTCGCTGGTGATGTATTTACACTCTGAGTAATGTTTTTGTTAAGCGTATCGATACCTTTCAATAATACTTGCATTAAATCTTTTCTCTTATAGCCTATCGGTTTCTCTACGACACGTTTACCGAGTCCTAAGTCAATCGGATATACGCGACTAAAAGTAAAATGGTTGAATGGAATTAATTCGTACTCGTTGTTAAGGGGAAGACCGTGGAGTACTTCTGCAGACATAATCTGCCTGCGGATATATGTGGCGCATTCGACGTTCGTCGACGTGGTGGTACTGCTGCTTGTGCCACTAGCGACGCCCGCCAACGGCGCTGATGAAATGTTTGCAGAACTGAGGCTCTCGGCGGCCTGGCCCAACACGAGCGGTGGTCCGTTGGTCGGTGAAACGACTCCGCTTCCCGCACCATTATTTCCGCCGCCGACATTGCCGCCTGTCAACAACAACTTAATTACAACGTCAATCTAGTTATCGCGGACTAACGAGATTATTTCACTCGCGGGATCCAGAGCACATTCTGTAAGAGATTGGGAGTATATTGAACGGACTAATAATAGTACGTCGATTGAGTTCGTCTCCGATTCGTAAACAGCAATACTGGAAGACTCGACGCTATTCATATTCAATCATTCAATGATTAATTCATTATCGATATCCGCTCTTAATTATAACATTATATTAAATTATATTTTTGTTCCCGTTTTTTACCATTTATCAAAAATGTTAAAGAGAACTTTCGCTGACAACATGAATTTCGGATAGAATGAATATCATTTATCTAGATTCTTTGTGTTCGATGAATTCATCGAAAATTATGTTCAATTTAGATAAATCGAACAAAACTTTTAAGAAACCATTGTTTTAAAAACAATCAAGTCTCGTGTTTAAGTTTAAGATTTGATTATTTTTTTCAATTTAAAATTGTAATAAAATTATCAATCAATTAAAATGTATATCATATTGTTTTAAATTTAAATGAAACTTTCAAAGCCAGATTTCATCAATTATTTTCTTTATTTATTCAAATATCAATAAAGAAAATAATTGATGAAATGTCCAATCTATTAACATAATACGAAATGAAATTATTAACACATTATATATATATATATATAAAATAATAATAAAGTTAGAACATTTGTTAAAATAATTGTAATAAAAGTCAATAATAAATTATAAATTAAAAATAATAAAAAATAAATAATAAATAATAAATTCTATAAAAGAAAAGATTGAGGCTCAGTTCAATGGAAAATTAATTCTAAATTCTTACACTTTAATTATGCTACTAAATCCTACTCTCCATCAAACTAAATGCTACTCTCCTATTTGTGATAAAATATTAAAAATATTGCATCTAATTATCTAATTCATTCATAATGAATATTATAAATACCTAATATATTTTTAAATTTAATATAATAGTACATTAAAATTGTTTCTATGCCGACATAATTGAGTTAAATTTTTATAAGAAAAAAATAACAAAATCTCAAAGTAGCTAGATAGTTAAGAGACGTATTTTCAATGAATTTTGTAAACTGAATAAAAAATCGTAAGATATTATTAGCATAGCTATTTACTGGATAATTAAAAATAAAAAATAAAGCTCGACAATTTAAATAAGTATATTCAGTAAGCTAAGTATATTCATTTCCATAAGTATATTCATTTTCATAAGTATATTCAATTAAGCTTTGGAACAAAATATACTATTTCTTATATATGAATTAATGTCATGTTTTTGAAAAAAATAATGAAATGTACGATTGTTATCTTGGAATGTATTTACGTGAGAGTAAAAATATATAAAATTACACACAAACATATCTTCAACTTTTTAACAAGTTTTTTTCCAGTTTTCATTCCTGTAAATATTCATGAATGTGTATTTTTGGAAATCATGCAATACTTGGCAATATATATATATATATATATATATATATATATACACATACTTGTATATAGGTAAATTTGTAATATTCCTGTTGAAATATCGAGGAACAGAACAAAACTGTAAACATTACATTGAAAAATTAAATCCCGAGTGAAACGTCCACCAACTACGACTTCGTGACAATTCGTTCCCCATATCTTAAACTGAAATTAGATTCTTTTTTCGTGCCAGTATCTCGCGAATTAAAAATACAACACGCGAGGGCATAATTACATTATTTCCGCTTTAAAATTCACATTAAAAATCTTGAAATTGTCGCATCTCGTTTCCGTGCACTCGTTATCTGGTCTCGCCTGGGGGTTGTACGCTATTTTTTTCACGAACTCGTACCGCTGCATGCTTTCTCCACTACCGGTTTGCATGCCCGTTTACCATACAGCACGTCGTGACTTCGAAACCCGTCCGACACCTACATCTCCGGGAATTATTCCGGAACATTTTACGTGATTTCATTATGTCAGACGACGTAGTATGGACGACGTGCGTCACTTTGATAAGTGACCTGTGTCATCGATGAATTTCGGAATGAGCGTCGCGCGTGAACTTTTTTTTATTAAATTCTAAATCGTTTACATCAACCATCAGCATTTTATATGGAAACTACGCTTATACTTAAAATATTTCCAGTATAATTCATAAAATATAATTTTTTTAATCTTATTCCTAAATATTTCCCATTTAAATAATATTTATACACACCTCTTAAAGAACTTATTAAGCTATATTAATTACACAATGACACATACAATGAACTGACACATAAGAAAGCTTTTAACACTTATTTGTTTTCATTTAATGAGTATCTAGAACATGAAGACTACAAATATACTACTTTCTTAATGAGATTAACTTGAAACGTTTTTATTAAGCAAAAAGAACAACAAATATAAATTTTATACATTAACTAAAATTTATAAAAGATATATAACTGAATGCTGAGGTTCTTATTCTAAATCTTGTTTTAGAAATTATTTTAATTATAATGAATTTCAAAATTAAAGAAGAAAATTATAGAAAAAAATCATCAATATTATATTTTCAATAGGCATGAGAGTCTGAACTAAACTGCAATATTTTATTCTGGAAGCATTCCTTTTTCTGTACCTGCCTTCAACAAGAGAATAAATCTGTGCATACGTGATAGGTCAAATAGTCTCCTTGAAATAAAAATACCTGTCACCGAGCTGATTTATTTTAAGCATACGTATTGTTATTATAAGCCTTGCTTTATATATTAATAAAAATTGACAAGAACCATATACCTGAATATAAGTGTTTTTTTAACTAGAGCTTGATTTAAAAATAATTTTAAATTTATTTTAGCTTAAGACGACAACGAGAGAAAATAAAATCTTCTATAATTCAGAAAAATTATTTTTATATTCAATTATTTATTTAATAATATATCTTTCATTGAATACATTTATAAACAAGAAACTGTAATTCAATTAAAACACTACACATTTGTATTAGATTGAAATATATAACCGAAAAAATAATAAAAGTCTGTAACAACTAAAATCTTGTACCAATTTATATCAAATTACATATTAATTGTGTAATAAATTGAAAGAATCAAACTTCGGCATTTTCACAACAAAGCCGTAAAATTTTATTATCCGTAATTTCCAGTGAATTTTTCACATAGACAACACAAAAAGTATACCGTAAAATGAACTGTTTTTAAACTTATGCTGAAATATTCAGTTCGATCTTCGAATAAATCAAACATTTCGATGATTCTACATACTAATATAACCTTCAGAACTTTTTAATCTGCAAAAAGTTACAGCACTATATTTTCAAAAAAAAATGTATTTTTTTGTGAATATACAATTAATTTAAATAGAAATGGAAATGTTATTGTGCTTTCGATAATAAATGAGTTTTTTTTTATAAATTAAATAAATCAATCTTCTCAGAAACAAATACTGATTGTTTTAAATGTGTTTCGTATCTGGAAAACACATAAATATAATTATTTCCAACATTCAATTTCTTTTTTAATATTTTTTTTTTCATTTTATTCTTGTTTGTACAATAATTATTTTATATTCAATGATATAAAATTTTAATATCAACTAAATTATATATATACGAAAAAACTAATTTTTTTTACTAAAAAAATAAATTTAGAGTATAAAAATATTAAATTTCTTTTACTACATCTTATTCAAGTATAAAAAAATCTTTACAATCTAGTTGTTTTGACAAAACTACAAATTAAAACTATAATAAATTATTGTTTCATATTAAATAATATCAAAATAGCAATAGCATGGATAATAACTCAATGAATATTATCGTTTATTATTACTTCTTGGTTTAATAATGCATTATAATGAATTATTCATTTCAATGATTCTCAATATCCTTGATGAGTTTAATATCGCTTTCATTATTTATTTAATAGACTAAAAAACCATTATTCTTGAATAATTGTAGAAACTAATAGTAAGAATTTCTGAAATTATTAGCTTTATAAACAAAAATAAAACTATTTAAGAATCATGAAATATAGTTTTTCAAAGGATTATAAAATCTATTCAATATTTTAAATTTTAAGATTAGTTTAAAAACAACATAACAAATAGTTGTTAAATATTAATCAAAAAGATATATGTAGTTATTTTTTTGCATACTTATCAGTTTAACTAACAATGCAACTTTATTAAAAGAACTTAATTAAAAATTAAATTCATGAAATAATGTCGTTTGGATCATTAAAAATTTTAATTTACAACGTACTTATTCAGTATGAAATTTCCTCAATTCGACAAGCTTCTAAACGAATTAACAAACTGAAAAATTAACTTAAAAAATTGACGTAATCCATTTGAGTATCAATGCCTTGAGAATTTTCTTTACAAGTGTTCCGTGTAATATTACGACAAACGCAAAACTGTGGAGGGTTGTTTTTATAGAGAGTTACGCGTATAAAATTAATCCTGATAATTAGCAGTGAAACCGGGTCAAGGATCTGAGAAGATGTCCTTTCGGAACGTGGTAATGCTCATTAACGTTAGTAAGCGTTACCTTCTGACTAAATCTGTACTGAAACACGAAGCTCTTTATACATAAATACAGATTTCGGATTTTCATATCTCTTTTGTGTATTACGTGACGACTGACCACAATGGATATTATATTCAAAACGTGCTGGTAAACCGTACATTTAATTCCGGGTATCAGCGAGAGAACATTTGTAAATTTTATATTGTATTTATGTTTATTATTCATAAATGAACAATAATAGATATATTCAATTTTAGATACAAACGAAAATGTGAATAGAATGTTTAAATTTCACTGTTATTTTTCATACGTCTATAAAAAAATATTCACATTCAAATATTTCTGATACATTTATTAAATTATCCTTCGAGTTATTTAAAAAAAGTAATTAAAATCAGTTTAATTTACATCAGTTTGATTTTGTTTCAATACATATCCAATGAAAATAAATTAAACTTGTATAATATGAAAACTGGAGTTTTAAATAACTAACTTATTTGAAGTTAATGTTAGAAAAGCAAACTATTAAAAATAAACTAAGCCTCGTTCTTACAAAAACATTATTCTGCGAAGAAACTTTAAGAAAAATCGCCAGGAAAAAAAACAATATTTCATATCAAACAATCCAACATTTAAATATAGCGAATATAATAAAAAAGTGCACTTGAAAATTTAATTTATACTGCAAAATAATTAAAACTCGGAGTATAACTCGAACTTTTATTTAAATTACATCAATCAAATAACTCTATCTGTACTTAAAAAAGTTAGGTGTTCAACGAACAGTAAAGATTGCAAGAATTAAAACTTGTTCAAATATTGTTTTTTTTTAAAAAAAAAACTTTCAGCTTTCTTCATTAATAACGAACGGATTCTTTTTTCGATCTCACTTATTTATATAAAAAATATCGACAACTCAAAATGTTCAACATATATATGTATGTGTATATATGTATTGACTAAAAAATTTAAATAAAGTTTAAAGTTTTAATTAGAAAATTTCTCATTCCAGTTAATTCAACTTCCGGATAAATTCTTGATTGGCCTCTTAGCCGCAGTCGTTGCCTCAAGTATTCTACAGACCAGTGATTCATCGAGGTTGATTTTAATATTTAAATACTTCATTAAATCTGTAGATGAACTGCCTGCCTCGCATATTCTACCCTTCTCTTAACGTAACGGGGTTGGTTTATGTCGTGGTAACTCAATTGATGTACACGCAATTTTATTTTGAGTGGGTTGGTACAGGAATTTTACAGTTATGCTATGACAAAAAAAAACCACGTATATTCATACATACACAAGTTTATGACATGTACTGATAAAGATTTGCGTATTACTCTGTTTGCTTTGATGTTAGTAAATTAAATGCTATATTAAAAAAAATGCTTTAATTACGGTTATACGAAATATTTAATATTTTGACATTTTTTTGAACATTCTCTAAATGGTTGTTGTTTAAAAAGTGGTTTGTTCCATACTTTCAGTAATTTTTAATAAAAAAATTACTGAATATTTAAAAAATATTTTTACACCATATAAAATGCGGTAAATATTTAAAATATAACTATAAGAAAGATATGAGGAAATTTTAAAATGTAATCATATTTTCCTTCTACCTGTACAGAATTTAAACAATGATAAAATGAATATTAAAGTTTAAATATGACAATTATTTTTCAATTTGAGGATCATTAACTAATAAACTAAAGGATTAAACTGATTTAAAAAAAATATTAATATCATTTTTATATTCATTCTGAACTAGAAAAACAATTATTAAAAATGAGTCCATTTCAGAAAATAAAAATTGTTATTTAACTATGTCAACTTTCAAATATAAATTCTATTTGAAAAAGATACAATATCTAACGTTCCATTAAATTTTAAAGAATTCCATTAAATTTATAATCTTTCGTTATTAATAGTTAATTTAACTTTATATATGCCTCTAATTAGTTTTCTGTAAAAATACTTGAATCAAACGTGTCTTAAAAACTAATACAACTAAATGATAAATTTACATTTATCAAATAAAATTTCTATTTTTCTTGGAACAGAAAATAAAATATAGTATGATTCAACTTAGGGTTCCACACGAATGTATTTAATAAAACATGTTATCACCATTTAGTATTTTAGTTCAATTGTATTTTAATATTGAATTGAACTAAAATACTAAATAAAAATAACATGACTTTCCTTAATCCCTACGCCCCCTTTTAATACTTCCATGTGGAATCCTAAATTGAATCACCCTATATTTGTGGAAATTATAATTTCAACATGGATCTGTAATTCTATAATTTATTCAAATGTTATTTTATTTATTTACACGAATTAATTAATTTTATATTAATTGTATTCATATTTAATTCATATTCGTATTTAAAATGTTTATTTAAATCTCATTCATTTAATTAAAACGTGATATATTTAATTTAAAAATTATTAATAAACACTCAGTTATTTACAATACTAAATTTAATTCTATGCTTAATTCACGGAGTTTAAATAATTTTGTAGCTAAAAACATGTATAAAACATTTAATTTGCTTATTTATATTTTAATATTTAAAAAGGAAAACTCTTTCTTATTCTCTCTATACTGATTTTGAACTGTTTTTCAACTCGTACTAATAATATAAGATAATAATAATTGTGACACAATTTCAACTAAATAATAGAGTTAAGTTCTGTGTAAGCCTGTGCTTGTTGGAATTTTAGAATCGCATATAGAAGTTTCACACAAAGCAGTGGTAAATATAACGCGAGAGAATTTGTGGCAAGTTTGTGAATAGTTTCTACAAGTAATTGTTAGGAGCTTCTCTGTCTCAATAGTGGCCGATGATAGTGTAGTTCGCTACTTAAGGGAATAGACATGGGGTACATTCAGTCGAAAACCAAAATTTATTAAGTTATGCATTGCCACTAGAGTTACAAATTAGTGTGCGTTTGCTATTATGACGAAGCCGGAAAGTGTTAGTGACTGTAATTTTACGAATACGACCAAGTTGTATTATAGTTGTTGCGAATTCGTTTTAACAAATTCATTTTTGTTTCCTTTAAACATTTTGAATAAATTATGTACCGTTTAGTATACACTGTGTCGCTTTATTATCATTTCGGAAAAATAAAGTTTTCACAAGAAGAGCGTATTATTTAGAACAGCTTTTAATAATTGCTTATTTTCACTTTACGCACAAAATTGTTTTATTCTTAAAGAAAAAGCTTACCCTTTGAAGTTAAGTATTTCTCATATTTGAAATATTTTATACGAGTATACATACAAAAGTAATAATTTATTTTCAAATGTTACACTTAAAATAGAAATCAAATAAATGAAAAAGGATATTAAATTACATATATAGTATATAAATTGTCTTAACTACAATTATTATCATTGTCACTCTTTTTCTATTCAACACTGAATGCAAACATTTTTAATTACTATCTCATTAATGACACTGAGTATTTAAATGAGATTTGATAGTCTAATTCATTTAAGATTACGATCTTTACTGTTTGCCTTAATAGACTTTCTCATCGTCGATTTAAAGCTACTTATCTTGTCAGGATATATTATACTTTCGATTTCTTTTATTTTTTGTAATTCAACTCATCCAGGATTATTTGTTTACTATATAACTATTGATATTTATTCTCTTTTGCTAATAATTGAAAAAATAATGAAAATTAAAAATAGTAATCGAAAAGATAAAAAAGAAATTCTATTTCTTTAAAAATATTAAATTTATGAGAAAATAAAACTACTACCTCTATAAAAATATTGTCACTTATTTGAAGAATTTTTAGATATTTAAACGACTTGTTTGAACTATGAAAACGTACCTGTTTTCTCAATAAAAAACTAATCAATAAGATTTTATCTCAGATATAAACGTGTAACTAATCGAAATATCTTAATATGAAATAATTTTGTTTTCATTTAAAAGTTTAATCACATTTTCAATATAATTTATTACTTTAGTCCCTCTGTTAATAAAAAACCTTTATTACAATTTCATATAAACACTTCTTTAAATTTTATCATATTAAATTTATATATATATATATATATATATATATACATGTGTGTGTGTATTCGTTAGTTAAAACCATAGAAAATATTCTTTTTAGAGAATATGAATATAAATGAGGATCAAATGCAAAAACTGATTCAAAATTATTTAAAATAAAATACCAAAAGCACTTGGACGTAACAGTATGTAAACATATGATAGAGCTACATATAGAATTATTTTTAAAATGAAATTTGCTTGAAAAAATACTACTTTTTTAAAATTTGAAACACTTTCATTGAAATTTTAATGATATTAAAAGGATAAAGGACGATATATTTAGATAACATTTTATACAATGCTACTATTTGCATAGGAAAACAATAAATCACACACAAACACACCTTAAAATGGAATTAAATTCGAAGTACTCGCTTCATTTTATATTTTTAATATCATATTGCAATTTAATGTAAAATTTTTTGAACACAAAATTTCAGCTGAGAAATTAACGCGAGTTTTATTCTTTAATTTTTAAATGATATGATTATGAGTAGTCTTTTTCTGATCCTCAGATATAGATAATTATTATATAATTAAATTCATTTTGCATATTTATTTTTTGTTTATATTTAACATACCTTATCAATAATAATAATATATATAAATATATTTACTTTAACAATAATAATTATAATATATATATATATATATATATATATATATATATCAACATGCAATGTTGATATTTTTGAATAAAACAATGTACCAATTAAGTGCAGAAACATGTAATTCGAGAATAGTTTGGTAACATGTGGGAATACTAGTAATTCTGCCAAACTTATGTTGTAAGAATTCATTAATTGTTAATTTCATACTGAATATGAATCGAAACTTGCAGGTATTACATTGTTGATATAATTTCAACGATACAAATTAACAATTTCATTATGAAAATGTACTACACTAACATCGGTTATTAAAACTTTATTAGTTAAAAAATTATTGTTCTACACAATATAGGTCAATTGAACAAGATACAGAGATCTTGAATAATTTTTAGGTCATTATGAACTAACTTATACTGTCAGAAAACACTTTCAGATTTTTTGACATAAATTTCATTGTTCTTTGTATTAATTTTGAAAGAAGTCATCTTGAGAATTTTATACATTTCTTTCAACTGAAATCTCATTTTAAGTACGTTTTTATTTAAATACATTATTTAATTAAGCATAAATTTAGTTCATTGACAAAAGGTTTTTTTCATATATAATTTTAATTAAAATGAAAATAGTGAACGATATATATATATATATATATATATATATATATATATATATATATATGTTAATTTTATAACCATCTTTTTACAGTTTTTATGTAATAAATAATCTTTGATTATGTGGTAAAATATATTTATTTGTAATTAATTTTTGTTTGTTTCAAACAATCTGCACTAAATGGTTACTATGTTTTATTTACCTTTAGACATATAATATACGATTGTTAAATGGATCTAGAATTAAAAAGGCATATAATTTGAAAATTTATCATAATTAACTTTAACATTTTCTTCACAGACTCTTCAACAATCCACTTTTAATTTTTTGCACTGTACGCTGTTCAAATTTAATTTGTTTGTGTAAAGAATAAAATGGAATAGTTTTGTAAGACATCACGTTAGCAGAATACAAAATAATAAAAGCATTATTGTGATTCAATTAAATAAAAATCAATTGGCGAAATAAACGAAAAACACTGTTATTATTAATATTCTATTTCGTGCGACGACATTCGCGTTTTATATTCCATGCAAGAGATTCATTATCTTTAAAATATGACAATTATTAAAATTCACTGGAAACAATAAGCAAATAAATATGTTTTGTCGCCGTTTTATCGCATTGTGAATTGGAAAAAGACGCGACTACACATTTATACTCGTATATATGTCTTTTCACACTTTCAGACTAAATTGCAAAACGATGTTAATTAACACGCCTTTATTCGCGGTCTTTTGTTCTCTCCTTGTGGAAACTTCCTCCACTTTATACGCACAATGAAAGCTGATGAATTCACAAAGAAAATTTTAATTGCAAAACGCTGTACTGAACAACTATACCACTGTATCATAATGTACCACAAATATATGTATTTTTTTCACCGATAAAGTGTGTATTTTCTCCTTGAATTATTTTGTCTTCGTTAGTGAAAATTACTCAGTTTTATTTTCCATATATTTTTCTTCGTTGTCTTTGTGAATTATCTTTTAAATAAGCTACTCTTTGTTCCTGTCCCTGCCACTGTTTTATATACTTTATTTCAACGGTTTGTTACTACATAATGTTTCAAATTCTTCTAAAAAGAATCTGTTGAGATGGGCAATTTATTTTCGGAAGACCAAAAGATCGCTTTTATTTTATTATTACACATCGTTTTGATTTATTTATATATGTTTTTTAATTCTTCGCATAAAATTTAAGTATCATGTACTATTGTTGGATAAGAAAAAGTTATGTATGTATATATATATATATATATATATATATATATATATATATTAATTTATTTAAATAACAAAAAGTTAGTATTATTTCAAAGAAAACAAAACTAAAAAATAAGTTCAAATTATACGAAAATGTAAAGTAATATCGAAAGCAACATACATTGTTTGTATTCGAAATATAAAATAAACCAATGAACATTGTATAAGTCTACCCCATACTATTTAAATATGAATGAAAAACTATAATTTAAAATCAAATTCCTTAAAGGATATTAAATCGAAATCTAATCATAAAAATATATGCCATTTAAATACGACTTAATCATTTAATTAAAATTATTTTCCATAAATAAAGAAACAAGATGGATTTCCAGCTCAAAATTAGTCTAAAATTATCAGAGATACAACTCATATTTATCTTTGTTGATATTGCTGATTTTAATACAGCATTAATTTATATTTTCTAGATTAAAATAATATACTTTCTAATCACATTCATTTATATCTACTTATAATACATGAAAAGAATTAAAATCATATTATACCTAATAGAGAATCAAAAAATAAGTATTTTTTATGAAAAGAAACTTTACAGATTTATTTTATTTCATATATTCCAAAAACAAAGTTAGTATTGTATATTATGATAGTTCATATATTGGATAATTTTAATTTATTTTAATCAACACTTAAAAAATATTCGATTCTGGAATATTTATTAAATTAAAAATTTTTCGTTCTATTATTTATACAAATGTATATTAATAAACTTGATTATTAACTTAAATAACTAATTTCAATTACAAATGTACTTTTATGTATTGTTTTATGTATTTGAAATCACGCGAGATTTTAAAATTGTTTTAAAGCTATATAACTATAAAAATATGTAACTAAACTATAACATAATACACGCAAAGGTTTAAGAGTTTTAAAAACGAAAGATATTAAATTTTAATTCTTCATTTAAACAATATTTAAAATATAAATACATTTACATTAATTATTTTTTAGAAAGAATATTGTTTAAACAATAGTTCAATTATTTATTACTGTACATATTTTAAAGATATAAAAGAACATTCAAGATTTTTATAGTTCATTTAACAAAAAAAACCAAGTAATGAAATTAAATATTTGCTATTTAATTTTTTTATACTTTTTTTACAAGTAATCTCTGATTTAAGTGTAACATACTTTCGAGAATTAATTGTTTCAGAATTTTACGCGGACATTTAGAAAAAAAGTAATCATAATTTTCGTAATAAAATACGTAAAAAAGTGCTTAGTTCAAAAATATATAATGAAAAGTTCAAGCTTTTCAAGTATACACGTAAAATATCAGATGTATAAAAGTGAATACTAAGAACATTTTTCCCTTTTTTTATTACAATATAGTCATAAAACAAGGGTCATGTCTCTATATCCCGAGCTTTAGCAGATAGAGAGTTAAAATGTCAATTATACGTTTTATATTGTCAGATAAATTATTTTTATTGTTGTTCCTAATACTCTTTATTTGAAAAAATAAGGGTCACGTAAAAAAAGGAGTTTGATAACATATCATAATAAAGTCAATGCATTGGAAAAAGTTCACATTTTATATTGAAAGTAAAACGTCTGTTTATACAGGTTATTGAATATTTATAGTCAAATTTTATCTTAATATTTTTCTAAAATTATTACCTTTCACATGTGTATCAAATATAATACTGAATTTTATATAAGAAATGAAAAAATCATTCAATGAAAATAGAAATTATTGTAAACCAACAACACTAAAAACGATTATTTTATAAAAAGTCCCTTTAAATTATATCTTTATAAAAACATATATTATTATCTTTATAATTCGATAAAGAAAACATTTCTTTCAGATATCTATTTATCAATCAAACTTCAATAATTAATATTATTTCTAGAATTAATCTTAGTATATTTCATTTATCAGATTAATCAATTCATATTCTTATAAAGTTGATGAGTACAATTACTTAGAAATGGATTTACTTAAAATGTAATATATTTACTTGATGAAATAATCGCAAATAAAAAAATGTAATAAATATAAAAATAATAAATCAGAATAAATAAAGATATCGTTTATTTAGTAGTAGTTTGGTAAAATATTTAAAATCTGGAGTAATGTTTTGTATTCTTTTGAACTATTATACATATTAATGCAATTTAAGATAATACAGAACTTTATATAAAATCAATTAAAAAAATGTAACCATTACAATAACAAAATTATATATATATATATATATATATATATATATATACATATATATATAATTAACAAAAACCAATTACTGTTGTAGATACAAAAAAATTTAAATTAAATAAAAGATACTAATTTTTAAAACGAAGAATTATCATGAAGTTTTATCTGAGTCTGGTGAACATATAGCATCTGAGAGGAATGAAATATGTTAGTGAGAAAATTAATGTTGTGTCTAGAACATGAATTCTTTTATGAGTTTAAAAGATTCGGAGAAGGCAGAGAATATGTTAATGACTAAAACATAACAGTTCTGTAGAATAGCTGAAGAGGAAAGTTCCACAAATGTTTTTGACAATAACAGCATAGTTTGACTAAGTACATTAGTTTGTCGAGAGAATATTTCGCAATGGAAACAAAAACTATTAATTTTACGATGAAAACAATGAAAACGAGTACGTTTTTAAATAGATTTTTTTAAGTTATCCTTTAGAAAATCGAACTGAATAATTAATATTAATTATTAAATTTTATTTAGTTTAAATTTAATTCACGAAAAATTTAGTATATAAGTTTAATGCTTCTTAGAGAAAATAAAATATTGAATTTTTATAAGATTTTATCTGATGATAAATATATAACAAACAAATATTGTTTCAAGTCTCTCTAAAAGAGTGCAATTCTTCTAAAATATTTCATTAAACTAATATTGTACATTTCGTTATAAAATTAAATTCGATTCGAATTTTTCGAATACAACAAAAATTCAACATTTCCGCACGATACAGATTTTCTCACCACATACATTTCTTTCTGTAGGACGTAATATACAACGCACGTGTTGTGACATCACTATTTAATAAAATAAACGTAATAATATCACGAAATCAAATGAAATATTAGTCGAATGAAGCGTGGCCATGGGGCCAGACGCAACAACAGAAATAAATCTACAGAAAAGGTTACGACTGTGAATATAACTCGAAAACCTTTCATAACTGCGTCGTGTATTCGTCACAATGGGCACACGAGCGAAGTTTCACAGCGTGAGGTAGACGAGAAAGAAGAAAACTGAGAGCTTAGCGTGAGCTTGATGGACTACTGTACACGGTTCGACAGTGGCGTACAGTAAATCATTCCAACACTTATGTTAGACAATAGATATGTGTCATAAACGATTGAATTTACAAGTGCTTTACATCTGTTTGGTTTATAAGAATGCAGCAGAGAAGAAAACTACATAAAGTGTATAAGATTATGTACTTATATATCCACATGTAATATTCGCCCTAGATGTTTGCTTCTATAACGAAATAGAAATGTATTTTCCTTGCACACTGCATTCGTTGTATTATTAAATTTAATTATTTTAATTTTAAATAAAAAGTGAATTTCAATACAATATGTTTTATTGTTCCTAAAATGGAAATATAATGAATAAAAAAAATAATAAAACTTAATAAAAAATAATGAAACTTGAAAATACTTTATATATTTATCAATATTTATGACAAAATTTAAAATCATTGAATATATATAATAATTCAGTAAGTAAATTCTAAAATGCAAAATGTTAGTTTTGAAATTTTTATTCGTATTTTCTATTCTGTCTAAGTAAAATATTCAAAGCTTTTATTTTTAAGAATTCTCTTTACAAATATATATATATATATATATATAGGTTTCATTCATTAATAAGTAAACAAATAAATCTTCAAGAAAAAAATTTACTAAATAAAAAATTTATTTCGTCTTATTTGATATTTTTTTCGTATTATCTGTAATAGTTTCTTTATATTTTATATATTTTTTCTATTTTTACAAAGATAGTTTTACATTAAAATTACAGTTTATATATATATATATATATATATATATATATATTCATTTCTGTAGTCATTAATAACATACAATTTTTTAAAAAAGTGCTTATGTCTTACTTATTTAATCAATTTTGGTAATAAATTATTATGACATAAAAATAAATATTACAGTACTATTCATGAGAGTTTTAGCTTAAAATTAAAACCTAAATTTCCAAAAAAAGTACAACATATAAATCTACATTAAAATGAAATTTGGTAATTTTCAATACGAACGATGTGTCTATTAACATTTATATGAATTTTCATCAAATAACATATAAGAAATATAAACATATGTTTGAAAAATGTTTATCAATTCTGATGAAAAAAATATTCAATTAGTTAGTAAGTATTTTTTTTAAAATATAACAACATAAATCTCTTATCAAATATTATAACATATTAATCCCTTAATTGATAAGAATTCCTTTGTTAAAGAAACACTTTACGTATTGAGTTAAGATATTATCTGACATCGGTCATCTATCATCGGATTACTTTTTTATACAAATGTTTGTAAATCTTGTTCTATCACTTATAATTCAATACTATGATTTCAAAAATGAAAATGAAAAATATACACGTTCTTTCAATTTACGGGTATTCTTTTACATCGTTGACATCTTTTAATGATTTTAAAATTCTATAAATTAGTGGATTTAAATTATTTACATTCTTTATTTATATTTGTACAGTATTATTTTCTTAACATTAAAGAAAATCTCTACCACTTGTTGTGTACATATACATACATATATATATATATATATATATATATATATATATATATATATATATATGTGTATGTATGTATATATGTAAGTATTTGTTCCCCAGTGGTCACGCCATTGCATCAAAACACAGCGTGGAAAACCCCCAATAGACGACAAGGACGAGAGTCTAACAACCCTCGACGCAGAAACAAAGCATCCCAGACTTAGAAGAACAATGATAGGGATTACAATGATGTATAGTGGCATCATCCGTGGAATTCCAAACAGTTTAAAACGTCACATTGTTTAACGTCTTGTAATTCCCAAAATAAACTGATTAAATTCGAATGAATACTTACAGAGAGTACTGCCACAAATAATTCTCCATTGAAAATCGTATAAAGAACGTTTATGAGATACCCACATATACATATATATATATATATATATATATATATTTATATATGTGTATATTTATATATATATATATATATATATATTCTTGAGAATTATATACCTCTTAACTCATATGAAACGAACTATTAATAATTCAATTGTGCAATGTTTCAATGTACTATCGTCTTGAACCTTTACTTACAATGGTTGTTTGGAGCACGTTTCGACTGTTTAAGCTAATTTATTGTTTAATGAATATGTATAACCATTTATTTCAGTTACACATTTACCAATAACCTGTATTAAAAGTTCATACCTTAGTTAGATATTAATCAATTTCTTAAAGTTCTAATATTTTAGGAAAAAGAGTCATTGGATAATTTTTTATATTTTTAAAAATTTTATCATATTTTGTTTGTTTTTTTCAGATTTCTTTTACGTATTTTATCTTCAATTAAATATGTATACACATATATATATATATATTGAATTAATTTTACTTTATACTTCCTATGCTGACAATAAATTATAAATATGAAAAGAATTGTTACAACATTTTAAATAAAAGATCTTAACTGATAATAAAATGGATCAAAACAGTAAAAAAACTTAGCCAGTTTTTGAACTAAATTAACTTTTTACCTCTCTTAATAAAAAAAAGATTCAAATATAAGAAATTTCACTAATATTTTCATAGATTTACATTAAACGTACCTTATGAAACATGTCATACGTTACTATAAGTACTGAAATGTTTCCTATTCTCAAAGAAACCATATTTCATTACCTGTCACTTACTTCTACTATCTGGCCAATGCACTTAACACTAAAAATTCTTATATGGTATCCGTCCAGCATTTGCAACAGTGATATATAAAAGTAATGTCTGACATGAACTAACTTTTGTTATCTTCAGTATTACAAATGGGACGTTGGAGGAATTCACAAATATGTTTCTTGGTGAGGTCACGCGAAGCAATCCATAGAACAAAGTAGCCACATCTACCATTATATCGCATCATCCAATGAAAAATTACATCGGTTGGTCGACGAACAAAAAATTTGCATTAAATGGTAGAGCGGCGAGCGAAAAAAGCACCCCCGTGTAGTAATGTATGATATAAAATAACGCGGTTTTTTGTTCATGGACGTTAATGTGTCGTTAATGTGTTCCTTTTATTATGTAAAAATGATTCATTAACGTTTAAGTATTTTCTTGCGACATGCTTTTTTATACTTCACTCGTATAGAAAAAATAATATTAATTTGTTATATATTTATCATCGTTTAATCTTCAAAACACACTATATATATATACATATATATATATATATATATATATATATATATATATATATATACATATATATACATATATATACATATATATACATATATATATATATATATATATATATATATATATATATATATATATACATACATACAAAAAACTTAAATTACATTTTTATCAGATGAATATATTATTCATACAAAAAAAATAGAAAAAACGCTCTTACTTCATTCTTTCAATATACATGTTATAAATAATAGACATTCTAATCTAATTAAGTTTGCAAATAATGTAACGAATGTATATATATATATATATAAGCATTCCGTCAATTATTAAATCCCTTATTAATCAATTCCTATAAATCCTAAATTTTATATACAAAAAGATTATGTATACAGATTCCTCTAATTTCCTAAATTAGTAAAAAAAATCTTAAATATTGACGAAACAATTATTCTGTATACTTTAAAAAAATTTTTAGTTAAGATTAAATGAACATAATTTAATTATTTTTTTTTAATTGTAAAGTGTATGCTTACTTGACGAAAATTAAATTATATATTAATTCCATAATAAACTGATAACGAAATAAAATATGAATGGATGAACAATTACGTTACAAATTTAATTTTTAACGTATGTTATTGATAATATAACTAAACATTCATCCGTTAAGTAACAATATTTTATTCTCCTACGAAAAGTAAATATTAAAATTAATTTAATATAATCAGATGTTTAATCAAATCAAATGAAATCAAATGAACAGCTATTAAAGTAACAATAATTTATATACAAATCCACAATCTTATCAATGAATTAAATTACTTATGTATAGAGATATCTTAAATCTACGATGATATGGTATATTATACGTTAATAATAATTAAAGATTCTAAAATTTATTTTAGTAAGTAGCTGTATTTTTTATTAACATCTTAATTCAGATTATTACATATTAAATTCCCTTCTTTACATATTAAATTCCCGCAGAAAGTTAAAAATGGTACTATTGATGAATTTTTATAGACGATAGTCATTTATACTACAAAATAATTCAAAAAAGTATAATATCTACTATATTCAATTGTAATTAAACAATTTATTCAATTAAAATAAATATTAGTAATAAGGGAATCTGCTAAGGTCTAATTTTTCAATAGAAATTCATTTTATTTTTTAAAAAAATTAAAGTAATTAAACTATCATGACAAAACATCAGAGTAAAAAATGTTTTCAGAATTAAAGATTCTAAAAAGAAACAAATCATTTCTCTCTACTTCTTTATTTATATATATATATATATATGTAATTTATCATCAATCGGTTCTTAAAATATATCTTTCCTGTTAACGTTTTAGTGATATAAGTGTTGATATGTCACAAGCACATTTTAACATTCTTTACGACATTTCATCGCTCTACAACACATCTTTACTCATACCAGACATGTTCTTACCCTGAAGGCTACCTTAGTCAGCTACTCAAAAGTTTTAAGAACATTTTTCTTCGACGTTCTATCATTCGGATGACATGACATATCAACAAACATCGGATGAAGACTTCTATTTTCCAGACATCGACTTTACTTATCGTTTAAGAGATTAGTTCAATTCATTGAAATATATAAATGTTAATTTATATACAAAAATATTATATTTTTGTTTAATTAAAAGTCTTTCAGTGTTTTGTATAAATTATAATCAATATTTTTAATCTTAAATTCAATATTCAAAAATTTAATAGAAATATAATCCATATCTTTCAATATATTAATAAAATAATATTCCAAAGTGATTAAATAAAATATTGCTCTATATTCAACATAAATCCTCTCACAGACTACTTTAATTTTTAAATACAGTTCTATCGTAAAAGCATTATCCAAACGCATTATCTACTTATGTTTTAAATCTTGTTAAATCGTTTTCAAACATCCTAATGCATATTTCTGAAACTCTGAAAATATAATATTTATGTTCTTGTATTTCATGCTGATTTTTCGTGCTACAAATAATACAATTTTCGCGATTAACTTGATCATTTACATGGAATATCACTTACAGGAAATATCAGTGTACGAGACTAAAGCACATAAATAAAGAAGGAAGTCATACACATGCTTCATATTAGTACATTTCTTTATCTTATATTATATATATATATATATATATATATATATATATAAATATATATATATATATATATATATATATATATATATATATTTCTTGTTTATAAAAATATATTTATATAATCTATAATAAATATTTTATAAATGATGTAAATATTAAATGAAATTAGTAAACGATTCGAAATTATATTACAATTAAATAATAATCTACAATATTTGTATCTGTTCAAAACCAAGATATATTGTTTTCATAAATATAATTAAAACGCCATTCAGTCGACAGAAGTAAAAACAATTCGAAAATCTTAATACGGATTTAATGACTATTTCAAAAATATTTCACAATGAGAAAATAAATAATTTGAAAAGGATTAAATGTACATGCTTTTTGAATAATATGAAAACGAATAGAAAATAAGAGACAAGTAGAACGAGATATAACAAATAAAAGTATTATATTCGATTACCGATTTACGTTCGAGAAATCTGGTATAGAAATATGTGAGTTCACTCTCAAGAAAATATTTATTATTATTTTCCACTTGAAACTTTTTATGTTGTCAGATACATGTCTGGAAGCAGGGAAATCATTACCTTTCATGGACATACTTCAACTTCTATTTATAGATATACTCGAGAGGTGTCCGTACGCAAGTCAAATATAAATAAATGTTTTTCGGATGGCAATAATTTTCAACATGGATTTTGAACCCTTATATATATATATATATATATATACACGAAATAAAACTAAAATATATGTCATTCCATTCAAAAAATATGTGTCGTTTCCCCAATTGCCAACGTAAAAGAATTAGATAAATGTTCAAAACGTTTCAAAGTTAACATACATTTTAATACAAGTGACTTTCATTCATTTACTTACTCTTTATTTTTTATAACTAAGAGTTTATATCACTGTTCATTGAAAATAAAATATCTATTTCGATCATTCTTCAAAATAATCAGTGATAAATATGTACAGATATTTGATTCGATTGAAAAAATAGATTAAAAATTTAATTGATTTACATACTGACCTGACATTTGAATTAACTGTAATTTAAGAGCTCGTATTTCTGCCATGAGCCGTTCCACTTCTTGTTTATTTTCTTCTTCACGTTGTTGAAGAAGTTGGATATAATCACTAGCTGATTGCTGAACATCTTGATGCTGTTGCAGAACCAGTGGTGCTATAACAAAAATAGAATAAGTAATGAATTTGTTATATATATATATATATATATATATATATATATATATATATATATACATATACATATATATATATATATATATATATATATATATTTGTATAAAGAAGAAAAATGTTTATTTTTCACAGATTATTACTTTTCTTATTCACTGTATTATCATTTTAAGGCTATTAATTTTATTAATAATCTTTGAATAGGTTTAAGTCAATATATAAAGTTACAAAGACACGCACATTCATTATAAGTGTAATTAATAAATGTATATCTTTGAATATTTACAAATGTATAAAATAGAAGATTTATTTATAAGAAAACTATTTAGAAAATAGTTTAATTAGTTTGTTAATAATATTAAGTAATATTTTTAAACACAATTTCATAAATATATATTATTCATAGGTTTATATAAAATTATACCGTTATCTCTTTAATATCTTCAACAATTTGTTAAGGAATTTTTATTTTTTAAATACAAAAATTAGTAGGAATATTCGATATTAAAAAAAATTTAACTTCTGGGAAACTAAGTTATTATTTTTACATAACCAAATTATTACCAGTATATTATATATATATATATATACGTAAGTATATATTTTAATGTTTAAAAAAAACGTTTCCCACTTCAGCAAGCATAAAATTATAGATTTCTTGCATTTTATGAGTTTGTTCAATATTTTGTTATAAATTAAGTGTAATTTGACTTCTAGTTTTATAAATTGTTTAAAAAAACTAATTATAATTAACTAAAAATAAAAGAAAATAATATTCATATATATATATATATATATATATATATATTACTACTATTATCATAATAATGATTATTAGTATTCGATAACAGATTATTTAAAATAAATAATTAAAACTGTGAAATTTCTTGTATATAAAGGACGTTTAAAAAAATGATAAAATTAGAAAACTATAAATTACTATTTTAACAAAACAAAATTTCCTCAAACTATTATTTTTAATTTTATTAAAAATGAATACTAACAGATATAATCATTGATGAAATGTATAAAACGGGAAATCAAATGAATTTATCACCAATTCAAATTATAAGTACACATGTATGAGAGTCCTGATTAGATAATAATTATCTTTAAAAGTGAATTCGTAATTTGAATAGATCAAAGAGTTTTACTGAAATAACATTTAGTTATCTTTTTTTAAATACTACCAAAAAAACATATATCAACAGAAAAACAATAATGAAAAAATCTGATTATTTGTCTGTGATCTGTAAAATTGATATATTACAAAAGAGACTATGTGACCTACTTATGCATTTATTACACAATTCCAAAAAAATATTTATCTTAAGTGATTATTATCTTCAATAGCAACCAGAATACTTTTTAACAAATATATAGAACGGGATAAAGACATATCAGATTGAAAAATTACATATATAAACGTCAAGTTTGACGGTTGATCAATTCTGGAACTGAATAATTAACAGTGACTCTAGAAACATGGCAGCTAAAGTGATAATCTTTGCATTTTTGGGCTTGTTGGCTATTCAGGTTTGTTTAAATACTTTCAGTTTTTTAATGTTGGATATATTTAAAAAAATTAAATGTATTTTTTCTCGTTAGAATTGTGAAACAATCATTCATACTTAAATGTATATTTGTGTTATATATTGTTTTATATCAAAAACGAATATTAAAATTGAATCAAATCGTTATGAATTTTTCAAAAATAGTGAACCTGTGCTTATGAGTTTTTTAAAATATATTTTGTATTTCCCATTTATTTTATAATTATATTTATATACACAAGTTTAAAAGAATCTGTACAAACAATCATTTAAACAAACATGCTAATTCTAATTTTACAATTAGAAGTCATAAATTTATATTTATTACCAAAATAAAACACAAATTAACATGCGCATCAATTGTATATAATTACATAATTACTTTCGTAATAAATCATTCAAAATGTAATGAATTTTAAATGGTATTAATTAAATAAATTATTCAGTGGCGAATGTTAAATCTGCGTAGTCAGTATGCAATATAAGTTATATATTATTTCCATTCTTTAATTTTGTATAAAAATGTATACGTTTCGTTTATAAGAATGTATGTAAATTAAATTTTAATTAGCTAGACAATATTATAAATATACAAAGATTATTCTTACAATTACATACATCGAGATAATTCATTTAAAACAATATTATTTTTACCTTAAATATGAATATAAATGAACGATTCTTATCTCTTCATTTCATATCATTAAATTTGAAAAATTACATTACGTTTCTCAACACAATTCCCGATTATAAAGGTTAAAAGAATTATTTTTAATATAATAACAGTAGAGCACAATAAAAAACAATGAATAATAAGTACACGTTAAAGAAACAAATTAAAAATATTGACTACATATACTACGGTTATTTTAATACAGAAGAATTAGTAACAGCGGATTTTTAATGGTGTTTTTTTTATAATAATTTTGAATTTCAGGGCTTTGAAGCTAGAACAATCAACCATAACAAACTACGAGTTATTGAACATCAAGCTATCTCTTTCCTCGATGATCGTCTCGCTGATCTTGACAAACGCGGTGAAACATATGGACTTAGTGAAGATATCAAAGAAGAATTGGATAGAATCAAACAAGCCATCCGCAACGAAATCGCTCTAGTCAAGAAGTATGTTCAAGATTGGATCGACAAAGCCGAAGCAGCAGGACTAGAAATTGAACACTGTGTAGAAAAAGGTGTCAATGATCTGAAATCTATTCCAGTCTTTGTAAAAGATGAAGTAATCGTATGCCTTAACAACACAATCGTCGAATTCGAAACAATCATCGAGGAAGCTCTCCAAATTGTTTTGGATACAGTCGATCAAGTTGTTCATTTCGAGGATCATATCAGAGCATGCATTACAGAAGTGAATCCTGATCAATGCGTAGAACAAGTTATTAACGATGCAAGAGACGCTATAAAAAATTTGCCAGCTGAACTTGCAAAGAAGGTTGAAGAGCTCCGACAAGCAATCCGTGGACTCAGAACTCAAGTTTTAACGTGCACATTGAGAGCTATTATGGGTGCTAGAGCCAGAGTTCGCGCTATTGGTAAACAAACATACCAATGTGTCCTAGAAGCCATTCCTGACAAGACATATTGAAAATACCATTTACATGTGAAATAATATTCTCAAAATCCATGAAAAGAAATTAGATTAAACACTTTTAAGTATTACTATTCTGTTTTTTTTTTATTTATGACCTTTCCTGAAAAATCAATCATATATATATATATATATATACACACACACACACACACACATATATATATATATATATATATATATATATATATATATATTCTAATGATAATCATTTTAATAAAACCTATTATGTATTATAACAACTATCAATAAAAAGACTAATTCTTTTTACTTTCTTAAAAAATCAATTTATTTCAGTACAAAACGTTTATTATTGAAAGTTTAATATGTTTCATTGTTAAAAAAAAAATAATAAAACGTAGATAAATAAAATATATGGACAAAAATAAGTGTTCTAAAACTAATAATAGAAATGTATTAAATGGTTTTATTTTTCAAAACGTAAATATTATATTGACATTGATTGATTAGTAAAATGTGACAAAAATAATTATAATTAAACCCCACAACTATTTTTTGTTAAAACGATAAGTAAATGGCAATTGAAATCAAAACATTACAGAAACTTAATTAACATTTGGTTTTCATATAAAAACAAGATTATACTTAGATTCAATATTTTTTTAAAACCAAGAAATTATGTGCAGAAAAAATATTTGATACTTCAAAAACTATATATAAAAAAGTCAATGTCAATACTAGTAGTAATTATAAAAAAAACAATTGTTATATATATATATATTGTTTCTTATCGAAGATAAAAAAAAATTGAAGTATATTCTAATAATTGTTTTATCAAAAAACATGTACATAAAATATCTTAATATTATTAAAAGCATAATCGTTCTTTCTATTAATATCTTGTTATCTTTAAATCTGAAAGTTGTCATGTTAAAAACGTAATTTATAATAAATAAGTAAAAATGTACATCTGGCGTTGAATTTCTAAGAATAAAATATATTTGTTCGTTTAATAAAATGTTATTATTACATTTTTGCTACATATATCAATTTACTTTTCTACCAATAAATGTTAATTAAACATGTTATAAATCTGATTTTATTATCTAGGAAATGAATGCTCCATATAATACTCTCATAATAAAAGCATGAACCTTCATAGTTAGAAAAGAGGTATAAACGAAAAATATATTATTTAAAATCTTCTTATTTAAAAAAATAGTCAAATTTAGATAAGTCACCGAAGATATTTTAAAACTACACCCATGGTATTTGTTTATACGTATAAATATATTCATAATCAGGTGTATTTTAAGAAAAAAAAATCAAAAACAGCATATCTAACACACTTCTTTTATTTATTTATTTATACAATCTCCAATAATAATATATAAAGTTATCCAGAGTAATCTACAGTTGTGCTCTACACAAACATTTCTAAAGTTTCAATATTCTCGTGACGTTTTCTAAAAGCCATAAGCTTTACCTCTAAGTAAAGTTTGTAATCCAAAGGAAGCCATAATAAATCCAAATGTATTGTTCTCTAAACATTTCTCGATGGTATTTTGATTAGTATACCAATTTTGATCTTAATAATATAAAGATATTATCCCTGTATATAACGATTTCAAACTTTTCAAAACTTTTCCCGAAAAACATGGATTTTTCTAGATTTTAGTCTAAATCTACTTTTCATGAAAGTAGTTGAATACGGTTTATTTCTAACGTATCTTTTTAATACGTCATGATAACATTTTTAATGAACTACAATTTCTTACTTAATTATAAAAGTGTTCTTATAAGTAAAAATATTATATATATATATATATATATATATATATATATATATATATATATATATATATATATTAAAGAATAAAATTAACTATTTTCCTTACTTTTCTCTTCATCAATTTCAAATATAAAAATTTATTATATGCAATTTATATGGTTTAAAACATTTTATCTTTTTGATCCAAGTACAATAATTTTGATAACAGTTACTAATTTATATAAGAAATTAAAAATAGTATAAGTGGTAACTAACTTATTTTTTTAAAAAAAAACATAATAATTTATTTAATTGTTTTGTAACAAATGCATTAGGTGTTTTAACTAATTAATGAAACAAAATATATAAATGTTTTTCTGAATAAATTTTTAAATAAATTCATTATATAGAAATATTACTAAAAAAATACATATTTTACAAATAATTCAACTCTGTATTTCTTAACACACACTCACTCAATCGATGAAGTACTCGTATTAATTATTCTTGTCAACATATTTAAGTCTTCTATTGCATGAAATACTCGAAAACAAACAGTAACAGATTTTTACAGATTTTAAACAAACACTTTTCATGTTAGTGTTAACTACCTGCTTGTAGTATTACCTCTATTTTAATCGAATCGTTAGTTTTCTGGTAGTTAACCAAAATGTTAAAATGATGAAATATTTAACAAGTAAAAACAGAATGCATTATAATAAATGGACATATAATTTAATGTCAATGAATGAATTTAATGATTTTATTAAACAATTTGAATAGTTATATTTACTTTTCCAAATAGACATGCTTTCTACCAGTACATCAACATATTAGTAACTACACAAAAGATGACTAATAAATAACAAAACTTGAAATTAGGAAAAGAATGACCTAGAATTTTTTACTGAACCCTATTTTTATAAATTGGAGAAAAATTTAACAGTTAAAAATTATACTCACAAGTTTATTACTGAATTTTGAGTATTTCAATTTTAATACATTTAACTTCGTGCTAGTAACAAAAAAAGTTGTTTTAGAAGTAATGAAAAAGTAGTTCACCTAATAAATTAGTAACAGAAAATAGAATTTTCATCAAAATATAAATGACGTCAATAAAGGACGTCAATCGAACAATTACGTCCGTTGTTGATTAGCAATATCAATACATGTATCTTAAAAAATCATAGTAATGTAACAACATAATTAATAATGAAGGGCATCAAATGATTTTCTCAGCCATTTATTTCAAGATTAAATTTAATATGCTAAATGGTTCGATTCTGTGCGAAGATAAAGAAACAATGCAATTCTTTAAATACTTTACAATAAATTTAAGATAAGTGACGATAAATTATAATAGACAATCGAATTATTTTTAAACTATGAATATCGAATGAATATAAATACAGTTGACTTGTTTTCAATCATAACATTGTGAATCTATACTTTAATTCTTTGAAAGTTCTGTTAGTAAAAATGGAAACAAAATTTGTTGTTATTGTTGCTTTGAGTGTTCTCTGCATTCAGGTAGGTATTATTTACTTAACGTAGTTTACAGAAAAACTTAGTTCAAAATCAATAAGCCATTAAAATAGTTTAGTATTACTTTTTTCCAAAATAAATAAATGTAATGTTTTTTGGTACAATATTCATACATTTTCAATTATAATTTTTTGAAAAAATATTTAGGTTTCAATATTTAATTCGATTAAATATATATTTTTTTTATTATTAATTAAATAGTTAACTTTTAAGATTATATATATATATATATAATTTTTATGTATAAATGGAATATATCTTCAATTAATTACTTTAAGTTGTTCCTTTAGTTGATAAAATTATCTAAGAGGAATTATATTCATATAAATATATGTATTGATGGAATAATATTTTTGTCTTATATTCACCTTTTAATATCGTTTGTTACTAATACTGTAAGGTCAATACTAAACAATACATTAGTTTCTAACAACATTTATCATTGTAATTTTAGGGTTTCGATGCTCGCACTGTAGAATCGAATCCAAAAACTGAACTATTGGAGAAAGTAGCTCAAGACACGATCACCCATTTGAGTAAAACCATAGATCTCATTAGTCAATTCTACCAAACTGATGTAATTTATCATAGTTTCCATATCAAACGAGACGTTTTGCAAGAATTAGGTCGTATAGAAAAAGCTGTGCTTAACGAAATAGCAAGAATCGAAAAATACGTCAAAAAAACCATTCAAGATGCCATATCCGCTGGAATGGATATATCACGATGCGGTCAAACTGCATTTAAAGAAGTTCTTGGAATTCCAAAATATGTTAAAGATGAACTTACACATTGCGTTACAGAACCAGTTAGAGACTTGGAGGAGATTGTACAAGAATCGATTGATATTATCACAAATGCTGTAGATACAGTGGCGCATATTCAACAAGATTTAAACAAATGTTTGAAGACATGGAATCCGATCAAATGTGTCAACGAAGTTATCGATAACGCTAAAGGAGCTCTACTTGGAATTCCAAGTGAATTGAAAAGCAATCTTAAAGAAGTTAAAGAAGTCATCTGGAAACTAAGAATCACAATGATGAGATGTATGACAGGCACTTTCGATTCAGTTATTTCGAAAACCATCGGAATCGAAAAAGAATTCATTAAATGTACTATTGAATCAATTTCTTAAATATTACAATTTAACAAAATATTATATTATTCATGTTGAATATATGTATACTTTTTAGTTATAGACAATATAAATTTATTTTAAAATAAATATTCATTAAATAATAAAATTGAAATATATAAGTGTTTTTGTTTATTCTTTCTTTCGTTTATAACTGAACTAACTCTAAAATGTGATCTCTTGAACGCTTCGTGTTCAAATATATAAAAATTCTGAGTTATATTTTGAATAAAAACTATATAGTTTCTATTACCAACGAATACACAAACTGAGTAGTACGAAAAAATGTTTCAATTTAAAATATACATACATTCCCTTGAGAATACACATGAATTATTCAAGAAAATAGATAATATCGTACAGAAATATTCCTCTAATATCATTTATAGCGCCTTAAAAGTATTAACGTCGAATTCAATGTTGAAAAAATAGAAAAAATATATACAGGTCTTGGTATATACATACATGCATGCGTGCATGCATGCATGCATACATACATATATAAGAACTCTTTGCAAAAAAAATATAATTAAATAACAAAAAGTAAACTTACAAATCAAATTTATTTTATTGCAATTTTCTTATATATTTTCATACATACGTTATAAACAACTACTTTAATTTTTTCTAGTGATAAAGTAAAATTTAATATACAAATTTGATTTGAACAATCAAAATAATCAAATTATAAATATTTAATAGTTTGAAGTTTGATTATGTTATCCATAAATCATACAACAGAGCGACAAAATTACGTTCTTTTAAAGTTGCAATTGATCTTAAACACACCGAGTGATTTTTTGTAATAAACTGTCTTACACTTGAATATAGTCGTGTTGGATTGTAAAACTGATATCTAAGTTGCATGTTTCTAGGCGAGTAGTCTGTAAATTACTAACTGAAATCATTCATTTTAAGAATCGAATGAAATGTATGTTCTATAATATTCATACACGACTATTTCGTTATTAAATTATTCAAATTCATTCCAAAATTAATTTATAGTTTTATTCATAGTAAAGAAAGAAGATAACTATAATGCAAGTCAGGTAAAAAAGTTTTATACAGATTAGCTCACAAATAACTTGTATATAAAATAGATACTTATTAAAAAAGAATATTGGCGATATTATTAAATTCATTTCTATAATCAGTAACTATATAACGTTGTTAAAGAATGTCCGGCGAAGAAATGAATATAATTTAATATTTTTATCAGCAGGAGGCGATTTCTTTACGTACACATAATATCGTCGTTTATTAATGTTCAGTAGTAAATATACCATCCGCGTGTATCGTGTTAACATTTTCAACTATCAGATATTGGAGCCAAAGAGCAAAATGAAAAGCTTATTCTATTCATGCAGTTTATAGTATGAGCAGTGGAAATCTCGGATCTCGAAGCAATTATGCATTTAATTACAGTAGCTCATAGTGTATATGTAATACTGTCGTAGGTAATATGGATACAAGTTTCAAAATTTACCGTGCATGTATATCAGACCATGTAACTTATCAAAGAGTGGCATCAACTTGTATAAACGGTGAGAACCAATTTCAACCACTTCTAAGTAAATGCATTTACGCTGTCTTGTTTGTATTCACCCTTTTTTTGTGTCTATGTTTTGCGTTCTTATAAAATTCAATATAATTGTAATCAGTAAATTTATATTAAAAAATACGTACATCAAACATTTCTTCTAATTTACATCTTTAACAAAATTTGAATAATATTTTTTTTTAAAAATACAAATACATTTTGTACTTCAATCTTCTGTTAGATATTAAAAATAAAAATTAAATCTCGTATCATTTCTTAAAAAATTAATTAATCGAAATAAATATTTTATAAAAATATATTAAAGCTTTTTATACCAATTGTACATATATATATATATATATATATATATATATATATATATATATATACACACGTATGTGTATGTGTATAAACTAATTCAAAGATACTTTAACATTTCAGACTGTAAGAAATGTATTATTACTTATTTATTATAATCCTGCTTCAAACACTTTCATTCATATAAAAATATACAATTATTCTAACTGCATTAAGAGGATATATTTTATGCATTATTGTATTATTTATTATTTGTTTTTGTCAGTAAAATTATTAAACAAACGATATAAAATTATTTACTTTTAAACTGTTAACTCTTATTAACGACCCCAATTAAAAGCATTAGTTGGTCTACATTTAATGGTCAATAAATGTCTCAAAGTTAAGAATAACTTGAATTCTTGCCAAAAAAGTATTTGCCTTTTTCAAGAAGTTACATCTAACAAGAGTAAATTTAGTAATGACTGAAATATGTCTTTAGTATGATTTTTACGCTAGATTTCTTATCTTTTTTATGATTTTAGTATTAAACTTGAAACATATTTAAAGACGAACACTTTATTTCATTATTTCTGAAACACTTATGTATTTTAGTAGTATTGATCCAAAATTAAATATATATTGAACAAGATTATTAGAAAAGTGTGTGCGAGTGTAATAAATACGTTTACAAATAAAAAATGTCAATGTGTCAATAAAAGAACTGTTTAGAAATGTCATTATTATAAATTGAATATATGAATGGATGTAGTGATAAATTCTATTATAACTCTCTGAACATAAAACGAAAACCTTACGAGATAATATTTGTCAAAATGGCGAATAAAGACTAATACCAACGAATCATCATAATGTACCTGGTGACAATTTTAGTACTGCCATTAGTACTACAACGAAAACAAAACATCACTACTTATGTTCATTCAGTCGAATAACAATCTAACAATCGAGATTATTAAAACCATTTTCTTTTCTCTTTTATTCTCTGTTAAGAATGATGGAGTAAAATTGTCAAGCGTCGTTAAGCATCAAATTAATCCCATCCCATCAATGTCTTCCAATATCGATTTACACAGTACACATATAAAACCCATTTTCTGTTTTGAAGTGTCTTTACGCTTCATAATACCATCTTAATATTATTATCATTTTTTTGTTTACACATACTCATATATATATATATATATATATATATATATATATATATATATATATATATATATATAATAGATACGTTTATATTTGAACATCTCAGAGATTGATGATGCTTTTAAATAAATATCTTCATTGTTAAGTAAAAATATGTAATTTATAAACAAAAATGACATTATATGGTATATTATTTTTCATACAATATTTATTTGAATATTTAATAATCTAATGATCTGTATTATATAGTTAGTTGAAATATTTCATTTGAAAACATATTATAGCTCAAATATTACAAAAAGAATGATTTTAACATAGAAAAATATATAATTTTTACTATACTATATCTGAATTGATATCATTTATAAAGTTGAAAATAATTTTCACTAATATTTTTATTACTTATATGTAAGAAATATGAAATGTGCTCACCTATTATTGAATAATATAACCAAACTATTTATATACAATTGGATATTTTTTCTCATTTCACATAAAATCAAAGAATACCATCACACGCCGACAAGAAGATTTATTCACAATCTATAATATTATTAAAATATATTCTGTTTCATAAGATTTTTCAAATATATTCATGAGATCTCAAACCGTTTCAACATAATTTTGTATTTGAACCACAAACTCAGGATAATATAATCTATGAAAACACAAAAGTTATCATTGCATATTTTTTTAAGCTATTTAATATTTTCATAGGTTTTTTTTATATTACCAAAGTGTACCGACCAAAAATATTACTACAAAAAACTATTATTAAACTTTTTAATGAAAATTATAATAATTTTTCTTTGAAAAATTTAATGTAATAACCAAAATGAGATTCATTAATATCTCAATATTAAAAAAATGACTTCTTAAAATATTTAAAGACAGAATATTACTACTAATTCGGATTTAAAATTTTAAATATATATATATATATATAATGATAAATATATTTATTTATATAAAGATAGCACTACACTAACATTACTGAAATGCATCAAAACTGGTATAAAATCAAAATGAACGAACTGAATCAATTTACTACTTTTTCAATTTATGATAGAACATAAAAAAAATAACGAAGTATCTTTTGGTCTTAATATCTTTAACAGCGTTTGACGTTTAATAAAATACTTCTAATAATAGAAAATAGCACAAGCGATGGGTGTATTCGTGTGCACAATGAATTTACTATCCCATCGTGAAGTCCAGCTCGTAAAATCCTAATTGCTTTTTACATTCAATTTTAAAAGATTATTTTTTGTTTGTATTTTATATAGAGATATATTAATTACAGTTAATGGAATTAAGCTATAATATTTTTATATCAGTAGAACATTTTTTTTATCTGATACAAAATTTATATATTTATTCCCAATAAATCTAGATTTAGTTTTTGAATTATAATGTTATTTTTACATACATATAAATAATAGATTAATCTAAATTAAGAATATTTTTGTAAAGAAAATATTTATATAAATAGATAAATAAATAAATAGTTTAGTAAGAGTTTGAATTTTCTGTTTTATGTATTAATGTTAATACATTGTTTAATTTCCAAAAAGTTGTAATATTAATTTATTTAACTTATTTTCAACAGATGTTTTTAAACAGCTTTGAAAAACATATTTAACGTAATGAAAATTCATGTTCATTCATTTACCATTTCGATACAATATAGATGCTTGCTGAAGACTTGAAATGTGAAAAACCGATATTAGCGAAACAGTGTTTAGCTGACACGTCGCATTTTTCAGATCAGTAAGCACAACTCCATTACTTTACAGAAATCAGAAATTCCTATAATCTTCAACCTACTGTTGATACTTATGTTGTTAAGATTTCAGTAGAGAAATATTTATTGAATGTTTTTTTAACGTCAGAGAAATATAAAAAAAATGTTTGAAGTGAATAAAACATTTTCTTCAATTTGAAATTTCATGTCAAAAATTTTTAACATATATTTTTTTACATAAATATTAAAAATCTCAAAATGGAAACTTATATAACATATATACAAATATATTTGATTTCAATGAAAAATGTCTTCAGATAAAAGAAGTTTTAAGTAAATGAAATTAAAATTTATTTTTTAAATAAATTTCTTAATTGTAAACAAGTCTATTATATAAAATGTATTATAAATGATTAGTGTTATACTTTTCTTTTCTATTTTTTATAAACATTTTTTTCAATTATACGTACATACATATATATATATATATATATATATATATATATAAGTGTATGTATTTAGGAACCACATGTATGTTTACATAAATAAAAATTAACATAATCCCAAATATTAGTAAGATTTATAAATAACTATTAATATTCCATTTCGCCCATTAAAGGTCGATAAATCCGAAAAGGTCGAATATTCCAAATGACTTCGAAGCTCACATTTACATAAAACCTATTTCATCTGTGTCGATAATTACAGTACGTTTGTACGTTGATCTAGGTTGAATGTACATAACATATATTGGTAGGGATAAGGTCTATTTGGGAACAGACGTAGTTCAATTACACGAACCCTAATCAAGGATCAGCGATGCGCTTTTCGTCCATTGTGGTCGTATGTTCGATACACATAAACCACTGACTGAATCAGAAACAGAGTGGTTAAACACCGACGGGGAAGGCGCGCGAGCTGTTCCCGAATGGATTTATTATTGTGATGGAATCCCGGATGCAGCTGTTAAACGCGGCGAATCGTGTTGTTCTTCGAGTAATTTCTACTGGAGTTGATTTATTGCAGTCGTAACGAACGGAATGTCGTACAAAAATTGATGTTGAGAACAAGTTATATTGTATGATATTGAAAAGGCGATCCTCTTGGGGAAATGTTTTATATTAAATTGTATAATAAAGATATTACTTATGATAATGGAACTTTATGATGAAAGAATTAATTATATATTCAAAAGTGTTGGTAATGTTTATATTTTTCGAAAAAAAAACTGTTATTAAAAAAATAAAATATAACATTATTTCATAAACTTATTAAAAAAAAACCTTTTATATTTTACAGAATTAATTTTATATAAGCATTAATGAATTATATTTAATAAAAAGATAATCTCCTAGTTAGATAAACGCATATATAAAGATAAAACAGTACAGAGATGCACGGTAAAAATTTAAAACGTACATATGTTTTCATTTTTCTTCAATAGGATTTTTTAAGTGGTAATTAGCCTGAATAAATTTCAAGTGACGACGTAAGCAGCTCACAGAAATGTACATATAAAACTGACTGGGGTTGTGTGAACTCCGTTTTAAACCGATTTGTATTTAATTAGCTTCAAGTGTTGCCACTACGTGTCTAATTTTACGAGTACTGCTGCATCTAAATTAAAAATTCAATTTAATTGAAATTCACGAAATCTTAATTATGTATTCATTTATATTAGGGTTTAAACGAAGAATTTCATTGTACGCGCCCTCATCGACATTTAATCGCTCTTTGTGCATACACTATTCTTTCGTATTACACTTCAATATATATATATATATATATATATATATATATATATATCTACATATATATGCAGTGGCGGACTAAGGAGTTGGGAGTAAGACTGAGTGGTCTTCCGGGTCCCCGTGAGTGAGGAGCCTCGTTGAAGATCTCAAAAATAGCAAGAAAACTTAAAATATCATTTAAATACGTCAACGGTGATGGGTCAAGCGGATATCGGATCTGACGACCCTGTACTCGAGGAAAAATTATCTTTCTGTCATAAAAGATAGGATTGGTGATAAAAAAGACGAAAATTGATTTCTAAAAGTTTTTCGGTTGAAATTCGAGGGGTATACCTTGATGATTTTTTGGGCTGAAAATCGAAAATCTAAAAACTGAGTTTTTTTTAGTATAAATCGAATCTAATAGACATAACAAATAGGTTTTATGCGAAAAACGAAGCTTGGGATACGAATTACGTGGTATTTGAATCTATATTCAATTTTATGTTCATTTCTAAGCTTATTCTGACCAAAAAAAATTTTTCTAGGGGTTTAAATTTGATTTAATGCTTGATTCACACCTTTCTATTCATAAAAGATTGGATTCGTGCTAAAAAAACGAAAATTGATTTCCAAAAATTTTTCGGCTAAAACTTAAGGGGTATACCTTGACGTTTTTTTTTGACCAAAAATCGAAAGTCTAAAAGATGGACTTTTTTCGGTATAGATCGAATGTAATAGACATAGCAAATATGTTTCATGCGAAAAACGGAGCATGGGATAAAAATTATGCAATATTTGAATCGATATTCAAATTTATATTCAATTTTAAGCTTATTCCGACCACAAAAAAATACTTTCTGGGGATTTAAAATTGATTTAATTACATGTTTTAACTTGTTTTCAGCCTTTGTATTGATAAAAGATCCGATTTGAAGTAAAAAAAATGAAAATTGATTTCTAAAAAAGCTTGGGATAAGAATTATGCAAAATTTGATCGATATTCAATTTTATGTACAGTTTTAAACTTATTTTAACCATAAAAAAATACTTTCTAGGGGTTTAAAATTGGTTTAATACTTATTTCTAGTCTTTATGTTCATAAAAGATTGGATTCAAGGTAAAAAAAGGAAAATTTATTTCTAAAAAAATTTCGGCTAAAATTCAAGGGGTATACCTTGATGTTTTTTTCGACCAAAAATCGAAAGTCTAAAAACTGAACTTTTTTTAGTATAGATCAAATCTAATAGACATAACAAATAGATTTCATGCGAAAAACGAAGCTTCGAATAAGAATTATGTGATATTTGAATAGATATTCAATTTCATGTTCAGTTCTAAGCTTTTTTCAACCACAAAAAATACTTGATAAGGGTTTAAAATTGGTTCAATGCTCGTTTTACGTCTTTCTGTCGATAAAAATTCACGTTCATGGTAAAAAAAATGGAAATTGTTCCCAAAAATTTGTCGATCGAAATTCAAGGGGTATACCTTAGCGTTTTTTTCGGTTAAAAATCAAAAATCTAAAAACTGAACTTTTTTCAGTATGAATCGAATCTAACAGATATAATAAATATGTTTCATGCAAAAAATAACTCTTGGAATAAGAATTATACGATATTCTAATCGATATTTAATTTTATTTTCAGTTCTAAGCAGAAAATCCGCATATTCAAACGGTTTAAGTCACAAAAAGAAAACTAAAGAGTTAAAAATCAAATTATGAACAATTCTAGAAAAATAAAGACTTAAACATATATTCTGTTGTCATTCTTAATATTTAAGACAGTTTTAAGTCAAAAACTTCAATTAATTTTTAGTTATGAGTAGTATATTAAAAGTATAGTAAATTAAGTCAGATTAATATCGAATTAACGTTACTTTGTATGAAGACATGGACCATTGAAACAACTCTAGATAATACACTTTGATCATATGTAAATATAAATATTTTTAGATACCTAGACGATTTGGTATTGAAGTTATTCATGCCATAGATAGATATTCAATTTTATTTGTATGGTAATAAAATAGCAGGAAAATAATTGTAATACTCCTAAAAGAATTAATTTTCAGTTATTAAGTGCATATATATATATATATATATATATATATATATATATATATATATATATATATATATATATATGATGTATTGAAGTTACCTTGCAAACTAATTAAAAAACACTGTTTGGTAATTAAAAAAATACTTAACATTTAGTAAAAAAAAACGTTTAATTAAATTAAACACGAAAAGTAAGTTCCTTTATAAATTAACAGCATTTTTATCTTTACACCTGATGTTGCACGATCAACAAATTACAGAAATATCATTATACTGAAAGCATGAAAAATTTAATTATCGTTACGTTTAATGACATTTTAATTCATAAAAACACGCCATTTGTATTTTACTACTGAAACCTGCTGTCAACTCAAAACAGATTCGTTCGACTGACTCAGGCATATAATTTGATTATATAAGTGAATATGGATACATTTTTATTAAATATAAAAATAAGGAAATACAGCAGTGTAACGTTAACGAAATTTAAATCAATTCAATTGTAATACAAAACGAAAATGTTCTAACTGTAATAACGCGATCGACCGGAACGTATTGTTAAATTTTATATTAAAATTCCCAACTGACACAAATAGATCATTACTTATTTTATATAAACAGTTTAATTAGGAAAATTAAAAAGGAGAAAAAAATACATATTTAATCAGTTAGAACTGTTGTTGGTGTATAGTATATTTTTTTCATGTTGAAAGATTTGCTCAAATATATATATATATATATAATAGTCCATACTGTTACATTAATTAAAAAGAAAGTTAAGTTGCTTGATGGCATTGAATAATATAAAACTAAAGAATATTTAAGTACAAACCAAGTAATTACTGCTTAAAAAGTTTTTTAATAACATTAAGTAAATTATTGATTCCAGTTTATATAAATGAATTAAGAGTTATAAAATATGTAGGTGTCGCAGCGTTTTCGTGTTGATATAACCAGCTTGGAAAATACATTAACGATATAAAATATTTATATTTAAAGGCAAAAAGCTGCAAATGAGTTTCTTTCGTTTACAATTGTTTTTATTTTATAGAAATACAATTTTTCATCCAAGTAGTATATATAAAATTGACCTGTAAAAATTAATTAATCCTTTCGTTTTGTATCTATCACAAAAACTATATTATTTTTAAAAATCTATAATTTAAACTGAATCACGGAGTTTAAAACTGTCAACTACTACTATGTTTTCTCTTTTTAAATATAACTAATTATAGTTTCAATTTTTGATACAGAGATAATTTTCTCTGTTAAAAGAATTATGTATTGTACAAGTCAAACTTGACAATAATTTAATAAAACGATTTCTAAGTAGAACTACCGATTCGATTTGAGATTTACTCAATTATTATCAGAGAATTATTTTTTTGTATATAAGATGAATTTCTTTCATTTTATATAATTAATTTATATATTATTATATTTATCATAATAACAAATACAGGAATCGCTAAAAAATTACTTTTTTTAATATAATTAAAACGATAATTATAACAATTGGGATAGAATATATAAGCGGATTTGATTAAATTTTAATTAGCTATTTTCATTTAATTACATACTTTTAATGATTTCAAAAATTTAATGTAATTACGATAGAATGACGTATCATTTAAATTAACGTAAATTTATATGAAATTTTATACAAATTGAAATATCTTTGAACATACATAAATGTTTAGTACGTTAATAACTGTTAGATGAAATAGTTTGTATATCACAATTATTTTATAATCATTAAAATCAAAATTATAAGTTTCAAATTTTTCAAACATATTTGAAAATTTAATTTCACTAAACCTTTTATTTGTTTATTAACGAGCAGGATAAATGAAAGCATGTTTGGAATAACAACTATAAGAGTTTTTAAATATTCGAAAATGTTTTTAGCCAGAGTTTTTTTTTACAATTTTATTTACGAGTTTGTGTAGAATTTATATAAAGTTTCATTTGTCCACTTGAAGAATGAAATGTTGAAAAAACTATTCTCATATCGAAATGTATAAACATTATTAAAAATGAAACTTTACAGCTCAATAGACTATAATTAAATGAAGGCATGCTTTCAGTACGTGGAAAGTTTATAGACTTGTTATTTACATATCTATACAATGCAAAAGATCTTTTTATTTTATTCAATAATAACAGTTCCTATATTACAGAAAACCATCAACTTTATTAAACTAGAAAAACTTGTAAGCAAATAATTATTATATTTATAATTAGAGAAAATAAATTTCATCGTTTTTAAGCATAAAAACTATTCAGTTTTTCATTATCAATGTATTTTATTCGTATCAATATATTCGTATTTGGTTTGAAAATCCTTAATTTTTTCATTTACTTTTTTAAGATACGTTCAAGATTATACTTTAAAATTTATATAGTTTTTATTTTCATAATATATTTCATTTCTTATCTTTGTTTTCAAGTTATATCACTGATATGAAAGAGATTTTTTACCTATCTCTCTGTGATACTCATACATTCGAAACTTGAACATCTAGAAGGATGACATTTTTCATGCATACTTGAAATATCCAGATAAAATACATTTTAGTTTTTACTTTTCTCGAAAGCATGACATTTTGATCATTGTCGATTTAATTTTATTCTTCTAACAAAAAACTGTCCTTAATCTAAATTAAACAAAATATTATAATAATGTTTTATTTTTGTTTTCTTCAGTTTGTATATTAATAGTGCTTTTTTTATTTGGAAATCAACCAGTTACTTATATATATATATATATATATATAAACATTTATATATATATATATATATATATATATATATATATATATATATATATATATGTGTGTGTATGTACGAACAAAAACTGAGTTTTACTGCAATGTTTATGCGTAAGCGTCGTAATTCCTGATAAAAAAAATGAATGTAATTTAAAAGAATACGTCGTCGTGATCGCATTATCGTATTTCGAAATTCGTGAGATCATTCGCGCTAACTTAAATCCAATACTCAATACACGCACGCACAGTTGTATTATTATATCCGTATAAAAGAAGACACGTTCGCAATTTTTTTCACTTCTGTCTGAATACGATCATTACGAACAGCATATAACATGAAAATGCTTCGATGCTTCTCACAAATTTCGCTCGATTTCATTACGTTTCGCAATGAATGAAAAATAGCAAAGAACGTTGGTGACGAAGCAACGCGACCAACTCTGCACCAGACACCTTTTTTGTCACATATTCCGTGCCAGCGGTGGCTTATAATACCTTCCACCGTCGGTATTTTTAACTCAACGTGTTTCACGATAGATTAAACTATAAAAATTGGCCGACTTTTTCGCGAAAATCTCATTTTTCTGTTTGGTTTCGTGAGCAGTTCTTTCAGACTGTATTTCTTTTATATTTTTTTTGCTTATGAATTTTTTAGATGTGTATTGTAGCGTCCTAGGTAATACAGTTCGTTTGCTCTTCAGACATTTCTGCTTGCCAATCTCAATATTCTATGGTTTACATTTTAAGATTCTATTTTGTATCTTTCTAGTAACTCTCATTTTTTCTTAAGATACAAACTATTTTTTTCAGATACTCAATTTTTCTTTGAATTCATATCATAACATCAATATCGCATTAGAGTTGAAAATTGATTGTAAACATATGTATCTCGTTATTTATTTTTTTTTCATTCCATTTATTATATATATATATATATATATATATATATATATATATATGTATATATATATATATATATATATATATATATATATATATATATACAACAGTAAAAAAAAACAATATAATTTTTAAATCCAGATGCTATCTAAGTAAACTTATTCACTATCTCTCTATCTCTTTATATATATATATATATATATAGAGAGAGAGAGAGAGAGAGAGAGAGAGCGTGAGAGATGTGTGAGCCTTTCAGTAAAAAGAGATTGCTAATTTCAACTATAATTACAGCAGACAATAGTTATATAGATGTAACAAAAATATCTACTAGATTAACAATATATAAATTTTTACTTCAAATTTTCTATAAAAATTTTAACTGAATTTATTTATTTTTCATAAGGATATTATATATTTAACGAAGATTAGAATCTATATATATATATATATATATATATATATATATATATAAAGTATAAAAAAATACAAAGAGTAAAATATAAACGTCCGGTCCTGCTTATTTCTGTTACGAACGTACACGCATAACTCGTGTTCTACGCTCTTCTAATATTTCAATATATCTGTCAACGACTTCATCAATCATGTGACTGGAGGCAAAGGCCGTCACATTACATTCGCGAATTCCTGCGACGCTTCTTCTTTTTACTTCTTCTTCAACATATTCTTCCCTAGTACGGAAAACGTTTCGGTATGTCTGTCCGTTCTTTTCGCGACGAAATTATGTAAACGATGTGAATTATATACCGAAATTGAAACGAGATAACAGGTGACATTATTCTGTGTTCAGATACGGCTCGTATATTAGAATAAATATAATTTGACGGGCTTATCTTACATGAAAAATGTATGTAATCGGAAATTTATCTATACAGAAGATGAAATACAAATTCTGTATCGTACAAATCGGACATTTAGTTTTTTTTATGATTATGTAAAATGGATTTCAGATCACAAGCGTGTTTTTTTATCTGTACTTTTTTTTAAAGAAACATAAATATTCATAGGCAAAAATGAGTGATATGTGCGCACGTACATATTTTTGTTCATTTAAATAAATATACATTCGTATATAATTCTATTCCTGCGCTTGAGTTAAAACACAGTCAATAAGAACATTTATTTTCATAAATAATAGACTGCATTCATATTATACACAAACAATAAACACATTAAATGCAACGACATATTATAACTAAATAGTGATTTTCTTAGAATACATTTATCATCCTACAACTTTATATATATATATATATATATAAATATATATATATATATATATATATATATATAAATATATATATATATATATATATATATATATATATATATATATATATATATATACATATATAACATATAAGCATACATTTTATTTAAAGTTTCTTTCTGAATGTTAACAATTACAAGTTATTTTCTATATATTTTCTTTACCCTGTTGGATATACACATACTTTTACATACATTTATAAATTGTATATTTTTATGCAAATAATCATTAAGTTATAAAAAGCTTACACATATTCATATATATATATATATATATATATATATATATATATATATATATATATATATATATATATTAGATTTTCATATTTCAATTACAAACTTTGAATTCAAATAGTATTCGACAGATCAAAGAAAACAGGTATACAAATATGAAAATTTGATCTATATTTATAAAAATATTATGATTCAAATAAAATCCTAAAAATTGAAAAAATATATATTAAATATTGAAAACAAATTTCAAAGAAAAGTGATTTTTGCATATTTTTCATTTAAAAATAGACAGAAATTGATTTTCAGTAAAGTAATTTAAGAAAAAAAAAATATTTAGATTACTTTGAAAATAAAACAGTCTTAAAAATTCAAACAATGCAACAATAGTATTCGTTAATACTGTTCAATATTTATAATCGCCAGTATAACATTTTAAAAAAATATTTTTAGCCTGAAACGTTCCAATACCATAATATAACGTATTAAACAACAATTTAATACTTTTTTTTTTATCTACTTTAATATATTTTTTATTCACATACTGGTTATAGGATAATAAACTGAAAAACCAGCCAGACACTACATAACACACTCTATGTTTGATTACCTTTGGGTATAGAACATCCAGTCTACTACAAAAGGTCAAAAATAACAGAAACTGCAATTTCTTTAAACAAACATTTCTTTAGTAACTAGAAATTATTTGTTTAACTAATAAGTAGTGATTTAAGGATTCAACTTCTTTTTCATAATTTAGTGTTCAATGTTTTAATTAATAAACGTTTTAAATTAATAAACGAAACAAAATATTAAAAGAAAACTTTTTAATAAAGAATAATTTAATAATTACTAAATAATATTTTTATTTATGATTTGTTAATAAAATTCAATATGTATATTAGTAAAAATTATCATTTTCCTGTGTAAATTAAAGAGCTTTCTTTGTAATTAAAAAAATCTCTTGGATTTAATGCATTAAAAAATAAATAAAAACTTTAGTTTGTTTTGAAAATAATATAATTAAAACAGGGAACACTAATTATTATACTTTCCAAATAATAAAAAGCCTTTAAAAGACTTCATTGAAATAAAACATTACATTTTCATATCTAATTATTTAAAATAGAATACTTTATGTTCATATCTTTTAATTTTGTACATAAAAATAAATCCAACTATTTTATAAGCATTATGTATAGTGGATATGATTATTATTTTTTTTATTAATTTTTTGATTCTAGATTTATACTTTATTTATATAGCATACTGATTTCTATTTTCCGTTGCAGATTTTAAAGAAAAATAATATTATTAATCTGAATCAAAGATCAACTTTAAACAGCTTTACATGACTTGATTCTCTAATCTATCATGTTGTCAGCGAAAACGTTAAGGAAAACTTAAAATTATAATCTCGAGCACCTAACACAAGTATATAATACGTAATAAAACTATATTTTAACGTTGCTCCAGAGCTTTTATCGTTTAAATACCGACATGAGAGACGGCATACTTTTCTTTTCTCTAATAAAATGTCGGTTTCTAAAAGAATTTATCTGTTATAGTAATTAAGTTATAAATATGAATTCACTAATCTAGACATTTTTCCAAATGGTAAAATTTATTAACATTTTAGCTTGTCTTATGTGAACTGTTCTAAATTCGTTTCTAATATAGTGAAACGATTTAATAAATTATACTGAACTGATATATACTAAAACAGCAGAGCAAATAATCGACAGAAAAAAAAATATAGTATCAACTTAAAACTGAATAAAGTATCAAAAAAAAAACGATATATGTAAATATATTTACATTAATATTTTATCCGAACAGACTCCCTATTGTTTATCTACGATACACATTTTTTCATACCTGTACTATGTGCTTGTACGTGTGAATGTCTATGTGAATATGTATTCGACTCGGTGCATAACATGTTGAGACTTGTGACACCTCGTCGTCCGCAAGATGAATGGTCTTGTCGAGGAGACAATGTTTCCAGGACCGCGACGCACCGCGTTGAATTTATTTATAACCGGTGTTTTTGGGAGATCGGATCACGTTGCGCGTCGAGTTTATACTTTTTTGTGAGGTGAGCTTTTGTCGCGTTTATATAACACGTTTTGAATGAATGATGCATGCAGTCTGATATGCTTTATTTCTCTCTGTGTACATACATACATAAATACGTACATACATACACACACACATACATATATATATATATATATATATATATATATATGCTTATGGTAATAATTTCATTTTTAAATTTGACATTTTTCCTAAATTATAAAACATAAACATGTTTTATAAAATCAAAAGTTATAGAATAAGCATGTTAGTAAAAAAATAAAAATTTCTATTCCGTACAATTAAAACATGCCTTTTTTATATTTAATACAATGTTTTTTTTAATTGATTTTAATTATAATTTTTATTTGAATCACTATCTTATTATTATAATTTAAATATAGGTTATAATTTAAATATTTGTATCTAATTTTATGTACTAGCAGTACTACATTATTTTAAGATTTGTTAAGAGATTCCCAAATATTTTAAAATTATTGTCTTATCGCATTTTGATAACAACTTTCGAAGTTAAAGTTACAAAAAATAAATAAAAAAAATGTTTTTCTCGACCATGTTTAAAAAAATTAATTATACTAAATTTGTATTAACGCTCTCCCAGAAGTAAATAATTTATAAGTATTTTAGATTCATAAAATTTAAACAAAATTATTTTATGTTCATTCCAATCAAAATAATAATTATTAATTCATTCCCATACTTTTTTAATATACATTTGTACACTTGTCATACACAATTCTATAGTTTTCAAGTATACTTCGGTCATAATTCCCATTATATTCTATATTGTATTTGTAACATATGTCAATAAAATGTAATTAGACTTTCAGTTGTAAAAGCAGAGTTTACACGTGGTTTATTGTTCTGCAAAACCACATACACTTTACAGTATATGCATGTCTGTCGTTTATATTCTATATAATTTCTAACTAATATTACACATACGAATTATTTCATTTTTATTTCATAAAATCAAATATTAATATGAAAATATAATTTTATTTTCATATTAATATTTAAATATATTTAAAACCAGTTGCAAATAAATATATTTTTCCATATATATATATATGTATATATATATATATATATATATATATATATATATATATATATTAAATAATCAATATGAATTCTTTTCCAATATTTTTAATATTGTCAATTCCTGGAATTCTAAATGATGTTTATCACTCGCATTCTTTTATAGGTCAAATATATAAAATTAAAATTGTAAAAAACTGAATAAATTTTCATAATTCATTCTATTTAAATACAAACAAAAAATATAAAATATGAAATTATATACTTTAGTTCAACTTGAACATAAAAGATTTCATAATTAAGATAGTACTCTTATTTTTCATTCATCTGTTGACTTCGAACATGCTTCAAATTGTCGTTAAGTATGTTTCTGTTATCATTAACTGATTCTTTTTTAAAATAATTTTACATCAACATTTAAATTAAATTCATAAGGAATTTTAATTTCATCGTGACAAATGGGCCACTGTTATACATAATTTCTGATGTGAAAATTATTATGTTACAATCAATACTAAATCACATTATAAATAAAACCATACGACATTAAATTGATTGTTAAACCATTCGGTAAGCCAATTATCAATCAGTCACGATAAATCATTTGTCAACTGAATCACATATAGATACGTGTTGTCAAATTCCGAACATTTATATTATCGATAGTTTATAATGTTTTTGTGTTTGCTTTAGCAATAAATCAGTGTACATAGATATTTTATTTGCGTTTATTCATACATTTTTTTAAAAAATAACACACATCAAATTGTAAAGAAATACAAATTGAAATTTTAATGATTAATGAAAATGAATGCTATCCACAATTTTTAAAATTGGTTATTATAATTAATAATATATGATTTAATTATTAATAGATAACGTCCGTTTTAAATATGATTATTAATCTCATTTACAAATAATATATTATTTTATGTATACAGTTAAATTATATTAAAAAAAAGATGAGAAATTCTTTTCCTACCAAATATATATATATATATATATATAAATATTCCAAATTATAAATGATTTATTAGTTCAAATATTAAAAATCTATTAAAACAAGCAGCCACTGAGATATTTTCTAGTTCCAAAAAAAGCGAACTCGATTAAAGATTTATACTGGAGTATACAACGCAGCCACAAGCCACAAAGACAACATGTCACTTGTTGAGCGTTTGTTAAAAGATGACCCTTGTTACACGTAAATTGAGAGCACCTTAGGGACGGTATCGACGACTGTTTTAGAGATTTTACATCAGTCACTTCATGTCAGGAAAGTTTCAAGTCAGTGCTTGTTATAATATTCTCTAAAGACTAAAGAGTTTGAATCTGTTGACGTACAATTCGAGAAACATTCGACAGAGTCATTTCGAAACATTTGTTTCGTACCACTAGAGACAAGAGTTAAATTTACTTGATCAATTCAAAATATAACACGTTGTTTTCCAAAGAAAAGATCAGAACATACTCTTAAAGGCACAATTTTGTTTTTCAAACGAACAAGTTTTATTATATTTAAAAAGTGTATGTACATATTATATATATATATATATATATATATATATATATAATGTGAGTGTGTAATTAAAAATATAAGATTTATAACAAAAATGAAAGAACGCATAAATGTGTACATGTTTTCAATTATATTTCCCATTAATCTCATTTATATCATTTATTATATATATATATATATATATATATATATATATATATATATATGCGTGTGTGTGTGTGAACTTACAAGTATACGAGTAAACCCTATTTTCTTTATGTAAATACATGTACATAAATATTGTTGCAACATTTCGAGTAACGTTTCACTAACAGCAAATACACCTATTCCATTAGATAGCATTCCGTGTTTGTATTCGTTTTTTTTTTGCTGCCATGCAATTTACTCCTCACAATCATTTATTTTCTTCATTCCAATATGTTGCCACGAAAGCAGCTTTGAATTGTAATAAATCAAAATAATCCGTTCGAACGCATCCGACCATACATGATATATAGAATGTGTTGGATAACGTCCATTATAACTTCAAATTGAAATTGACAGATAGTTTATACGAAGAAAAGTCATAAAATAAGTCATTAATACTGTGATTGATTTTTCTAAGCTGCTTTTTTATGTGCAGAGCTATTAAAAATAATGATTCGTTTTCGGGTCGATACTATATCCGTTTAATGATGATTCCAGTCGTAATTGTTATTGATAAAGTGAAGAGAAACAAAAAAAAATATTTTAATTTCAGTTACAAGTTTAATATTTGTCATTCGTATTAAATAATCAATCTGAAATGCTTACATCGAAGATTCTAGATAGTTTTGTTCACACTTCATATACCTATCTTAACTAAATGTATATCTAGTATTAAAAAAAATAATAAATAAAATAATTCCAAAATTATTAGTATTAATAATGTGAAAGTATTTATATGAACTTTGAAATATATTCTAAAAGCACAGAGATTTATTTAACGAAACATAAATTTGTAATTCCTGTTATACAAAACCATCGGCTCTATTTAAATATGCATCAAATGTGTATATTAAATTCGAAAAAAATCTAAATTGAATCAAAATAAAGTTTTTATTTGTGTGAAAAGCCATGTCAAAGAAAAAAATTATAAACATTTATTTTTAAAGAACCAATTATATTAATTTAAAAAAATGTTTTCAAACTTGACCAGCAGTTTAAATTTGATCAACAAAAATTAATTATTTGATTAGTACATGTACAATTCTTTATTTTATCTATTTAAGATTGAAATAGAAATATACGAAATGCAAACACTTTCTCAAAAAAGATATATTTGAAACTCTGCTTCGAATTCAAACATATTGAATTATAGACTAATTTATTTACAACACAATTCCCTCCATGTTTAATTGCGTATATAATTAAATTTTTCATAGCTCATTTAATGATTTTAAAACATGCAAAACTCTAAAAATAGGTGTCTACTGTATACTTTTTCATTATACTATTTATATATTAATGGAAATTTTAAAGTTTGAAATAAAGTAGCAAATGAACTAAAATATTTTTAATAAAATATTTCTTTTGTAAACAATTTTAATTTTATATTTATTTTTAAGTTAATATACACATGCGTATATATATATATATATATATATATATATATATATATATATATATATGTTTCACGAAAAAAATACCTTTCTTGTTATCAATATTGAATCACAGTAAGCATTTCTATTTCGAAAATGTAATCATTTACGAAGGTATGTAAATGAAATTCCGCGAAAATAAAATTAAATCCGCCAGAAAAATGTACGCTCGAAGAACACAGGCACATGCATTCGCACACATATATACACACAAAAACAACATAACATACACACGCGCGCGTATAGATACAAAATTTTACGGAAAAAATTCAAGATTATAATGAAAGTGTACTGGAATCTGTGATGTTCACTAAATTTTTGATAGAATCAAATACAGCGTATATAACATATCCGAGCTTACGTATCTGGGGTTCGTACCCCGGGGACGTATTCGTGTTGCAGATCGTTACTGAGTGATATTTCTGACACAGCTCATCATGCGTAGCAAACCATGCCGTATACACCACAGGCAGCTTTATCGAATATCATTAAAGTAGACACAATGGCAACCGACGCTGGGAGTTGCAAATATATATGATGTAGTATGTTATAGATCTGTACCACTCCTTTAAACATGAATATTATGCAATTTACAACTCTCTCATTTCATACAAGTCTCTTTGCCATTTATATGTATATATTGGATTATTAAATAAAATTATATATTGTTTAATTTAAATTTTATATGAGCTTTTGATTTAAAAAAAGTCGTTCTCATGGCCATTACACGATCCATTATTATCAATTTAATACATATAATACAAACATATCAATTACTAAGCCATTCATTTCAAATAATTCACACTAAACAGATGATACAGTAATACTTCTGTAAAAAAGGATATCCAAATTTTAAAACCATCTCTCTATACAATGTCGACAGATTATAACTGTCATTATATTGAAGAAATATGTGTACAAAAAAAATAAATAAAAACAGTACACGAATATGAATCGGATATATCCAATCGTTAACGAAATGTACATAAAAAAAGAATGCCTGATTGTTATGACTGGCATGTGTCCAAACATTATTAAACGTGCCACTTAGCTGTCACTAGTAACGTTATCAAGTTTCCATGATTATGTTTTTCACACTGGACGATTTTCATGGAAATCGGTTGAAAGAAAAATGTTCAATGTTGATTGACGAATGAGTTATGTGTGAATTAAATAAAGACATTCTTTTTTGTGTAACCAGTCGTTTTCATTATTATTTGTTCACACCCTAACGAATATTTATTTGACTTAAAAAGAAAGTATATTGGATTTTAATTTATTGAGAAAAGCATAATATTTTTTTTGAGTCAAAAACATGTATCAAACACCAAATATCAAGATATGAATTTATTTACTAAATATGAAATTGAGAAGTAGCAATTATAAAATCAAACTCAATTATTTGTAAAGAAAATTTTTCACTTTTGAAATATATTTCAAACTGACATGGAAAAAAATATTATTTTATATGTGGAAAAATATGAAAAACACTTTAATACTGAAGTCTTTCATTTTATGAATTAAAATGTCAATTTTATATCTGTCTGTGTATATATATATATATATATATAATATATATATAACAATGACTTCGACAATTAAGCACTCAAATACGTATGAAACAAATAAAGGAACAATTAAATTATAATATGTGGGTGACATTGTAAAGGATATTAAATCTTCACGACATTTGGATAACACAAGACGTTTCCGCGAAGAAATCCATTATTATATTCTAGCGGTAACGTTTTACGTTTTGCTGTTTCATCTGACGATAATCAAGCAGGGAGATGTACTGTTTAATCGCCGTAGTTTGTGGTTCGTTGCACCGGAAAACCATCGTTATACGGTACATTGTTAAATTCAACGATGAATTCAACGCTATACAAAGAGTGAAGGTTGAGAGCATAGAGTAGCAAATATACATAGCAAATATACTTCTACATACTCATAGGTGTACTTACGTATAATATGTGCGGAGATGTGAATGATGAACTTCGAGCTAAAATTAGTACTAAATTATTCAAATACATATGTCTAAACAGTGTTACCTTAGTTGTGAAGTGCCACTCTTGTTTGACCTACAATGTTTTGTTCGCATTATTCCGAAATTGGTATATTTTAAAGGCCCTACTGAACCGTGTGTAATTAAAATTTCTAATTATTTTAGTCATATTAAATGTATTAACGTTTCATGTATTCAGAAAGATACATTTGTATTTAACTACTGTTTTATTCAACAGATGTAATGAATTAATGACACTACAGACTATTGATTCAGTTTACTTCTATTTGCATTTAATTTACTTTAATTTACTTCTCTTATTTTATAATCATTTTTTTATTTCACAACTCACTGACTACAAGCTTTCTCTTCTACATACAAACATATATATATATATATATATATATATATATATATATATATATATATATATGTTGATTTTTCTTAACAAGTCCATTTTTCATGATAAAATCACCAAATTGCAAACCTAAATAATTTAATACTAATATTTCACCTTTCAATCAGAATTTTTTCAATTTGACCACACTTAAAAAGAGTCTATAAAATTATATTTCATAAAATATAATATTGATTAAAGGTCTATAAATTTTCATACATTATTTTGTACTTTATTACCCATTAAAAATAATATATAATACTTAATTACCCAAATCATTTATAGTTGAAAATAAAATATTTCACAATCCTATTTGATAATATAACATAAACATCGATTTATAAAACAATATTTAAATTATATATATATATATATACATATATAATGACGTTAAAGAATTATAAATAATTCTTTATTTAATAAACATAAATGGAAAAATTTAAAGAAAATTGCAAAATGTTTAAAAATAACCGCTTTTGTTATCTTCGTATCTTTTATAAAGACTCTTCATAGAGTTCTAAGAAACCACAATGCACAAAAGAAGAATAGTTCGTTACAGAATAAAACCATTTAGTATAAAGATAAAAAATACACATGGAAGCACATTTATTGTTAACGTGAAGTTCTTTTAACGACCTAATGTTGTCAGTTTTACATTCAACCTAAGCCAGCAATTTCCTGTGTTTCATTTCATATTTTATGTTCATACACTGAAGTTAATTATACCAAACTAAAACAAAACCTAATTATATATATATATATATATATATATATATATATATATATGCATATTATATTGCCTGTCAATAATTTCTAATAAAAAAAGAAGTATAGATGTGTATTTTTAAATGTAAGTTTCTTAATTCTTACTTTGTTATTCATAAACATATTTTTATAGTTCGATAATAAATCCAATCAATCAATAAGTTTTTTTGGGTTTTCTATTATTTTTATTACATTTTTATGCCTAAAATATTTTTAATATAATATATATTATAATGTTTCTCTAGATTTATCAGTTAGTTTTATTCCCTATAAAAAATTATTCCGATAAAATTGACAGCACATAAGCTGTAAACTACAAAGTTTTTATAAGAAATATATATATATATATATATATATATATATATATATATATATATAGTTAAAATATTTAAAATATGATATGGTTAAAAGTATCTCAAATGAATCAAATTTTTTATTACCGAATTTAAAACAGATGAAATGATAATAATATATTATTTTAAAAAATCTTCGTTTAATTTTCTATAAAAGAGAAAGAAACTCTAAACAAAATATTTCACTGTACATTTAGTCAAAATTTCAAAGATTTTATTAAATAAGAAACGGTTTCTTATCACGATCAATGTTTGATAAATAATCTAAGAAATAAAATGTATTTTTATAAATTTAAAACCAATTACAAACGTGGAATCAATATTCCTGTTCGGGTTACTATTAAATTCACTAACTCTATAGTTCGATAATCGTTGCTTACACTATTCACTGCACATAAAAAGTTTCATTTCTATTAGATTTGTGTATCCTAAGTTTTGTTGAAAGTTTAGATACCAAATCACAGCATATTGCTGAAAATCAGTCGACTGAAAACCGTAACGAGCTGAAAATCAACAATCTAGAATAAGCTCCATCCTTGAGCTATAAATATATATACATATATATATATATATATAAATGTGTGTGTTTATGAGTCTATACGTATCTTCTTTACAAACAAAACAGATAGATAGTAAAATGATGAACTGATGATACAGTATATTTCACTGCACTAACTTTATTCTAGATAAATAATTTCCGCTCCTTCATTTACATATGCTCTTAGAAAAGTTTTCACTGTAACACGAGAAGTCATGCCTTGTCTGCATATATTCTTAAGATTAATAATTACTGCCACAAGGTTTCATTTAACGTTTAATTATGGAACGATACGACTCGACCTGTGTCTCTGAAATCGGCGAAAATTAAATCGAGAATATATTTACATTCATAAAATAAAATCAAACTACCTTTTAAAACGAGTTTCGTTTCGAAATGAAATCTGTATTCGAACATTTATACGGATTTTTTTATTCTTTTGAATATAATTTATGAAAATCTACCATAAAAAGAAAAACCTTTTGTGTCACATTTATTTCATATTGCAGAAGTCGTAATAATGAAATGAGGTCAAATAATATTGTATAGTCAAACGACAATCACAATTTATATATATATATATATATATATATATATATATATATATATATATATATATATGTATATGTATATATATACCGACATTTTCATAAAAAGAAAAATCTACAATTTACTAATAATTTTTATGTACTTATGTACTATAAAAACATTTTCTAAAATAAATTAAAAAATCTAATCAAATTCTATTATAACTTTTTTTAAGTAAAGAACTTTAATAATAATAAAATCATCCAATATAGAAATGATTTTTTTATTTTTTCCTTAAGAGTTTCAAATTGTTATCTAAACCTTAACCCTTGTTGAATACCAAAAAGTTATTTAAACAAAGATCTCTTATAAAGTTTTGTACATCATCTCTATGTTAATAAATAATTTCATCTTAAATATTGTTCAAAAAAAGAATATGTTATTTCTAACTAACCTGAGATTGCTTCGCTGGGTGTCTCTTCTGACTCTGACTCAACCCCAAGACCACATCGACTGAGTAACAGCAGACTTAACAAGCTGAGTGAACAAACCAACAGAAGTAAGCGCGTCAGTAAGCGCATCCCCAATAATCTCAGCATCACCGTTCTCCTCCGTCTGTAATAAATAAAACATAGTTACTAAAAATTCATTGCTTTATCTAAAGATATACAAACAAAATAAAAAAAATGAAACAAATAATAGAGCACATTTAATACACGGAAACATTGATTGTTCACTTTACGAGGACAACCGTACACAAGCACATACACACACACATATATACATATATACATATATACATATATATATATATATATATATATATATATATATATATATATATATATATATATACACATACATACATACATACAAAATCCTCATTATAGCTGCTATGTGATATAGAATAATAAAGTTACAATATGTTTGAAAACAATTGTATTTGGACATTTTTGTTAATTCATAATTTACAGCGGATTTGTCAGATCATACATATGAAATTTGATTTTCGACTCATAATGATTATGTACGCTTTGTTATTTATTTTTTATTCAGCCTATATAAGCTTGCACACTGATCCCTTTTGTATATTTTTTATTATATTTTACCAGAGAATGTTTTAATAGGATTGTTTCGTATGAGTAACCTATAAAATGATTAAATATAAATTTCTTATACATCTCTGCACAGAAAAAAGCTACAAATCTCAAATATTTATATTTTATTTATAATATATATTTGAATTTCAATTAATTTTAATAGGCTTATAAAAGATATAAATGCGTTAGTAAGGTTATATGAAATTAATACTGGTGTTCAATTAATTAACATATTAATTGTAAATGTACGAAATACAAGTACAATAATTGCATAGAATGATTGATAACGTTTGATTTTAAATATAATTTTGTGCTAGAGGATTTGATAAATAATCAGTATTAAGTTTTATTAGAGTTTAAATTGGTTACAGAATCAAATAAATTACAAGAAACAGTGCTACTGTTAATGTAAAACATATAAAGGCAATAAAAACGACATAAATTATTTGAATGAATCAGACTAATGAAATAAAATGTTTTTAACGTACGTATAGAACGAGCGAATTTGTATAATGTTAATAAAACAGTTTGGTGGAGCTATAAAAGAAGAACACAACCGAGCCAAAACTATCCAGCGCGATCAGATAGAGCAATTCGAACAAGAATCCTATTTGACGTAAGACGCGCTTCATGAGTGTTTCAACGTCGACGACAATATTTTTTTGTCGAGAACTCGCTGACCGTACAATGTCAGCAAATCTGAAGTTGGGTGAATATTTCATTTGAGGTTTCACTCGACAGATCGAGGACAAATCCTCACGCGCACGCACACACTTTCCGGCGCTGATGTAAGAGTCAATAAGGCGACAAGAGCCCAATATTGGTCGAGAATTCCTCAGAGATATCTAACAGAATGTGGTTCCGGAAAAAAGGAATGCGCAATGTGAAGCGCGAGCGAAACGACACTAGTAATATTGCCGTGAATTTTATTTTTATGTGCTCCGTGTAGATATACACACTATGAGAACGAGACTTCGTCTTACTCTCTTTACAATAATTAGTTTTTTGAAAGCCACAAACATGGATTTACTGCAAATAACTTTATATATATATATATATATATATATATATATATATATATATATATAATGTATAAAAAACATAATGACAAAAAGTCTATTGTATAAAATTCAGGCATAGAAAAACATAAAAATTAAATTGTATTCAATTTTCTATTATTTACATTACATAAAGCTTTGAATACTCTACGCAAATACAATAACAATGCCATTATTACTCGAGAATAAACTTTACAAAGAAAAATAGCAAAAAGTAGTTTATATAATTTGAGTGCTTTTTAATAAAATAAGATTTAAGTTTATTATACAAATAATATTAAATAAATATGAACAAATGTATATATGTATAAGTCAAAAATAAGTTGTATTTTTATATTCTACATTGAAATCATAAATATCGTTATAGTTAATTTTAAAAACATATCTATTTACAATTAAATAATATTCTGCTAATGCGTATATTCATAAAAACTAGATTCCAAATAAACCATACACTATATGTTATATAAAGCTTTCTATGTATTTATTTACAAAAATGAATCTCATGTATATTAATCAATAACGAAATTTGAATCAAAAATTATGAGAATTTACATATCTCTAATATTAAAATCAATCTGAGAAAATAACAAAAAGAAAATATTTCGGTAGAAAATATAAGAAAAACTTCGTGCTAAGATCTTACTGATAACTTCTATTTTCAAAGTCTATATTATAAATTGTATATATTCTCAAAATTTAATTGCGAATAAGAAACTCCACCCAATAAAATATCTTCATTCAATTATTTTTTAATTAATGTTCTTTTAAGAAATGAAACCTCACTATATTATACTTATTTTTGACTTGAATAAAAGTCATGTTATTCGCCAGTATAATTTTGAAAGAGATATTAGATGCATTATGTTGGTTTAATTAAAAAAAAGTTGTACCAATTGCCATTATAAACAAAATAAAAATAAATCTAATTTAATTACATTACAAGTAAAGAACCCATAGGAGAGTAATAACGGCGTATATTTTTACGTAACGAACAATTAAATAAAGATTAAATAAATTTAATTAACTGAGCAATTAACACGGTGTATTATTGAACAGGAAGTCAAGTTCACTTTAAAATATTGTCGTTTTTGTACATGTTCATATGTTATTGAGTGGTGTTCTCCATTGGCTGACTATATTTAGTCAGCAACAGGATGCCTTCAACTGTGTGGTTTTTGTTGATGTAGGCGAAATTTAATTAAATTCCACGATGCAACGATACAGGAAACAAACGTAAACTGAAACAATGAGTACGAGAGGAGGAAATATATGAAAGCAACGACCGGAAACACGAATAACATATTTTGTGTTGCGCGCCAAATAGCATACGCGTATAAAAATAAATGGGTTTAATAAAGACACGTCTTAAAGTTGTGGTACTGTTTACAGTACGAATTAATCTTCGTTGACTAAAATATGAATGAGATTGAATTATTTAGTGATTATGTTATGTTTGTGTATATAAATGTATGTATATGTATAAACGATATTCAGAAACGCTTACACTGTCTCGCACTGAAATACAATGTGTTGGATTATGTGCATGCAAAAGTGTCGGCATTGAAGTTTGTCGGTGGCGATAGACGAGGGTTAATTGTCGAATGTTTATATGTTTAATATCGTCTAAGAAAAATATACTTTGTTAGATTATGTGTATGCACAAATGTTCTTGTTATCTGAGTATACAATGTAAGAGAGGTATATGGTACTGACCTTTCTGCGAAATTAAGAAAAGATAAAGGATGGGATCGATGAAAGAATCTTAATAGGCAGGTCATACTCAGAAGGACACATCGTTTGTACATATTTATTGCAACTGTAAACGGTAGTATCGTCCCTGCGTGACCAGTGAGCACATCGTTTCTTGTATTATTTTTCGCTCACTAAATTGTTATAGTTTTTGGTCACAATAAATCTTCTTTTGATTATTTAATATATATTTTATAATAATTATTCTTGAGTTTCTTTATTTTCACAAACTCAATATTTTAAACCCGTTCCTTAATAAAACATCTGGCGACCGTGACAGGACGGGGGTTTTAGTGTTTTTTTTGAGTTTGTGACTTTTTGTGTTTTTATATTTTTTTTGCTCGAGAAAAATGGATAAATCAATGAAGAAGAGGACGGCTCAACGTCGTGCATTTACAAAAGCGTTGAATGCTTTTAATGATGCTGTTGCTGCAGAAAAGATTGATAAGAATCAAGTCAGTGCTCTATTTCAAATGTTAGAGGAAAAAATGAACGAGTTAAGTGTAATTTCTAACAGCGTGATTGAACTGGTGCTTGATTCGGATGCCGCAACAGAAGAAGTTATTCAACAAGAATATGATGACGCCGACGAATATAGAAACAAATTTTTCACGGCAAAAGTGAAAATGGATAATTTGACGGCTCAAGCAGGATTAAGTACACCACCGGTAGTTGCTGCAACTTCTAACACACAAAGTAACAATAAAAAATCGTTTAAACTACCGGAAATTGAATTGTTTAAATATGGTGGTGATATTTATGAATGGTTGGATTTTTGGAGCTCGTTCAAAAAGATACATGAGGACGTGAACATTACAGATGAAGATAAATTTCAATGTTTAAAGCAGTCTATGGTTCCTGGCTCTCGTGCGGCTCGATTAGTGAGTAGTTATCCGCCAACTGGTGATAATTATGATAAAGTTATAAAAAGTTTAAAAAGTCGTTTCGGCCGCGATGACTTGCAAATAGAAGTTTGTGTTAGAGAACTATTGCAGTTAGTGTTACAAAAAGCAGTGACACCTTCGAAAGATGTTGATTTGTCTATTTTATACGATGAAATTGAGTCACGTTTAAGGTCACTCGAGACACTTGGTGTGACCACCGATAAATATGCAGCAATGCTTTTCCCGATTATAGAATCGTGTTTGCCTCATGATTTATTGCGAATCTGGCAACGAAGTGCAGGAAAGGTAACAGGTCAAGATGGAGAAAATTCTGCAGCATCTATTTCAAAGCATCGGTTGACTCAATTAATGTCGTTTTTGGAAGGTGAAGTTGATGGTGACGTCAGAACGTCTATGGCTGCAAGAGGTTTTAATCTGACAAGTAACAAGGAAAATTCAAATGTTGAAAAATTTAAAAGGTCGAAACATCGTTTTGAAAATAAAAATATACCGAGTGCTGCTGGTTTATTATCGAAAAATAAAATCATTTCATGTGTGTTTTGTAATTCTGATAAGCATGACAGTGTAAATTGTGAACAAGCGAAAAAATTAAATTTGAGTGAAAAACAAGAACTTGTTAAGAAAAAGCGTGCTTGCTTTAATTGTTTAAAAATCGGACATGGGTTTAAACAGTGTCGTGTTTATTTAAAATGTGAAAATTGTTCTAGACGACATGTATCTTTGATGTGTCCCGGTAATAAAGTTAAAACTAAAGATAATTTGCAAGAAAATGCTGTAAAAAATGAGTGTAGTTTAGCGAGTATTTCTAGTGATCCAGAAGTATTTATGCAAACTTTTCGTGTGATTTTGCGCAACGGAAATAAAGAAATAAACATTCGCGCAGTTATTGATACGGGATCGCAAAAATCTTATGTTACTAAAGAAGCCGCCTTACGTGTTGGTTACGAGTATGTGGCTAGTCAGTTGATGACTCATTCTCTATTTGGCGGTGGAAAAAGTGAAGCAGTGTCACATAAGAAGTATCGAGTTCATTTGAAAAATTTAGATGACAGTTACGCGTGTAATTTCATTGCTCTCGATCAAAGTGTTATTTGCGAAGAAATTCCGTGTGTTAAAAGCGGTGTGTGGTTCAAAGAATTAAAAGCGTTGAATGTTAATATCACAGATGTTTACAGCGACGATCGGTCGGTTTCAGTGTTAATAGGCGCCGACGTTGCTGGTAAATTATTAACAGGTCGGATTCACCGATTAAAATGTGGTTTAGTCGCTGTTGAAACATATTTAGGTTGGACTTTAATGGGTAAAGTTCCCGGTACGGAGAAACGCGGTGATCCAACGACGACAGCGATTTCGATGTTTGTGAAAAATGATAACATCTCAGACTTGTGGTCTTTGGACGTGTTAGGAATCAAAGATCCAATTGAAACGAAGAAAGAGCGTGAGATTGAAATAAGCGCAAATTTTTTAAAGGATGTTATTGTAAATGAAGACAGTCGTTACGAAGTTAAGTTACCATGGTTAGAAAACCACCCGGTATTAAGTGATAACAAAGAGATCGCTATGAGACGTCTTCAAAATTTAGTGAAGAAATTAAGTATCGACAATCTTTATGATGAATACGATGCAATTTTGAACGAGTGGCTTGCTGAAGGAATTATTGAACGTGTGCCCGAAAATGAAGAAGAAAATTGGGGTCACTATTTGCCGCATCGTCACGTCATTAAAGAAAATAGCACAACGAGAATACGACCAGTTTTTGATGCGTCAGCGAAGGATAGTCGTGGGATGTCGCTGAACGAGTGCGTGGAGAAAGGACCAAACCTTATTGAACTTGTACCTACATCTCTACTGCGATTTAGAGAAGGTAATATAGGTGTTATTTCTGATGTTAAAAAGGCGTTTTTGCAAATTGGTACTGATGTTAAAGATAGAGATTTTTTACGCTTTTTATGGTACGATAAAAATGGAAATAGCATAATTTTTAGACACTGTAGAGTTGTGTTTGGACTTTCATGTAGTCCTTTTATTTTAGGTGCTATTATTTGCATACATTTAAATAAAAATTTTGAAATCAGTAAATGATAAAGAAAATAATTTTTGCAAGGAAAATGTATTGAAACTTTTAAATAGTTTTTATGTCGATAATTGCGTTACAAGTGTGAATTCGATGGATGAATTAGATAAGTTTATTTTTGATGCAAAAACAATGATGGAGTTAGCTGGTTTTGACCTTCGTGGGTGGGAGTATAATGGTGATAACTCTCGCGAAAACCAAGCTGTAGTGTTAGGCATTGTTTGGAATAAACAACGCGATACTTTGTCATTGAACGTACCAGTTTTAAATAATGTTTCTGATTGAAAAATTACGAAAAGATATATTCTTTCTATTGCACATTGCATATTTTATCCTTTAGGTTTTGTGAGCTAATGCTAATGTTGAAAGTGAAATAGTGAAAAATGATAGTGCTTGTGTTAATAAAAATGTGCCTTGTGTTGTAACGCGAAGTGGTAGAAAAGTTAAACAGAAAGACTTTCTTATCATTGAATCAACATATGTTAAATTTTAACCATTTTTTGTTTCCATGCAATTTATAACCTTGTATTTTTTTGTAATTTAAATTGAATGTATTTTAGATTTTATGTATTTTTTAGCATATACATGTATTACTTTATGCATTGTAATAATATGATTGAGATGAAATGTATAATTCATCTCAATGGTGGGAGGATGTTGGATTATGTGCATGCAAAAGTGTCGGCATTGAAGTTTGTCGGTGGCGATAGACGAGGGTTAATTGTCGAATGTTTATATGTTTAATATCGTCTAAGAAAAATATACTTTGTTAGATTATGTGTATGCACAAATGTTCTTGTTATCTGAGTATACAATGTAAGAGAGGTATATGGTACTGACCTTTCTGCGAAATTAAGAAAAGATAAAGGATGGGATCGATGAAAGAATCTTAATAGGCAGGTCATACTCAGAAGGACACATCGTTTGTACATATTTATTGCAACTGTAAACGGCAGTATCGTCCCTGCGTGACCAGTGAGTGCATCGTTTCTTGTATTATTTTTCGCTCACTAAATTGTTATAGTTTTTGGTCACAATAAATCTTCTTTTGATTATTTAATATATATTTTATAATAATTATTCTTGAGTTTCTTTATTTTCACAAACTCAATATTTTAAACCCGTTCCTTAATAAAACACAATGTAATAAATAACTAAGGGAAATTCAAACAGTGTACTAAATATATTGTATAAACTTCAATAAAATATTTTCAATTTATATCTTTTGAACTATAATTCAACTTTTAAGGTATGTGTATTTCTCTCGCAATTTGGAAAATTAATACATTTAAATATTGAAATTATTTGAAGTAATTTAAGACAAAAGCTCTTATTTTTTTTTTCATTTAACTCGCTGAAATACTAATTCGTTTCCTTTAAATATACAAAATACTTCACCGAAATAATTTATAAATTTATTTATATTATTTTTAAATATCTTCTTTACTCAAAGTGCTAAACGACAGTACTAATCGTATCATAAATTTCACATATTTAGGTTCAATTCTCAGATTTCACTGCTTTACACTATATTCGAAAGTTTTTATATAAAGTAGAAATGTCAATAAAAGCCGAATCAGACTATATTACAGGTCAATCATGATCTTTGAACTATGAAAACATACAAACGTTCCGTTTGACACAATTTATAACTTCCACGATATTATTCTTGAAAATACATTTTTTCCATATATATATATATATATATATATATATATATATATATATATATATATATATATATAGTGTGTGTATAGAAAGATTTTTTTTAACAAAATATAGTAAATATAATTACAATTTTCAACTTGTTTGTAACAATTATAAAGTGTTTCAGTTATGTTGTTTACAACACTAGAAGTTTATAAAAAGAGAAGTGTGTTTAAACTTCGCATGAAAAATCATCTGCTGTTTAACTTTCAAAAACATGCATATCTTATATGTTACACACACACACACATATATATACATATATATATATATATAAACTTTCTACAACATAAATATTTAACTTTATGTTGTAAAAATGCAGCTCATTATAAATATATCATAAAGTTTCATTCAACACGAACTTTCTTGCATAAATAAAGTAAAATGTTATTAAGTCAGGCAAGTAAACACTATATATGAAATACACTAATACTCATTTATTATATATATATATATATATATATATATATATATATATATATATATATATGAATATTACAGTAAATACATTTGTAATAAAGAAAGAGAAAAGAAATACTTTCAAATATACTTCTGCTAATGTTAAAAAAAACTTTACTGAAACCAGATACCTCATTCTGTACAAACCATTGCAGAATAAAAATAAAATACATGTGGAATAAAAATTTCCTTAACGGTGATATTATGTGATTCATTCAAGTAGAAACCATTTCCGTCTTACAGCTTTACGTTTACAATCACTTCTAAGAAGATGAGCATGTCAAATACAGAAACCCATTACTGTTTTGTGTTTTAAAAAATCATCTTTCATTGAAGTATGCCATATTTCTCTGCACAAATTCGAATGTATCGCTAAATAACAAGGCATAAAGGAAATGGCTTGAGAAACATATTAAAGTAAAAAAAGGAAACGTTAAACGAAAACAATATCTTTACATCCTATTAACTAAATTCTTATATGCTACAGAGCTGTTTCAATTTTATTCTTTTTTACAAACTTTACTATTTATTTAAGATATTTAATATCAGCTTTGTTGGGTTCTATGTATAGAACCTGATATGTTTTTAAATATAAGCTTCAAAAAATTACTGGAACTACTACAATGATTATCAATATTCAATTAATTGAAATCATAAGACAAATATAAAAATATAGATTCATTTTATATTAAAAACATTGTATTAACGCTTTTGTTTATAACGACTAGAACAGTCAATACTTCCTTCAAAAACGTATTGCGCCCAAACCGAAATTATATGAAACTGAACGTACATTTAGTATGAATAAACAGATTTAATCGTATTCATTGAACAACGAAACAAGATGAACTAATATTTATACAATGCAGTATAAAATGTTTTGAAATAATCTATCACTGTACTAGATACCTTTAGGTTCAATAATCACTCATCTCGTTCGACGAATATATAACTATGAATTGTTGGTCTTTATGTCAATAGCGTGCTCATCGAAATATTTAAATTGCTCAAACGGTAAACGTATACACAGATAATAATGTATTCATCCATAGTTGCTATTGATACAATATCAATATCAAATTAGGATTATAAACGTGTGTATCATTTAAAGCTTTTATAGTTGAAAATCGATAAACAAACATACTGAAATAATATGAGTGCAAATAAAATGTACAGATTATATATATATATATATATATAACGAGAGAGAGATGAATATAATGAAATAATATTAAATGCAAACCAATTTAAATAACACAGAAATCAAACATTTAATAGAACTCCACAGGTTCGCCTTCTAGAAATAAAGAAAAGGAAAAAAATATATTTTAATATGTTTCGGTAATAAAATCAATACTAATCTTGAAATAATTCTTAAGATAATATTAAAACTGTTATACTTTAATAATCAATATATTTGAAAATATGACAGTTGATAATGTTACTATTTTTTTTTATTTTCTCTTACATATCAGTTTGTAAGATGTTGCAAATTTTAATTAATACAGTCTACAGGTATTTAAAAACAAGTTTTATTGTTAACTCATTAAAATCAGAAACGTTTTCTTTTATTTATTAACTTTCATTTAAAATTAAGCTAGAATATCCATAATAATAAAATAGATTAGATATATAAAATTTCTGTTTATTTATATGTTTTTTGTTAGAGTAAATTATTTAAATTTATTTTATAAAATATCGAGATTAATAATCTGTTGAATAACTTATACAATTACTCTTATTATTCGATATATTTCTTTCTCATAATGATAAAATTGCTAACAAAAAAATGAATGATCTGAAACGATGAAAAAGCGAATTCCGTACATGTTCCCTTTCTATAATTCAATTAAACTCTTCTGTATATTAATATTGCTCGGCACGAATCAATATCAATTTGGAATTTAATTGTCATATCGAAAAACGAGAAAATTTTCGCAGACATACACACGCAACTTATTATATCTGTGTATGTGAATCATCAAAATATTATATATCATAACGTTAGCTGATGACTTCCACCCCTATCCGGTGAACAGGACGTACGGGTTGGCTTTAGTTCCATTGTTACAGCTGCTACAGTGACGGAAGCCTTCGTTCTATCCATTGGTACCGGCGATGCCAATATAGATAGGGTAATAATGTGTGTCGGGGTAAACACAATATGCAGCAGACGCAAGGGCTAAACGATAGTCGATAAAATATGTGGCGATAACCAACCACCACTTCAGTGAGAGATTAATGCCTCCGCCAACTCGCGTTATGGAATTTTATAGTACCTTTTCAATAACGCGTTTTATATAAAGTGACTGATGCCACAAAAGCTATACTCTCAGTGCTATTGTCGTGTATATACACCGACGTCCTGTATATACATATATGCATTGTACGTATTATATTGCATGTGTTCTTTGACTACGGATGCCTGTTTATTTTCTTCGCTAGATTAAGTACAATTTCTTTGAACGTTCTCAAAGATATTTTGTGAAAATGTATTTTTTTGAAACCTATAAATTTGAAAGAAAAAAAATACAGAATACCACGGAAATTCAATTTATACATGTGTATATAAGAAATGAAATTCTTCAATACATTGTCATGCTAAAAAAATAACCATTTTTTTATATAATTCCATTTCTGATCAATTTAATTATAAAAAATTAATCAATAAATCAAAGAGTGATCTTGAAAAGATTATTCAACAACTTACAAAAATAGAAGTTTCTATTTTAGATTAGACAGTAATTTGGGCAATTTTAAATGCTTGTACAACAGTACATACAAACATACATATATATATATATATATATATACAGAAAAGTCTAGATTAGGTATAACCTGCTACCTAATAATAATAAGCTCTTTATAAAATACTTGAATAGTACAGATTGGAAAATATCATCTCTCTCAAAAAATGTGTATACTATAATCGTTTAAAAGACTATATACTTAAATATGTACTTTTTCGAAAGTTATATTGACTAAATAAATTGTTGACGTAAAAAAAAAATATCTAATATATTCATAAAAAATACTCGACGTAAAATATTTTTTTCTATACTACTGTCTCAGATTTTTAAATATTTTCATCATCTAAAATTCAAAAACAGAGAGCACTAGAATAGAAATAATAATACAAGTTTTTTTTTCTTTTATGAAGACAATCAAGTTTATATCAAATGCATGTAATATTAAAATGTCTAATATACAATTTTAAAAAGCTGAATATCTTGTGGATATTAAATTTTTGGAATTTTTTTTCAAAATTAGCTGAAATAGACAATGTAATTCACTCAAAAATGTTCATGCTGAATACCGATGCATTCCTACTACTAAACAAATATCATGCGCACACTCTAATTCAAATTCCTATACAGAATATACCGACTGCATTACCCTTCCTATCCATATATGCTTTCAGATGTCGTCGGTATTTAAATGATTTACTATCCTAGAATCACATACAACTATGTATACACATATACATAAATTTCGCCGCTTACGGGAAACTAGTCATCACAGAATGTTCACATATTTATTTTGGTTTTGTTACACGACAGTATCTTCTATGTTCATGTCTAGTTCTTTATTTGTACAAGATTCATCTATATGTTCTTTGGGGACTTTAAGTAACGACAACGCAACGGAAACATTCAAAAAGGTATAGAATGAAAAATAGAGATGTTTCGTTTCACTGATTAAGTGTTTAAAGAAATACGAGAAAATATTTTAATTAAATTACAAAGAAGTCTTTTCAAACCAATTTTGATGTTTTTTTTGTGTAATTCGTGTTTTAATTAATTAAATCTATATACACTACTGAAGACAGATTAAAAACATGTTTCTAAAATTTTACATTCTCAGTTTCTCTTTTTATATATTTCTACAAACATTTCTACATTAATCTCTTATCATAATTGTTAATCAGTTTATTTCATATTAGATGTTTGTTTATTTAATTTATAAGAAATAACTGACACCACTGTTTTCATCAAAAATATACATAGATGGATTTTTAATATTAACAACCTTTAACTTTTAGTTCTATAATATGCACTTCAATGTCAATACAAAGAATATTATATTTCTATAAAATAATAAATTGCCTTTCTGTAAAATTAGGTCGATCTTAACTGAAATTTAAATTTTTACTATTAGTAAATAATTCAGCTTTGTCTTTGATGATATGATTACAGATCGAATAACATTTTCAATTAAACAGTCATATAAACTAACTGTTCTAAATGTAAATTGCGCATTTATTCCAATCTCGCTTACAGAAACCTCCATACTAAGATTGAATTACTTACAATCAGTACTTATCTAATTTCATCGAATTTTCGCCACGATGTTATTATACTATATGAAAGGAATTCACAAGTTATGAATACCGAAAATTAATTTCATAACTATCTTCATTAATATGCTAGCTAATTGTGTTCTCAACGCAGTTCACCCGAATCGATATTATCATCTACAACAATCGCCAAGGTCCCGGCCGCAAACGTGATTAACTATGGCCGAACGATTCACCTGACCAAAACTAAAGTGGGTATCAACGACAACGCAGATGAGTTAACTAGATATCGTCGCTATATGTACATACATCCATACCACACCGACTCTCGTATATACCTACACACTGAAACTCTTGCTGACCCTTCTCAATTCTCCCACATAAGTCGTCTTCTTCATCCCACGGGATGCTAACGGAACGCGCAGGCCCATACGTCATGTCAAATTGGGATTACACGCTGGAGTCTGGCGCGTGTGGACTGGCCCCACAAAGGCAGAAGGACACTCGAATACAGGCAAACGGTGAATGATGTGTGCGTCATTACCGTATACAAATACTTTATGGAGTATTCAATAAATTCACGTTTAAACGTACCGGTATTACTTACAGGAATTATTTGCGAGTAAATTTATTGTCAGCAGGAAACGATCGTTTGTATTATACATATGCAGATGATGCACTAATTAAATAATATTCACACTCAGGCATACATATACACGTACATTCATATATATATATATATATATATATATATATATATATATATATATATATATATATATCAGCACCAGCAACAGGATCTGTCAATCCTCTGCTGGATAAAAACTTCTTCCATGACTTTCCATTTAGTATATCTGAATGGCTCTGTTTTCCAATTATTTCCAATAAAGATTTTAATTTCCTTATATATATTTCCTTATATATTTCCTTTTATATTCCTTGGTTCCCAGTTAATAATTTCTGTTGTCGATCGGTTATCTTCTCTTCTTGCAACATGCCCCGCCCATTTCCATTTCAGACTCTTTACTCTTCTTATTACATCTGTAACTCCTGTCTGATTCCGTACCGATTCTATTCTTTTCCTATTTATTCTTGTTATTCTTAGTGTGCATCTTTCCAAACTTCTCTGTATTGTACGGAGTCTGAATGAATTTGGCGTTAAGCATTCATGTTTTGCTGCCGTAGGTAAGGACTGGATAATATACATTGATCAAATACTTTTTCCTTCAAACAGAGTGGGACTGTTGATTTAAATGTCGAGAAGTTTCGTCCAAATTAGTTACATCCCGTTTTTATTCTTCTGTTTACTTCTTCAAGGAATAATCCATCTTTGTTGATAAGCTGATCTAGATCGACATACTTTATAACTTCTCTTATTTCTGTTATATATATATATATATATATATATATATATATATATATATATATATATATATCCATCTGTTTCCCATACATTCCTACATTGTGTAACTTATTGACACCGACCCTCACAAAATCACTTCTCATAAACCTGTAAAAAACATAAATTATGAACTTCATCAACAAGTCCACTCCAAATATATAATACGTGTTCCATAAACCCTCATATTATTTATGTGATATGATAGAAGGGACCATATTAACAGGCTATATTAATACAGACGATTTATTCACTTTACGAATTCCTCCGATATCCACCAATATTTCTTTAGATTGTTTCATTTCATTGTATCATTTGTTGAATATTATGTCAAACTTGCATTTGCAAATGACAGCAAACAATATTCAAGAACAGAGCTTAAATTAGTAGACATTAAATTTAAGAACCCATACTTTTCATCCGGACAACTGCATATTGTTCGCTTCGGGGTGCAGACGACAATAAATTTATTCATTAATTCCCCAGACAGAAAAATCGAAAATAACGTTTGACAATGTATTATATCTAATATATATTTATATATGTATATGTATATATGTATATATATTATTGCAAAATTTTATATTTACTTGTTAATCACTAGAATATTTTCGAAAATTTATGTGAATAATTAAAAAATGAATAATGATTATGTGAATAATTAAAATAAAAATTTTTATTTGTAACGTTCAAGGTCCTTGCATAAAAACAAACAGATAAAATGTTTGAAAACATCTATGTATTATTATTAAAGTTAAATACTTCATTTAATGCAAGATTTTCACTCATGAACTATATTTATATATATATATATATATATATATATATATATATATATATATATATTCCTTTATATAATAACGAGAAATATCAAAATCAATTATACACCACAGTTGTATAATTTTATATTGAGAAAAAACTTCTGTTTAATTAAAATCAAAGTATAAATGCTACAAATAATTATTCATAAGAAAAAAATCGAAGAGAAGAAATGTACACATTTGAATTTTTATTTAGTCAAAAGAAGTAAACACTCGAATGGTAATCAGGGTTTTCATTTTGAGTATATTTTATATTTTTTTTTATTATTAACATCTTCATTTATACACTGTGTATATATATATATATATATATATATAATCAAATTTAATTACGTGTATAATGAACGTTATAACATTTTTAAACAAAGTACAAAAAACAAACTTGTGACATTAATGAATTGATAAATATAGAATTATACCGTACCATAAAAAAAAACTTTTTCGTACAGTAAATTAACAGCGTCAGGTTGACACAAATACCCTTAAGAATAAAATCCAACGCACCAATCAATTACAACACGTAATTTACTGTTAGAAATCATTTCGAATGCCTTAGGGAAATCCTGTTCGTTTTTTTTCCATTAGACGGAAAGCTCGTCTCATATTAGATTTATCATATATGCTATCGTATAAGCTGAACTAATAAAAAATATTCGCGAAATAGCGTAATAAAAATTACGTCTGTCAAAAAGAGATCTTAAGAACGATATATTTGGTATGTTTCATTTATATATATATATATATATATATGCATAAAATCGTATATGCGTGAATGTACAGGTGAAAACGTAGTTGAAGCAAAGAAATATAGATGTAGATTTTAAGTTATAAATTCAGTAGCAATGTGTATGAATGTACATATATATATATATATATATATATATATATATATATATATATATACATATATATATATATATATAACTCGTTGGACATCAGGCAATATATTATGATGTTGGATGCATTTCATCAACCTTATGTGAAGTGCTTCTTGGGATGCTTTTTCCGTTTGTTCAGTTCGAGTTTGAGCATGTAAGATATAAGTAAGGGATTGTAGATTGGGTTTTTGTTAAGAAATGAGATTTATAGTATAATATGTTTGAAAAATTGCTATTCATATTACATATAACAAACGCTGAATCTCATTACTCGACAGTATTTATTTTTCGTCTCTTTTTCACTCTTTTTCATAAACACATACACTCACAAACACACATGTATATATATATATATATATATATATATATATATATAAGTATATATTTATGTTTATGACAATAGTAGAATGATAAATAAAATTTAAAAAAATGTTCATATTTGTTAACAGTACCAATAACACATTTTTTACAACACTCACTCTTATAACATAGTCATAAAGATATATGTGTATATATATATATATATATATATGTAGGTATGTATATGTATGTATGTACATGTATGTATGTATATGTATGTATGAATGTAAAATACACGAAAAAAACCTTTAAATAAATTTGCTTTCTACTTACGGTTTTATATATTTTCATAATTATTTGAAAGCTCTAGTTAATGAAATTTGAGTTTAAAATATTAAAAAGAATAATTTAATTGTTTAAATGGTCATTATATATATATATATATATATATATCCCTTTTTATTCGTCATATAAGTTCAAAATAACAATGTTAAAAATGTTTACTATGTTTACTGATTTTCTGATAATTTTCCAAACAGTTAAACTATCAGTTTAATCTGCCTTTATTATTTTAAATATAATATCTACTATAAAAGGTATATTAATGTAATAAAACGAATATTTCTAGTACAGTATCTTCAATAATAATAATTTATAGTAATAGTAAAAAATATGGATATTGTTTAAAATCGATTTCAATTTTCCTTGTATATATACTCGTATATACATATATTAGTATATATATATATATATATATATATGTATGTATATATATATATACATATGTATATATACATATATTGTACAAACATATGTAGCGATGTAACAAAAACCACCAAATTCAATGAAAAAAAGTCTAAACATAAAAAAATATTTTATGCTGACGTCTATGGCACAATCAATAAGATGTCTTGGTATCTACACGAGATGCGGTATGGTTGTCATTTCAACATACCGTACGACACGACTCGAGTTTTCACCACTTTCCAATATCTTCAGACAAATATTAGGTAAGATTATAATATTTCATAAAAAAATACTCATCTTTTATCATTCCGTTTCCCAGTTCAGTTCTTATAATCTTGAGAAACTGAAGAGACAACGTCGATTCAAAATCAATTTCATTTTTTTTTCACATATTTGTCTGCGTTCTCATTCTTACAACTCAATAATAATTTTCACAAACATACATACACACACATACATATAAATATATGTATATATATATATATATATAAAGAAAGAGATAAACAATGAATGTAAAAAAATGTTAATAAATTTTAAATAAATTATTTTCATCTTTTACGTGTATTTTTCATTTCATGCAGTCAGCACAATATGAAGTTTTAAATAACAATATATTGTTTTAAAATAGTGTTATTTAAGCCAAATAAGGCTAACTGAAATTAATATTTCAATCAGAAATCATTAAAAATATAACTAATATGACTAGACGGGAGTAAAAATTAAAAATGCAATTTTAAAATTTCATATTGTTCCATTAGACTGTTTTAATCTTATTTTAGAATAAAAGTAAATGAAACAATAATAATAAACCTCTTTAAACACCATAATTATGTTATTGAACCAGAAAAGATTATAATATAATCAGAATATGTATGTGTTCGTTGTGTTAGAATTACAATTATGATATTTTATTATGACTTCAATCAATTTAGATACAAGTCTCTGATTTTTAACCAAATATAAATAAAATATGAAACAAATCAATTATAGACACTACTTATAATAATATAAAAAAGGGATTTCTAATGACTGTGAAAAAGATCCAGTTGACATAAGTTTTTAAATATATATATATATATATATATATATATATATATATATATGTATATATATATATATATATATATATGTATATGTATATATATATATATATATTTACAAATAGAAAATAAAGTTTAATTAAAGAAGAAAAGGAGAAACTGTGTAGTATGTATAATAATAAAATCTCTTCATTTTATCTGGAAATCAATATTACATTTATTGTGCAGAAATAAAAACCAAAGAGTTATATATATATATATATATATATATATATATATATATATATATATATGTCAAGCATTCGATATAAAAAATAGTACCCATTGAAGAAGTTTTAGCACACGCTAAATCGGTAACAACAATGAGAACCATTCACGAGTGGCAAAATACGTCGTCAGCAGGAAAAAGGAAAAAAGAACAACGGCCGTATAGGCACATTAATATCAAAGAAAAATAAAATGTCAAAACCTTCCGAGAACGCGTGACAAAAAAAAGAAATACGTCACGGAGTTACGGAGTTGTAAAGAAGGTAAAATGACATACATTAATAACGCAATATGAGATCAACGGGTCACAGATGGAAGTCACCTCGCTTGTATACATACGACTGTGTGTGTTTGACATACTCGAAAACCACCTTAGCATTCTACAAACCGTTGTTGCATATGTAGGACACACTGGCCAGGATACATTCGGAACAGAGTCGTAAGTATGTTGGTAAGTTGGTAACGAAATTTTCCAGTACGACTTTTATAATCTGGCTTTCGTGAAAGTCCCCAGCACAAACCACAAAGAGAGATTTTTTGGAATACGAGCACGAGTATCTTTTTTTCATAGTCCATACCATACAGAAATTTAATTTTTATATAAAATCATATTTCTACAAACGATGATTTTATTTAATGAATTTTTCATTAGATTTTTCTTTGATCTGATTTGATTACTTTTACATCTTGTTTACATATTTTTGTTATAAAATATGAAAATCTTTCGCTAGCCCACGATAGAGATAATCTAAGTTCACATTAATGACAACATTTCTATGAATGAATTTAATATTATAACTACAAAGAACCGAAAACTTTATTTCATAAATTTGTAAAAATATAACATTGTAATGTCAAATTGAAACTTTGAGAAATGCTAATGAAGTAGAGATAGTTCGAATTTAATTTCCTGATTCAATAACGAAATGCGTAGGGCAACAACGTGCCCTTTGGTTACAAACATATTATTCTCTATACCACTTCTATTATCATTAAACTTGCTTAAATAGATAGCATCTTATTTATCTGCGTTAATTGCTTCATTCAAAAGTACAACTTCATAAACTTATTAAAGAGATAAACTGGCCTGATGTTATCTACTCTACATTGATGTATAACTTCATTGACACTAAATGTAAATTTAATGGCTAAGTCGACGAATAATTCTGAATAGGGTTCGACATCTCGAATAAGATTCGATTTAGTGACCGTATAATCGGGACTCGAATCAAATAGTTAAAGTACTAATAATGAATAAAAACATTTACATTATCTTATTGTCATTTTAGGATCTTAAAGATATAAGATATTAAGGAAATAATTATTTTTTAATCATTTAAAGACAATCATTAAATACAGCAGTAAAGAAATAATCATTGATACAACAATAAATATTAGGATGTGATGTATAAATATATATATATATATATATATATATATATATTTACATTGACAAATTATACAAATAAAATTAAATTTATAATTCAAATCTATAGGAAATTTTTGAACAGTGATTTCAGAAAATGTTATTAAGCAAAATGCTTTCATGTTTAAGTAATATTTTGCAAATTATATATATATATATATATATATATATAATATTTAAAAATAAATACAATTAAAAAAAGTTTATAATAATCATTTTGCTTTTATTTTATATTAAAATAAGAATTTCTAAATGAACGTATTTTTTCCATTTCTAATTAATTCAAATTATTCACTTATATACAATGTTTTTTTTAAATTAACAGTTAATCGCAGTTAAAAATCTTTCATATTTTATACAAAAATATTTCAAGAAACTCAAAACAGAGAATTCTCGTTATTATTTACATATCTTAATAAAGTAAAAGAATGCAAATATTGTACTGTGAAAGTAATAAACATTCGCTGAACTTTGAGACAATTTCAATATCGCAAAACACAAGAAAACTTTTATCGTATCTCTGTGTCGCCCTATTAGGGAAATTACTTGAATTCTTTAAGAAAATTGAATATTTTTATACGCTGTTCAAAATTTTTACAAGCATTGAGATTGTCAGAACAGATTGTACACGTGTGTGTTTTTTCCTCTTTTACTTACAGGTTATGTTAGATCCACATATTGATTCACATTTATAGTTTTATATTTATATAGTTTAGTTGTTTTTTTACACCTATATTAAACATATTTTTATTATTTTTTGATTATTAATAATATTATCGTTTTATAATTACTCTTTTAAGAAAATCGTCGATTAAACATGTTTAAATATTGCTATTCTTATAATCTGAGCAAAACTATAATTAACCATTTACAAAATACAAATATTTTTTATTTAATAAGATTGGAAAACTTAAATTGAATATATATATATATATATATATATATATATATATATATATATAATTATTATATAATTGCAAATTAAATACAATTTAACGTTTGTATATATATATATATATATAACAACAAATATTTTTTTAGTTTGATTTATTTATTGAGTTAAATACGAACATTTTTATTTCATACATTTATGTATATATATATATATATATATATATATATATATATACATAAATTTTGAATATGCAAATTTATACAAAGTTCTAAATCAAAGTCCTAACGGGATTATAAAAACACAAGAGTAACTTTAGAAATACTATCCGTAACTGTATGTATGTATGTATGTTTCTATCTATGTGTGTGTGTGTGTATTTAATGCGCAGTGAAATAATAAATACAATGAAAACGTTATAACCCTGAAACGGAAGCCTTTTTTACAACTGTGTATACATTTATTTTCCAGTACAGCTTTATACACCTGTGATTAATTTTCAGGAAATGGAATCCTTGTAACGAAATGAATGTTTTCCTATGCTACGTGTTGCAACATAAACAAAATAGATACGTCTATCCATTGCGGATATTTTTTCAATGTATTCCACACAAAATATTTAATTTTGAATGTTTGAATTTTTATTTAATTTCTCTTTGAATTCATACACGTAACTCATACATGTACCATACACATATATTTTAACGTGTTTCTGTCTATAGCAGTTATAATTTTTTATCTTATTTACACATCAGTAAACTTTGCAAATTTTCATGTGCAACAGCTATACGCTGGCAAACGACGTCATATTTAAATTATTTAACTGTTATCAGAGTTGTTGGTTGCAGTAGAACAATAAATATTATTTATACGCTTAGAATTTTTTTTATATATTTTAAAAATAGCACGTATGAAAAACGACCTTCAGCATAATATTCGTTTCATTATTAAACACTTTTCTAATTTGCAAATTATAATTTCATTAATTAATGAAAAACTTATCAAATGACAATCTTAACTCATTTCATTTTTTTAAAAAAATTAGTTAATTTATGAGTACAGTTTTATCTCTTATATTTCAACTATTTAAAAATTAGAGAGTATTTTTATCCCTCGTTTTAATAGTATTTCCATACATATTTTCTTGAATCAGTATATGTATTTGTATACAAGATTTTTATGTAAATAAGTCTAAACGTAAATTGTGCAAAAAATACGAGATGAAATTTTGTTTTCGTGAAGAAAAATGATTAATTCATTAACCCCGATAACAAATTTTTTAACATTTAGCATGAAGTTTATATAAAAAAGGAGAAACAGCTCGAAAAGTTTATATCCGGGACGCGTTAAGAAGATTAAAAAGAAAACCCCGAGCGACAAAATGTCGCAAAACTTTTACTCTCTTAATACGAAAGTAATTTATTTAAACTTACCTTGATGGTGTCTCTGGTGAATTTTCACAAGTCATGGAGAATGCCGCTGTCCCCACTTCTGACACGGCCACCGGTGCTATTTTTATCCAGATTTACCTGGAACGAGGAAAAAAAATGTTTAATGTATGCGTTATGTTCAAACCACTCAGCTCGTGCCATTACAGTAGACCACTTTGTTATTTCAATAATGTTAATTGAAAGGATGCTGCATAAAAACGATAAAGCGTAACAGCGATAGACGGCCGGATTAAATGTCTGTCATTTAAATGCATTTATATTTACATTAAACATTTACATACATAACTAATCCCTGTGTAGAAACAAACAAATTAGGTTTTTTTTTCAAAAAAATCACTGTCAACAAAATAAAATTTTATAAATTAAAACGTTTTGTAAATAAACAAATAAAAAAAGTTTTAACATATATTGACTACAATATGTTATCACTTGCCTATTTTTCACCTCAACAACTAGTTGATTTATTCGATTCCGTTGAATAAATTTATTTGAAGTTGGGGTAAAGTTCGATTGAATTGATTTATAAACCTCGCCTTAAAACTTTAAAAACACGAATACTTGATTTAAACGATATTCATTATATCAATAAATGTCACAATTCAGTGAGTTTTCATTCATATACAATTTGGAACTTTTAATCAAAATTCAGTTCAGACTAAGCAAATAGTAAATATAATTTTTTTCGTATATTTAAAGTTTCATTCAGTAAGATACATGCGATTTAAAAAATATCAACAGTAATTTTCATATCAAATTTTCCCATATGCATAAACTTTTTAATGCTTATAGAAAATACCATTATTAATATTGAATAAAATAATTATTATTTATTAAGTAAAAAGCAATGTTATATTCAAATTCTTAATTATGTCAAACTTGGTATGAAACCTCTTTGTATTTACAAAAATAATTCTATGAATAAATCATAAATTATTCATTTTTATTATTTATATTAACTATAAACGTCTTTTGTTTTAGTAAATCAATGAAAAAGTTTATAAATTATGTATTTTTTCCTTCCAAATTATGTATTTTTTCATGTTTTTAAATAAATAATTATTTTATTTATTTCGGATAAAATATCGATAAATAATTTGATACTCACATGATTCTGGTTTATAAATAATATAAATATAAACAACTGTACCAAAAACTATGTTTAAATTCTACTATTAAACTCATTCATTTCTGTAGACTGAAATTAATCACATACATAATATTAAATTATTTGTTGACATTTGAATATTGACTCCCTATCTATACTGTGAATATTACTAATTAACGTAATTTTGTTTCGGTGTATACTGCAAATGATGAAATGTGTCGACTGAAACCGACCAACTAATTAATCAGTAATGCAAACGCCTTGTTACATTTCTAGTATTGTTTGCCTATCTAATTAGTATATGTCTATTTGCAATAAAAGCAAACATTAGTTTAAATTTAAATTATGTTATCTGTGCAATGTCGTCTTTTAGAAATATTATTTTAATGTCACATTTATGCCTCGCATTATATATATATATATATATATATGTATATATATATATATATATATGTATGTATATATATATATATATGTATGTATATATATGTATGTATATATATATTGCAGACACTAAAATAGAATTTATACCATTTCTAAAACACCTAAATCGTTCCATTCTTTCAGTTCCAATCAACGTAATAAATAACAAGATAGTTTTATCAGATCCATAATATATTAAATGTTTTATTTAACACTGCAAAATAAACAATGCGTTTGAAAAAGAGTATATATTGGTTACAGTATAACAGTTTTAGAATACTTGTATAAATTTATCTGCACACTTTACATATTCGTTTTATCATTGAATATATATGTTTTGTTTTCTTGTAAAGAATTAAATAAAAGAAAATAGATAGATAAAAACCAAGAATTATTTATATATAAGAGCAATACTAAAAATAATACAATATTTATTGCTATTTTCTAGAAGAAGACTAACTTATATACAATATTATTGTCAGATTCTATCCACTTCAGTTTTATAAAACAGAATTTGCTTTTCTAAAGAAATGAATAATGATCAAATATTGTTCTGTAATTTTTATTCTTTTAAAATATAATTCGAATTTAAATTATGTCTACACATTTGATTGAAAGTTTATTTATTAAGACTGAAACGTATTAATAACTTTGAAACTAATTTATTAATAAATTGATCTTATGGATAATGAATCCGATAAACTTTTATCAATTTAAAGTGAAAGGAAAGTAAAATTATTTATTAAAGTACTAATAAATTATTATATTTTCAAAAATATATGTATGCATATATGTATACATGTATGTATATATATATATATATATATATATATATATATATACATATTAAAAACTAATCACTAGTGCACGTTTTGTGTAAGATTTGGGTTGTAAAAACTTTCACACTTTCAGTTGAAACTTTTAAGCTAAAGTTAAAACCGATAAGCAGACGATTTTTTTCATAAAATCCTCTTTAAAAATTTCTTTATCAGAAAAACTTTGAGTTACATTCACGATAAAATCGTTTCATATTACGACTACCGTCTGTGTAAAATAACAAAAAGAAAGTAATCACCGATTCTATTCCACGCAAATGAAAGAAAAAGAAATCATCAATAACGTTTCGAATAAATGAAAATGTAGAAAAAAAAGTTGACTACGTTTAATATTACATCGTTTGAATAATATTTCTCGTCGAGTATTCGCCGACACCTATTCCTTTTTTTTAATAGTATCGTTTTGATTTACCTATTGAAATATATATATATATATATATATATATATATATATATATATATATATATATATATGTATATATATATATACAAAATAAGTAATATGTTCTCGCATCTATCACTTTTCAGACAATAGGAAAGTTCGTTAATATACTTGGAACAATGTTATAAATCTTTCTAACAAAAGATTAAAACGTAGTTCATTTGATTGAGTGCAAGCACGTAACTGACTGCTTGAATGTTATATGAAACGAGCTACTTGAACACAGCCAGTCATATTTGCCAGCAACATCTTATTATTATTATATTCTTACATGTTACAGATTTTCATGATATTAAGGAAGCTTGTTTTCTGGTAATGAGCAATACATTTCTAACAGTACCGAAAACCTATGTTATTATTATCATTATTATATTCTCGTACATATTCAAAGATCCTCATTCATTATAATAAATAATACTGTAAATGGTTCTCGCATGTTTTATCAATGGTTGTCGGTAATACGTGTCATTTATGTATTTAAACAATATATTTTACATTAAATATCGATTAGACACTAATGGCTTTGTTTCTATTTTGAAATTATTATTTATGTTACATAATTACAAACGCGAGATATTATTTATTAAACAGTTTGTGCTATATGCTTTTCACTCCTTATATATATATATATATATATATATATAATTGTTGTGGTTGTGTAATGTGAAAGCGACGTTCTACAAATTTTAATTTCACAGTAAAACAAAAATTTTTTAAATATAAAATACAAATATATGTACTAAGTTTTATCCTTTTTCTTAAAATACAAATCAGTAAAAATTAAAAATCTTTAAAATCATGTTTAGTTTTAATTCACAATGATATGATTAATGAAATGATACAAAAAAATTGAAAATGCTACATTTCATTCGCAAAATATTTATTCTCCTGCAATAACAAACACTTCTTAAATTTACACTTGAGTTTGAACAGCATATAACCCCAGTAAATTTATATAATGAAAATGTTTAAATGATTCAATTGAAATTAATGTGTTATTTGTACAACGATTAAATATTTTCAGATGAACTTATATGATAGAAAAATTTTCCTTGCTAGACTACTATTTTTAGACGAACTCGAATATAAACAAACTTTGAATATATGTCAGTAAGTAATAATTTTAAAAATAACCATTTGTTTGTTTTCTAATGTAGATTTAACACTGAAATTGTGAGTATATAATGTCTAGATTTTTTTTAGAATGGCTATATTTTCTTTTCAAGCATAGAAAACGTATTCATATGGTAATATAATAGTTGTATAAAATTTGAAATATGATTTCCATGTCAGATGTATATCTTTGAAAATATTTTCGTAACATAAATTATTTTTTGTACTACATCTTATTGCATATTTTACTTATACGTCTGGTTTCATATGTAACATAATGCAATGATAATAATGCATTTGTCAGATTATAACTTTTATTTATTGTTTTAATATATTCACATTATAAGTTTATATATATATATATATATATATATATATATATATATATATATATTATTCAACTTAATAAAATAAATTAAATAGCGATTTTAAAATAACAAGAGAATCTTAATAATCAATCCAAAATACGAGGGTCATTTGATAAGTTTAGTAAATTTCTATGATATGGTGTCACCATTCATTTGGTAACTTCGCGACTATTAAGTGTCACTTTTCAAACTAGCATAGGCGAAATTTCAACCAGAAGCGATAAGCTATCAAACGACCCTCGTGTACACATACGTTTCTAAAATGTAGTTAAAACATTGCCTGCATTATATTATTCACGTCCTTAAGAAAATGTTATTTCGCATTGATTTCCCAGACTGAAAACATATGTTGCTAAAAGGTCAATCAAGATAAACTTATTTTTGCACTAGCGTATAAATATTCATGAAAATATGTACACGGAAAAGGTATTGAAATTATTTTCAAGGTAAGTTGGTGAAAACTCTGTTCACAAATCATATAAATTTTAAACAAGTACATTATGATATTATGTGCACCAATTTTCATTATTTATTGTTTCCTTTGAACACAGATTGCATTTATTTTTAATATATATATTAGCATATATTAATACAATAAGAAAATATTATATTATTTAACACAATACTTAACTTATAGTACTTGCACAGCTTTTAATATATTGAATATACAAATATGTTCTCAAAAATAAGAGATTTTGATTTATATATATATATATATATATATATATATATATATATATATATATGTATATATATATATATATATTTATATATATATATATATAATTAACATTTACCGAGAATTACACGAATAAAGTAATGCCTAATCAAAAATAACAAATCCCAAAAAATCAAATCTATTAGCTATTTCGAAACATTTTTTTTTAAAAATATAACCAATCAAAGTATAACTAAATATTTATACAAATAATACAATTTACTATATTTACATATACATTTATATAATAATATGAATAACAATACGCCTGTTTGGGATAAATCTAATCTGGTATTAGGAAATCATTTCAGAACAAAACTGCCAGTTGGCATGAATTCCTTTTTGGTCTTCCCGTAAAGGCAGATACAAAAAAATAGAGTCTGAATTTATGACTATCCCCCAGGTTTCTATTTATAAAATATTTTTTCCATATAATTTTTTGTCATTCAATATTATTTTCTCGATCTTGCTTATACATAAGTGATTTTAAAACAAAATAATAACATAAAATGTAATGTTTGCACTGAATTAGTCCTAGTTATTCCATTCATTATATTATTTTATTTATACCGACATATTAATTTATTAAGAGTCAATAAAATATATTACAAAAATAAATTATTATTTGCTTTTTAAGCTCATATAGAAATTCATTTAAAAATTATAATTTGTACCGTTCAATGATATCAAAATTTTTTTATTATATATATATATATATATATGTATATATGTTTTCCTGTACGTATGTCAATCTGTATATATGTATGTATGTGCACGTATATGTATGAACTGTTGATATTAGAACTAAACAGGTTCGCCAGCTGTATTTTACAATCGTAAAAAATTTCAAAAGTCACGTACGACCACGGCAGTAACGTAATAATACGAGCGAAATCAACGACTCTGGCGAGGATCCACACAAAAAAATGCGAAATTCCACTAACAACACAAACTTCGCCGTTCCACAAAACCAATTCCATTTCCTGTTTGTAAAGAACGGACGCGTGACACGTGTACACGATTAGCTTTTCGTGTTATCCGAAGTGAGGTAGTCTCTTCAACGTACGTCGTGATCCAATATTACAGAATTCCGAACCTGCATACTTTAATTAAAAACCTCGCTGTCTGTACAACACACATTTATTGTGCACGAATCGAATAAAGACTTGTATTTACCACTTCGTAACCATCGCGGCTGCTGATGCCGCAAACACAGACTTACGTACAAACATACAAACTCTCTTTCACCACACACACCCACACACACACACACAAACCTCGACGACAATCGCATTGAGCACTTTTCACTGATAGAAATATTTGTTGTTAGAATGCTTCAGTGATTCTCTCGATTCAATACGTTACGATGTAATTAAAACTACTGGAATTCCACTGCTTGTGTGTTTTATTCGAATCGAATGGTATTTTAAAATTATACTTCTCTTCAAGACGGAAACGAAGTTGTTTACTTAATCTAAAGTCTTCGTTTTAAATAGAAAAAATTTTCGATTCTATTTCAAAACTAATTTACATAGAAAAATAATTTTGTATCATTTATATATTTTAATTTTTCTGTATTTGTTTTTTACTAAAATTTTCATTTCTAAGAACAATTATTTTCATATTCTAATAATCTGCTATACGTTTCGAGTAGCAACTATTTTCATATTTTGAGAATCTATTATTCATCTCATACATATATTAGTTATAAATGATCAACAAAAAAAAATAGTATGAAAGAATGAGTATACTCGTAAATAAAGCATATTTGTTTCTTTGTAGAAATATTATATTTTCATCGTTCACTCGAAATTCATAACTAATTAAATATCAATTTCTTTCACTCGTTCATCAAATTTAATTGGTGCTTTTATAAAACAAAACTGTTCAATTAGATCACAAACGATAATGTCACACTTCTTATACAAAATATCACTGTTTTACTACAATTAGGCACAATACCCTTATAATGAAAACAAGGGTAAGCCATCACATAGAATTGATTACTAAAACCATCATTCTACACCAGTATCCTCTTACGTTTTATCATTGAAAGGTGTGTTAATTGAAACACACGAATAGCCAATTTATCCTTATAAATAATTATGTGAGAGTATATATATAAATATATGCATATACATATATATATATATATATATATATATATATATATATATATATATATATATGTACCAACTTTATCTCATACGAGTATATGTCATATAATAAACGTCAACATTGGCGTAACTGAATAAATATAGTAATTTTTTGAATCGAGATGAATATATATATATATAGAGAGAGAGAGAGAGAGAAAGAGAGCGAAAGAAAAAGAGAGAGAGAGAGAGCGAAAGAAAGAGAGAGAATACAAATCAAAATCATAATGTTTTCATTTAGTACTGTATCTAATGAAAATATTGTACGTATTATTAATTAATTTATGAAAAAATGAATACACACAGATACGAGTATACATACATGCATGTATATATATACATACATATATATATATATATATATATATATATATATATATATATAGATATACACATATATACACATTAGAATGGTAGAAAAATAATTGCGGCTTACGTTGTATCCATTTATTAAGTTTTTATGATTTTCCTATCTGTTTTAACAAAGCCCAAAAATATTGGATGACTAACGCCTAAGTTTTGTGTAAGTTCCCGAATTCTTGTGCTTGGTTCTGATTCAACTAACGCCTTCAGTTGGTCGTTATGAACTGAAAAAGTACGCCCGCGACGTTCTTCATCTTCAATGTTTTGGAACCACCATTCCACCGTACGTTTCTTAACACCACCCACACATAAGCATCGTTTAGTTCACGAGCAATTTCTGCTGCTTTACTATCCGTTTGAACTTATTTTAAAAAATGCTATTATTTGCTTCTTTTCTATCTTTAATTCAATAACTCAATTTGAAGCAAAATTAATAATGAAACCAAATTCTATGTTACCAAAATACAAACCGAAAAACGCACATTGAAAATATATTCACATTAACAAGATGAAATGACACATTCATTGAAAAAAATCAATACATTTAATAATATACTGCATCGAAAATTTAATTTTTAACACCAACAAAATTAAAAAGTAACCAATATATTTTAAGATTTCTTTTGTAAAAAAACATGCCTCCTTAAAGATTTACAGTTTTTAACAATTTCATATGTCTAGTTTTATTTTAAACACTTTCAGGCATTTCTTTCTGGCTTTTATTGTTGTCTAAAGATAAAAATGTCTGATATTATCATTATTATAATATATATATATATATATATATATATATATATATATACAAATGCACGAGAACTGATAACCAAGAGAATATTAATCCACTGTCTTTTCCATTATGTGAAACATCAATGAAATTGTATCCGGTTTCTAATCCACTTCCGTTAATTGATCTAAATGTCGAGAACACATTCTGGAATCAATTGCAGCATCCGACGATTACATTGCTACGCCACTGTATCCTGCACCTATTTATGTGCGGTGTTCTATGTGTGCGCGTTTGCAGTCACAGCAGCCTCAGAAATTAAATACGTTCGTGACACGGATTAAATCGAATGAGATCAAAGGGCCAGCACACGTTAGTGAGTGGTATGCCCGATTGTAGTGTAATTTTGTGGCATGTCAATGTGCGTGTCATGCGCGTATACGTGCGTGCACGGGGTCGCAACACGCACATATCTCCATGCATGTGGACTTAACATATATACACGTACACGTTTCGGGTTATATAGCGTTACAAAATAGAGGTGTCAATGTGGTTTGACACGTGTAGTGTTGCTTGTCGGGTTGAAAATTACATGCTCATAAATGTACATGTACACAAATACGACTAATTGGAGGCGCGTCTTTGATCATGTCATTTGCTCGTACGCGACTGCTAATATTCAAATCGTATTGATTTTGTACGATGTATGAAGGAAAATTATGCAGTAAATCATTTTTTGTTTGTGATTCACATCAACGTGACGTTGATCTGTAGGTATCAATGGAAATTAATAATGAAATTCGCATTGGAATTAGAAAATACACAAAAATATATTTTCAAAGATCAAAACCCTGGTGTGATGTTACGAATGGAAGGGCATAAAATCAAAGTCTCTTGATATTAAATTCAGAGTGTATATTTTAAGTTACTAATAGAATATTCATTACTACTGATTTATTTATATATTATTAAACATGTATTCCTGTTTATATACAAAGATTCTGAAATCAGAAGAAAACTGATAGTGGATATAATGATAACTGTAATTAATTTATCACAAAAAAATATAGATATGAAAAATAAAATTGAAATTTAAAATATATTATTGTACTTGTAAAAACAATATCATGAAAAATAAAAGAGAAGTTGGATGATATAGATATAATAAGTAAATAAATCAGATTGAAAAAACTAATAGAAAAACGACAAAAAATGTCCTAAATAACCACATAAAAAAATTAATCAATCCAAGTACGTGCACGTAACTCTATGTTATTTCATGAAACTAATAAAAAATTCCCTAAATAAAAAAAATATTTTAATTTCATATATACAGAGCACGGTTATTAAAATGATTTAAATTTATTTCTATTATTCTATTTTCGTGTCTTTTATATAAAAGGCAATTATAAAAAAAAATGCTTCGAAATAAAATCTTTCAATTTCTACTATTATTTCCAACCATTTTTTTCCTTTGTTAACGTTCATCGATAATATAAAAAGAGTAACGTTCGTATATGTATTTGCGTATGAATAGATATCCAAAGGAAACGAAAAAAAACACATTTGCGTTACGTATACATATTTAAATGAATAAATTTCTGTATTGGATAATATTGCGACTCCGCCACTTTAAGCAACAATCAAATACATTAACCATTCAGCTTTACTGAATCCGTCTATGCAGAATATAAAACCGTATCGAATTTCAATTTGACTTGAGTAGAACGTGTCCCATTTATCGAAATCATTTTCACCAAATCCTTAAAAGTTTTTAAGTGGAAAATTTATACCGAGGTTTTTCTTTCCAGATTTACGTATTTTTAAATTCAAATCTTAGATTTACTACACGTTCATTCATTTTCGATTCGGCATCATTTCGATAATATATTCAGAGATTAGTTACAACATTATTGGTACGGAATAGTGATTTCTGTTCAATTGATTTTAATTCAGAAATTTCGATTTATAAAAAAGTGAATCTCTCACTCTATCTTTATATAATACTAATACTACTTATATTACATTTAAAAAAAACATACGAATCAAGTATCTAAATTTATTTTGTAGTTAAGTAGTTTTTACAATTTGTATTAATTAAATTCTTTTTCCATCCTCATATTTCAACATGAAACGAAGTATCGTTTCTGTTAATTAAGGTTTCAAATTAAATAAATTCATTTGAGCTATAAGCAAACAGATTGCATTTTTTTTAAAAAAAACTTATCGCAAATTCGTATATTACTTAATTAAAAGAAATCTAAAACAAAAATATAAAACACTCTCATTACAATTGCAGTGGAACTCTCAATTCAAGAATTTGTAGTTCGTATATACAGGCCGCATTACATACATATATATATATATATATATATATATATATATATATATATATATATATATATATATATATAATGGATAATGGATACGTATGTAAAGAGGATGAATCAAACAGAGAGATTTTCGACAAAGTGAGATGAGACCGTTGACAGATGGATTCGAGAATATATAAAGGACAAGCTACATGATGATAGAAAGAGTTGGTTGATGGGGATTGTGGCAGTCCGAATGAGGGATGGTCTATTGAGAGGTTGAGTTGGTGTTCAGTGACGACTCGTCTTTAACGATTCATGAATAAAGTTAAGAAAATTAGCATATACATACATTAATATAAATAAACTCTTTTGCTATATATATATATATATATATATATATATATATATATATATATATATATATATATATATATATACATGTATATCAAAAAGTTAAATTGTCAATCAAAAATAATATATCAATCATAAATTCACAGTATATCTTTTCAGCTGTTTAATATATAAATACGTTCTTAATTTTATACATTTTTACATGAAAATGAACAAAAATTATAGTTATAAAGTTTGATAAAAGTTATATTATTAATAACACCTACAATATTCGATTATGATAATTATAGTGTCTAATTATTTGCAAATTATAGTTCATCTCATAAAACAATTATAAATCAACAGTTTTACAAATTACACCTTAAATAAAATTGTTCTCTATTAAAAATCAATAATAATTAACATAAATTTACGAACGTTATTGAAATTTTAATACAAATATCAATAGGAAGTAAAAATTTAATTCATAAAAAATATTATATATATTGTATATCTATAAAAAATATCTTCAAAAAATATTATTATTAAAACGATTTTAAAAATATATTACAGAATATTAAACAGATAAATAAATAAATATATATATATATATATATATATAAAGAATTTGATAATTTCAAATATAATAAATCAAAATGAATATCGTCCAATAAATAGGTCATTCACACAAGCACATATTTTTACATTGAAAATTTTAACTGGTATATTATATTATATCGGGGAGTAGTAATTAAAGCAAACATCCATGAGAAAATTAAACATTCTACATCATTAAATAATTTAACAATTATGTTTATAATTACCACATTGATTATCAAACAAATTTTTCATATTTCACAATTATCGATTTTATACAACCAAAAAAAAAACATATTTTGTTTTCTATCACCAAACCGTTCTGTTATGTATTGATTTCGTTTAAATAATATTAATATATATATATATATATATATATATATATATATATATATATATAATCAATAGCTATATAAATTTATTTCATATTGATATTTTGTTGATTAATAATTAAACTATAAAACATTTTCATATGCCCATAACAGTAAAAGCTATTCATAATAACAATAAATAAACATAATTATCGAACATATATTTAATTCTCTATTTATTTTCCAATTTGTTCTATTACAGTTTCTAGTAAGAGAAATAAATATGTATAGAATAGAACAAATGATTGTTTGTATGAACCATATTTAAACAGTAACAAAATCAATTTCTATCAGTAACGTACAAGTCTATTATTTTCAATTAATTTTAAATCACTTTGTATTCAAATTTCCTATACAACTTTATATAAATATATATATATATATATATATATATATATATATATATATATATATTTATATATATATATATATATATATATATATATATATTTATAAAAAAAAAACAGAAAGATAATTTTGGATTAAGAATTCTATAATAAAATTAACTCTCAATGTTTAAATAGTTTCACTAAAAACCCTTTCTAGCATATAAAATGACAATGAAGGATAACATTTCATTAAGATAATTTGTAACTTTAAACCCTAATAAACATTAAACCAATTCAATAAAATTTTATCTACATGTATATATATATATATATATATATATATATATATATATGTATATGTATGTAGTAAATGTGTCGAGTTTCAAACACACATGTACATTCCTACGTGTGGAGATATCAATGTAATTACTATAAATCTTATAAATCTAGAGTGAATTCCATAAATTGACATGACTGTCCGCCACTGATACGAACAGTTATACAAGGGTGAAGGAATCTACATTTATTTCGGTTTGATATCAACGTACTGATCGAGAAAATCCCCTAGCCGTTTTCGATGCGGTTTTATCACGGAAGACATTTGGAAAATCCGCATGACAGTCGGCGTGAGTGTACTCGACTATAAATGAAACAGACCGGCTCGTTCGAGCAGATATATTCGCAATTATTGTTTTCGTGGTTCTGTTATGTTTCTTCGTTTTCGGAAACGTGCAAGCGTATAATTTTTTTAAAAAAGTTTGTTTTAGTCTTTGTTTATTCGCCGGTAATAGCTTTTTGAATTTTTATACATGTTTTCCTTTTTTTATATTTTCGTCATCGACGTATACGATGCCACTGCCTGTTTTTAAATTGTTCGTTTTAAATGTATTTACGTTTATACATTATTTTTTTTTTGTGTTTCATAATTTAATTGTTTCTTGTATGCGGATACGAACTCGTTCTCAAGTAAAGAATAAATTTAACTGATATCAAATAAAGATATGTCAGTATATTTTTTTTATTTCAGTGAAGACGAATTGTTTGGTTTAATTCGCTTCATTGAACTTTACAATTCAAACATTATCGAAAACTGACATATATGACAGATTTATATATATATATATATATATATATATATATATATATATATATATATATATATATAGATAGATAATAAGAAAATAAAAATGTTTTCATTTCTACAAAAATAATGGTTAATTATATGTCACTATTTTCTTTTGTATTCATATTTTTTTATTATTTCTTATATAATTAAAATACCTAAGTTTTTTTAAATATTTTAATATAGTAATAAAATCTTTGATAGAATAGTTTATCCAAATCATATAATTGAAATATGAACGTCAACGTATCAATATAAATTCGAATCACATTTAAAAAGCTTCTCATTACAAATGTTTCTGAACAAAACTTTTATCTCTTCTTTATGAGAGCTTTTGCATCGATTACCGTTTGTGATTGCAACACGTGACTTTGATATTTTAGATTAAATGTAGCTGAAAAATAAAACGCCGATTCTCTTTCTGCTATTTTTCTTATTCATGCGCCTGGACGACGAATCTGTATAGAATTATTTATTCCTGTCTGTTAACTTACCAAAGTTTCTTTTCATGACTTTCAATTTACAAAATCGACATAGATTTTATATTATTAACATTGATTCAAACTACAAAACTTCAAAATCAGTTTGACATAATTTGACTTTTAAACATATAAAAAAGCATTTATATATATATATATATATATATATATATATATATATATATATATATATTAATAAAAGTAGCAACGAAATGATTTAATCGCTTTCATGAAATTTATTGCCGAATTTATATTACTCTACCTAATAATATTTAATAATAAAAGAGACATTTACATGAAAGTAATTATTAAAACAATTATAAACAATTTTATGGAGGACATAAATTTAAATAATGTATTTACTTCAGTTAACTGTTAACAACTTAAATTTTTATAAGCACATAAAACTGTTTAAATTGATTTACAAAAAATGTTTCAATTTAAATTACAAAATATTGAACAATTAACATTATGCCTTTGTATTAAGTTCAACTAGCACGATTCAATAAAATTGATTAAACAGTTTATGTCGACTTTATCGAGTGACTATTTTCGTCAGCAGACTTCAAATATCTTTACTTTCATGTATTTTATTCTTTTTATCATACACGAGATCCATTGGGAAATTGTAATTGAATAAAAGTTCTGATTGAAAATGTTCAAATACGTACTTAAATTAATATAAAACAAACTTGAATTATTTAATCTCATACTTCAATTATTCCATCTTTCTATCTATCAATATATATATATATATATATATATATATATATACCAACTTAAATAATTCAACTTTTACATTTTTTTACTAGATAAGCTTTTAAAACGAATAATTAGCTAACTTTATACAATCAAAAAGTATTTGTACAAAAAATGTCTTTAATAACAAATATTTAATTTAAAAAACGTATATCAGTAAAAAATGTATTAACTTCAGCTTCATTATCAAACAATTCTAACCTGTAAAGTTATGATATAGAAACTAATTATTTTCGACATTGTAACACAAAGCATTGTAATATAAATTTAACCAGAAGATGGTTGAATGAGACGTGCTTTGAAGAATTATCTCAAAATATTACTCCTTCTTAAATATCGCATATATCTATACAACTCAAAAATGCACAATTTAATAAGTATGAATAAACAATTACGTTTTAATAATAATACATGAAGAATTTTTCATTTTCTACCTTAAATGAATATATTCTTTAATATATTCACATCGGATTAAAATAAATACTAAAATTTAATTAAATATTTTTTTTATCGAAAAATGTTATTTAAAACAGTTATAACAAAATGTATAATGCATTTTAGAATAATATTCAAAATTCCAATGATTTTCTTAATTTATAATTATAGTATTTCACGATATAAATACTGATTTTCATATCTATAAGATTCAATAACAAGTATCTATTTATAGTATAAAGATAGTATTGTTGAAAAAATATTAAAAAAACAGAAAATGATTACAATATCCTATTTTAATCTTTTCCAGTCCTTTCAAAGATAAACAAACGTAGTAGTTTCGTCATATATTTTAGATAAAACGAGTATAAGATTATAAGTGGACGTTTTCCTAACATTCATTAAAGGCGACTTTATCTGTAAGGTCATTTAAACGATTACCAACGCTGACCCGCCGAAAAGTAAATTACCACGATAAACATTGCATTGCAAATCTCCATTAAATGGAAAGCATAAGATTTAGATAAATAGGAACAGGACCGTGAAATATAAACATTATTTGCTATTATCCAACAGAAAGAGATAAATCCACGAAAATCTCATTAAGTGTAAGTTCTTGAATGATAATCTTCAGCACGTATCAATTAAATGTGTATTCTTAATAAATATATAAACATATATTTGAACATTGTGAACGGATTATGTATTCAATTTGATATTAGTTAAAATTCAAAATTAAACAAATAGATATTTAATATGTTTATATGAGTTTTCATAATTTTATTAAAAATGAAAATAGATACTTAATTATTTTAAGTTCAATTTAAATACAATATCACGAAAAATCATCCAAAAGTATAAAATTGCGACACATACACATACACGATCATATATATTTATATATATATATATATATATATATATATATATATATATTCGTCCAATTTACTTCTACATTACTTTAACTATAAATTAGTGTAAATATTTTTCATACTATTTATTTATTTATTAAGTTTTCAGTTTTTATCGAATAATATTTTTACCCACAATTTTATATGTATACCATTATTATCGACAGGACTGATAGAAAAAGACGTAGAATCAAGAAATGAATTAAGATTAGATGTATTGAAGAAAATGTACTTACTTACGAGGTTTATATATATATATATATATATATATATATATATATATATAAAGCACTAAAAAAGCAGCAGTAATGCATATAAAAGTTGTTCGAAAAGTTTGAGATATAAAACTACATTCGAGAATGAAAATACTAAAAAAAATACACAAAAAGAGACTTATAAAAGTTGCACAGGACTCGCTAAATGAAAAGATATATATTCTTTATTAAATAAATAAAAGTGTAATACATCACTTGTACAAACTGTTAAACGTAAGAATGAAACGTGTTCATAACAACAGTAAAAGAAGAAAAAAATGTTATCCGATGAAAAAGAATCGAATAATGCAGGAAATATAAGTTTTCCAGTAGTTTCCTTCTCAAGTCTCATCTTGATACAAAAAGAAGCACAGATGGCAGATACTCGAAAGTCTAGAAAATGACTTGACCGAAGTTTTATTTGTATGCATATATATATATATATATATATATATATATATATATATTCTTTTCTCTGCCACCCCTCATCACCTTCGAATACAAACAGTTTCTAGTAGTGTAATCTATCAACGTCACAATCAGAGAAAAGACATTATCTCTACATTAAATGGGGTACTGAGTTGATCAAGTGCACATTGAACAATGATAAAGATAGCATCATCTATAAAAATATACAAAGAATATATATATATATATATATATATATATATATATATATATATATATATATATATATATATTGTTATGTATACAGAAATCTAATATTAAAAAAGATTTGGTTGCGATAGCAGCAACGTTTATAAAAATGGATATAACAAAGCTTATGGAAAACTTATTCAAAAAATGTTAATCGTCTGAAAACCTCACGACGTATAAATTAGTTTAATTTATTTTCCGTCGAACTTATCCAAAAGTGAATCATTTCATTAAGAGTTGTTACACAAATAGTTACTTTTTTAGTTCAAAACACAATTACTAAAAGGTCCTAATAAATCTTAGTCATTCTGTTCAACCAAACAACATTTAAATTCATACAAAATTACTTAAACAGGTTTAATATTTTTATTTTAAAGTACAAAAGTAAATGTTTCTAACATATCTATAAGGAAAAAACAGTTCATAAAAAAATTCTTTCTATAATAATATTTAATTACTAATTCACTGTAAATTAAACTTATTTTTTAGTTTCATTATTGAAGTTAATATGATGTCTACATTTTTTTAATTTTAAATTCCATATAAGATATATATATATATATATATATATATATATATATATATATATATGATAACAAATATACGAAGAAAAACTGGATGTCAAGAAAATCCGCTTACTACCGAAAATAAATCTTTATAACAGTTCTTGTAACAAAGATTTATATATGTTGGTTAATAAAACATCGTCGCATTAAAGATGTTTTCAGATAAAAATAATTACGTTTTATATACGAATATGTACTATTCGTTTTTCTGAATTCATAAAACGTCTCATTATTCTTTTTTATTGAAACATATTTGTTGTAGATTTTAACGGCGATATGAAAAATTGTATAAATAAATATTAGTGAGAAACGAAATCAAAAATATAAATCAATGAGGAAATCGTGCGAGAATCTTTTGAAATGTTCTTAAGAATTAGCACGTACAAACGTTTTTAGGACGTGCTTACGCATTTATTAAGAATTTATATTAAAAAAAAGTTATCTCGCTCGCGTTTAGTTACCCTTCTCTTCTTTAAATAACTATGCATACGCTAAATGGAGGAAAATTCTAACATCAGTATTTTATTAAAACACAGTCCATATATATTCACATATACATACATACCTGTATATACACACACATATATATATATATATATATATATATATATATATATATGTGTATATAGATATATATAGATATAGATATATATATATATATATATATATATATATATATTATATTTATATGGGCAGGAATGTCTATATCAATAAAATTGACAGTAAATTTCGTTAATTATTATGTTTTATAAATTATTCATAAATATAAATTAGTGTATACTGGGAAATTTTGATATTTGACAGTTGAATCAATTAACTTCAGTTTCACATACATATATGTTTTTTTATGGAAAAATATTTGCCTATGTAAATAGCAAAGAATGTACATACTTAAATATCAATATATTTTTTACTACACAGTGCACATTGTAAATTCAAAAATATATCCAATCAGTATTTAAATTATTCGTGTTTTATTGAGCTAAGTATTTAATTGATACTTTTTTTATAAAAAAAATCACCAAATAGAATAGAATATTTAATCTAAATGATATACCATGCACTAATATGCTTCAGTGCTACCACTGACATATATATTTGGTTGCTTAAAAAAGAACAATGTCTTTTGTACTGAATATAATAAAATATGTTTTTAAATATATATTAAAAACTAATTGCATTAGATTTTTATTTCTTTCCTACACCGGTTTTTCATTTTATTTACTCTTTAATATTATTAATATAGAGTTTATTAAATTTGTTGAATAAATCTCATTTCTTAATGGATGCAAATTATTTATCAAATCAACAGTTAGATCACTCGTTTACATCCATCTCCAAGAAACTTTCTAGCAATATTAGTATAATAATTCGTTTATAAACTTTGTATTTTTATTTCATATTCTAAAAAAGTGAAATTACTATAAATTTTGATACTCTGTTTAAGAACGACCTTACAACATATACAATACATGTTTTTGTGATATCAAACGAAACACGGTAGATATTTAAAAGAAGATTTAATAAAATTTTCTACAAATAGAATAACATCCAGGAATTCATAACATAGGACGCATGTAGAATGTAAGCGAACTGTTGTGAAAAATAAAGTCAGTTTTCATAGTAAGTTTCTATCAAAAACATGTTCAACTTCCACTGTTTCCCTTCGAAACATTCTCATGTGTTCGTACATAAAATTGAAATGTTTCGCGACGTTAAACAAAATTACATCATATACAATATACGACTTATGAATTCAAAGTTTTGTGTCAGAAACAATGAAGATATAATAATCGTGCTGCAAAATATATAATATCCGTTCGAAATAATAAAAATTTATCGTGAGCCACCGCACAAGATTATTTCTTCACAACAGTCCGCACAATCCACCGCAAAGACACACGGTTGTACTGTCGCAAGAAATAACAATTGCAATATTCGGATATAATACGAGAGGAAGGTGCTCGTAATATTTCTCGCGAAAGTTTTTGGAAGGAATCCGACGCAATGTTCCACCAAGTCTCGGGGAACAGAGAACAATAATACGGAACATCTCACGTCGTCTTTGTTCGGCCGTGACATTCGTTATGATTTAACGACTGGATTTTCCCTTGTACCTCATATATAGTCAGCGGGTCGTTAAATTAAAGTAGGCCATTTAACGTGACTCCCACTGAACCTTCCGTGAGATTGGGTTTCATAAGTGTAGCCAGTTATGACGACATTACTTGTGTTACGTCATTAATGAACTTTGTGATTACACGTGGATGCCAGACTTCGGTCGGTTGGTATTGCTCGGTAACGCAGGTAGGTCGGTAGGTGGGTGGTGGATAGGCAGTACAGGTAACTTCAGTAGGTGGCCGAGGTAGACGCCGTAATAAATTCATTAAAACTTTTAGTTTCTGTTATTCGAGTTTGTCTGCGTATGTAGACGGTATTAATATGGTTTTATGACATATTTGCCGGTATTTTTAATGAAGTGTATATTGTTAGCATAACATTAAAATGTATTGTGGGGATAATAAGAACTTTAAGTAAATTTCTTCGCGTGTTATTTCACAGTGTATTAAATAAATTAGTATTTCAAATGTATGAAATGATAAGTCTAATTTTACATAAGTCACATTTCGTATATAAACGAATAATCAAAAAATTATAATTTATTCTTGTAAATAAGTTCAATGTTTAATTAAAATGAATTTACTGCTTAAATTATAAATAGCGTTCGTTTTATAATGGTGAACCTTCGAATAAAAATGAACATAATGATAAAATTAAATATTTAAGAAATAGTATAAGATTTTGTAATGAAGAAACACGTATAATATCAAATAAAATCTATCATCAAATGTAAAACACATTTTAAAACAAATTTTGTTACCTAACAAACACGTTTACTTATCTCAAACACATTTACTTATCACAAACACTTTAAATAATAAAGGAACAAAGAGCTTGCTTCCATCAGACAGACAACACTTTTTAAATATCTACAATACAGTCACATCGGACACATTTAACTAATCTATTTTAGTAAAATAAGCTCTTGAGGCAATTTCTTTAGAATTCTAATCCTTCTCTTGATTTAAAACAACTACAAAGATAACGGAAAAGAATTATTATATAGATGAAATGACTAGTTTTAGAACGGAAACATTTATTACAGTACAGAAAGAAGAAAAATAAATATTTTAAACTTTGCTTTTAATTAAGCATAAATGTATGGGATATGAAAGAAAATACTTGTGAAAATAAGGCTCAAACTCAAAACTTTCTCCCTCTCTCTCTCTCTCTCTATATATATATATATATACACATACATATGTGTGTAAATTAAATACTAATTAAATTGAAACAAAATAGTTTCAAACAAAATAAATACAAATATTTTATACGCGTATATAACTTGTATGCCTATGTAACTTCGAATATTACTATATGTACTGTAAATTATATTTTAATAATAACAAATGTTTCTACATCAAAGTACCTCCGTTACTATTTTATTCAAATTAACTTATTCAGTAGAAGTGAAATGAAATCTGACCTGGCACGCACACTCGTGTATGTATATATATATGTATATATATATATATATATATATATATATATATATATATATATATATATATATATAATATATGTAATATATATAATATATATATATATATATATATATATATATATATATATAAACAAACATATTTTTGTAAAATGATAAAAGCATTCAAGCCGATGTAAATAATTTCAGAAACTTTAAAATATATGAGAAGTCAAGAAGTATTTTAAGAGAGGTAACTTTGTTTATAGTTGATATCTTTTATTTGTATGAAATGAAATAAGGAAGTTGTGTATAGAGTGTAATATCATGAAAGTCTTTCTTTATTCTGTTTATACTAGGAAATAGAGTACACATTGAAAATCAAATGATGACAATGATAATAATATATACCTCTCTTCTTGTCAGTTATAATTATAGTCGTTTCATATGCTATGTTGTTTAAACATTTATAAGGCATTTTTATACAGAACATATCTCTTTTTATATTTGTTATAAAAAGGAAATATATAAAAATATGACAATGTAGATACTGCATGATTTTGATATTAATTATTCATAAACTCTTACTCAAGTTTATAAGTATTAAATTTATCTACCACAAAACTTAACAAAATATTTTCAAACATTTAATCGATGATATAAAATGGAAATGTACGATCAGCAAGTATAGAAACAATAAATATGAAAATTAGCGTACATATTTTTTACATAAATACTGAAACTTCGGATAAAATTATTGACATATGCAAATTAAATAAGTAATCAAAGCAATTAAGACAAATACATGATTTATAATAAAATTCAGCGAAAATATAACAAACATCATTAAACAATAAAAACAGTTCCGAAATTCAAAACAGAACAGTAAAAAGTAAAATACTTTTATAAACAAACCGTTCGAGTTTTTAATTATTTATTAAGTTGAAAGCACATAATTGAAAAGAAAAATACAACACATTTTTTCGTCTACAAGTATAATGGTTTATCAAATATTTTCGACGGAACATAATTTCCCAGAAGTCGAGATATTATTTGTCAGTATTTTTACTGTTATTTCCCATTAGGTTCATTTCATTAAGATTTATATATCGAAATGTTTATAAAACGTTCATGAAAGTAAACTTGAAACAAATTGAAAGAAGGTTTGTTTATAATCTGTTCACTTCATACACATGTTTTCATAAATACAGAAAAAGTTTTTAAAACATTTTCGTTTATAGGAACAGTTACTGAAATCCTTTTATTATTTATATTTTCATTTCATTTAAATACATACATATATATATATATATATATATATATACATATATATATATATATATATATATATATATATATATATATATATATAATGTATGAATAATATTAAATCATTTATTTTAATGTCTGTTTTGAAAATTATTGGATTTATATGATTTGTTAAATAAATATTAAATACTATTTAGAAATTAATATAGAATAAAAATATGTTATTATTATTAAAAATATATTATCATAAATATGAGTAACATTTTCAGTTGAGATTCGATTTTTAAAAGAATATTTTATATTTTTTCCTACTTTTGAAAATATTTCAATATAATAATATATAAACATGTATATGACATATTTAATAATATAGAAAAATACTTTTCAATAAACACATATGGACCGTGAAATGAAGAAAGGAATATATAGTGTTATAGATTATATCAATTTTTTGTATAAAATAAGAATTTTATTAGAAACATGCATCAACGACATAAAAGTTAATCAATCTCTTAAACTATTAAATATTTCGTATAGAATGAAAATAAGTTTAATCTTTCATAAAAAAATAACATTTATAACAGCTTGTAAGGAATACTCATTGCCAATCAAATAATTTGTAAATTTTTATATACATTTATGTGCTATAGATAAATAAAATTAATATAATAATTTAAATACTACAACACTCACTGATGGTTTGTTTCTTGCAAATTAAAAGCTAATTTTGAAAGAATTTTTTTATTTAATTCTTATTATTTATTATTTTTATAAACATTTTTTTTACATAGAAATGAAACAAATTGAATACTAATCATTTCATTATTTTTACGACTCATTGCTTATCTCATTGCTTGTGAATTTATTTAATAAATAATAATAAAATCAATTGTTTATAAAAAGTATAAAAGATACTTTATCTATAATGTACACAAATTATTAAAATAAATCACACGGATCATTGAAAAAAACATTTTTGTAAATAAATGTTCATATAAATTTGTTGAAACATGTGAAATCATGCAAGTAATTATTGTAATACAAAATACCGAGAACACGCATTAATCCGAATGTATTTCTCTGGTAAAAAATATAAATAATTGTGAAATAAACGTAATTATACCATATTTGTTATACATAAAAACTCATGACGAACAAAACAAAAAAAAACAACGAAAAAAGTCAAATTTTCTCGACACTGAACCACACATATCAGTAGCGTTCGAAAAAAAACTTGTCATGTACTTCAACACAAACATAATTTCTGTAAAACACAAATAATTTATCATATTAAATGCGCAAAACCTGACGGTGATTTTTATAACGACAGCAATAGCAGTAATAAAACCCGCCCCCGAAAAAATATATCGCGAATTAATAAGTCTGCATCAGCCAACACTAATTTGTTGGTCTCACTGGCACAAAAAGCATATTAAATGAAGATAAATGTGCTCAGAGCTGGTAAAAAAAATCATAAAAACAGACTGTAGCCTGTTGTGGATTTTTGCCGCTCGGTTATAATATTTTTAATAACAGAGCTTCACGTTATTGCAACCGACCATTAAAAACATTGTTCATGATGCAGACGATAATGTAATCGGTAACATTTTAATAATTCTTTGATATTAACATTAAAATTGAAACTTTAATTAAGCGTATTTTGGATGGAAATTTTAATTAGCTGTATCCTCGACGGTGGAAGCTGTTTTAATTGAACGAGAAAAATGGTTATATAAAATGTAATGGATATAGTTCTTTTTCGATTCAGCAGTTCAGTTTTAAAATAATTATATTTCAAATTTTTCTTTTTACACATATTAAAAATTAACATACAATGTGATACTAACACCATTGTTTCTATTTGTTCTCTGGTTGTTTTAATTTTATTTTCTCTTTATATATATATATATATATATATATATATATATATATATATATATATATATATGTTGTTCATTAGATAATAATTTCCCTTTCGATACAAAAGCAAAGAATATACATTATTCATTTAAATCATTGAATGGGAACATAAAAACTAGCTATGTTATTATATAAGAAAATTACATACTTTAATTATATAAGAAAATTAAATACTTCATTTTTTTTTTAAATAATAGTTATTGACTGCTCTGTGCAAATCCTGTAGATCAGATATCAGCATCTTAACACATACCGTTCATCAGATATCAGCCGACCACACCTATTCGTTCGTGCAGCAACATAATGCAAATGGGGTAGATCTACCCATTCAGTCGGTAATGTGTAAAGGTAGATCTATCTGAAGAAAGTCGGAACAGATAGTAGAAGAAACTAATTCACACATGATCTACAGGTTCGTGAAAGAAATAAAATTGAATCGTTTATAATTATGTTATTTTCATTTAAATCAATTTAAATTTCTTAACACTATCATGTCGTTGACAAAAAATTATCAACATTTCATCTATAAATATTATTTAAATGTACGACAAACAAATTAATGAATATAACAGTCACTCATCCAAATACAAAGTATTTTAATTAATTGCATCTGATGAAATTTAAATTTTCTCTTATTATGAACAATGAAGTTTATATACTTAAATTCATACATGTACTATTTCATTAAGTGTTAAGTCTTCATGAAAAAGTTTTAATATTACAGAATTATCACAGAAACTAGTTGCAAATTAGAAACTTTCAATGAAGTTTCAAAGACAGTAATACCTACAATCGTAATGCTTCATGATAAAATGATGACATTAATTTTTATTATCTTTAAAAAAAAGTATATTTCACATTGTTGAATATCATTAAAACCAACAGTATTTGATGAATAGAGACACGTTAATGTTAGTATCATTTATTTGATTTAAAAACATATAAATTAAATTTTCATTCATAAAAAAGTAATTAATTAATTATTATTTATTGATCGTGTCTGAACGCATAATGTTTTTGGATCCAAGCAGTGAAAAATAAAAAAAATCATAAATTTCACATGTATGTACGATATGATTTAATTTTAAAATAAAATCATATATTCAGAACAGTAAAACTAGATAAAAATAACGACGCGTTGAATAAATTTAACCAAGCTTTGACCTACAAATTTATTTTATACACAGATATACCACGAATAAAATATTAAGTTGAGCACTACTATAAGAAAAGTTATTCTATTTTTGCAATGAAAGCAGCGAGAATTTTATCGAATTTTATTTTCTGTTATAAAGTAAGAATTATATATAATAAAACAAAACATAAAAGAAAAATTTTATATTGGTATTAAATCATAAACTCAATTGACGTTCCACTAGAATAAAGTATTCGTTTTTAAAATATTTTTTTTGTACATTAAAATAATGTATATTTTATAAATTCATTTATATATATATATATATATATATATATATATATATATATGTACATATATAGAAAATATATCACTTTACGATGAAATTCATTTATTACTTACAATATAATAAACATTTCAATTATAAAGAACATATATGAAACATTTATATATATATATATATATATATATATAATTGTTAAGAATCATAACATATAAATAGAATATACGTATTTTCTATAATATCATTCAGTATATACATAGTCTGAAATAGGAATGGACAAATTACATCCAAAGAAATGATGGTATAGTTGGACAAAAGAAATTTCAGATTGGTTTCTGCGTGAAAGAACGATACCGAGATGAAATGAAATAAGAAAGCCGAAACGAAATAGCGTAAGAGGCGTGGATGTCATGAAAAAGATTCTTTTTTAGCTAAATGAAAAAATAACGTACTTATATATACATATATATATATATATATATATATATATATATAAATAATATATTCAAATACGTAAATTGAACTTTTGTAAAACTGAAGAGGAACATTTATTTTATTAAAAGTTTATTTATAAGAAAAAAATAAATGTCATACGTATTGATTTAAAGAAAAGACTATTTCAATAATAAAAGAAATAAAAATTAAACAATTAATTACTGACTATTAACTTGTTATACATTTAATGAATATATCGGTATTTAAAACAAATATTCTACATAAATAATCAATGAATAATTTAAACAAATATTTTATTTTTATAAAATAATAGAATATGTCTATACACTATCATTAGAAATGATTTTAATTTAAATATAAGTAATATAACGAATAATCTGTACACATTTACTTATTTTATGGCACAATGACATGTATAAATTGTATTCCTAAAAGTTATGTCAACATAAGAAATGTGTCGAAAATTATAGTATAAAAAATATCCAGAAATGTCAAATTATAAATGTCACGCAATAAAATTCAACGTTATCCTGTAACATAAAATATCTTCTTGTCATTTTATTTTTTATATTTTACAAACGATAATAGTAGGAAAAAAACGTATTAAATGATAAAATTGAAATGGGATGTCCGTAGTGTGAGTTTTAAAAAAAGTAGTGGAAGGGTCACAACAGAACACAACAAAACCCAATCCAATACACTTCGACGTGATTGATTGTTGTTGTAGCGCCAACAATAGAAGATCGTGGAAAAAGAAAAACCTATCAATCAATCTCTTACATATTCACTATAAGAGTTGTTGCATCGACCAGACTCACACTAAGATGGTGGCGGTGCTGGAACAGCAACGTTAGTGCAATTCAAAGAAACGATTGATGTGACTATTGAAGACCACGACATTTCATGTGACGAAAGTGGTAGCGAAGACCTCGAATGAAACCCGTTTCAAAATAAAAAAGAAAGAAAAACATGACAACAGAATAGAAAACATTTTTATATATACTATATCAAACTTCAAAGTACGTAGAAATACAAAAAAAATTTTCAAGGCGAAAAAAAGTTTTCATATTAAGTTTAGAATTGTATATTATGAAACACTTTTATATATTTTATTTTATTGGCAATACACTCATCAAATACACTCTATTATTACACTATAACAGAATTAAAAATTAAAATTTTCTCATATTGGTGTAAAATTAAAAAGTTATAGAATGAACATCCATAAAAATCAATATATGAAACGCGATATCAAATAAATTAATTATTAAAATTTTAAAAAATAAGTAATCAAACCTATTTTATAAATAACAAATATTAGTACAATACACTTTTATTATAGTAATCAAATGTCATGTGACGTGTTTAAAAAAATAGTGTTTAATTTAAAAACATTCTTTTGTCAGATAATGAAATTATACATATTTAATTATAAAAATTTTATAGAACACAAACTACTATGGTACGTAGTCTTTTTTTAATTTTAGTAGAAAAAATAGAGAGCTTTATATTAATTATAAAGTTTACTTTTTATTAAATACACAATAAGTAAAAACAAACATACTTTATCTCATATTAAATATAAATACTGATATACGCAACAATTATATGTTTAATAAAATTAAGGAGATGTTTGTAACATGTATATATATATATATAATTCTTAAATTTAATTTTCTGAAAAGATATCAAATAGTTATAGAGTTATGAAATTGAAAAAGAAATGTTTTCTAATGTTAATAAGCAATGATATTGATTTAAAATATTATAATCATTATTTGAAATATATTAAGAAACCAAAGTTGTACAGTTCAGTAGAATATTATCGAAAAATACATCTCGATGTAGAATACCTGTTAAAAGGAACACTTAGTCGAGAATTACTGAATAAGAACGTTACCAGAATCACACTCTAAAACTTTTCAGCAGCTTAAGTGTTAAAACGAACCTCGTTGGTAACTTTTAGCACTCAAAGTACATTACGGTTGAGTCGAAGAAAATAGAGGGAGGTAACTCAACGATCGTAATTTCAGCGAACGTCGGTTGATGGCTACACTGGAATAGAGCGGAACAGCTGTGTAATGTTTTTGCAAAGTATGATTAGTGTACAATGACGTCAGAAAAAATTGCATTTTTCGGTAACAGAACATTCTTAAGCAGTAATTCGAATTCAATGGTGGTACAAGAATGAGAGAATCGACATTACTTTCCACCGTATTATTGTGACACGATTTCCCTTACATATAAAAAATACATATTTCACATCTACTTTTTCAGATATCAAACGTAGACGTTTTTATTTAAAATAATTCGAATTGAGTTTTTATTTCAGTTGATACAAATTTATGCAGTTACAAAATTACTGTTTTAGTACAAATTAGGATTCTGTTTTATTTTCAAACCATTGGATAAAAACGTTTGTCAATCATTAATCAAATGTATGACTATTCTTTCATTTTAATAATTGTTTCAATTTTAAAATTAAATAAAATTTGTATTTAGAATCTTCTCAAAACACAACTATTAAAATATCTTTTAAACATCATTTATAATATTTTTTATCGGTTTAATTCATAATTTACTGAAACTATATATATATATATATATATATTAAATATAAAAACATACCTTTGAATCTGAATTTATCATCACAATTTTATAAAAATTAAACGAAGAACGTTACTTTATTTCAAGTTTTAATATACGATAACATTTTAATAATTCAATTTTAAATAGAACCGTTGTTATCAAACCAAAGAAAATTTCAAACAAAAGAAGAAAAATAATGTATCCAATTTTATATTAAAAATTCAATTTTCAAATAAAGTGATTTATTTTACCTTCGTATATATTGTAAATATATGTAAATGCTAAATACAAAAATATGTTCCTAAAAGGCAATGTTATAATAATTACGGGCATTTATATTTTACTTTTGTCATAAAATATGTTCTAATAACAACATAAACACACACACATGTATATATATATATTTATATATATGTATATATATATATATATATATATATATATAATATACATATTAAATAATATATATAATAATATATATGTATATTAAAGAATATGTTTTTTTGTCATTTATGGCGTATTTTGATGATTAAATCAAATTTCTAATAATATGTGATTACTAAGTGCAACGTTGAAAAAAATTAAAGATAATTCACAGTACTAGACACTTTAAATTATTATAAGTAATAAAATTATTATGTCCATATTGTAATTGTATAAACTTCTGTTTTTTTAAAATAAATAATAAAAAAATGTATAAAGTGAATAATTTTACTAATAATCCAAAAAAATTAATACTGATATTATAATTTATAATCAGTATTTCTTAATTTATATACTTGACGTATTTGATTACAATAATCCATAAAGAATGTTCAACTATTTTATTAACATATATTTGAGTGTATGTTGACGAATCACAACTAATTATACTAATAACTATATGTTTTCAATTATGAATTTAATTTTTAATTAAATAAATAATTCTTACAAATCTCTATACAGTAAATAAATGAATCTTTTAATAGAGGATTTAATAATATTTGTGTACTAATTTGACGGAAGAATATAAATTTCATTTTTTAAAAAATGCTATTGTCAAATCGATAGACTAAAAAAGTAAGAACCGTTTTAGCATATATATATATATATATATATATATATATATATATATATATATACATATATATATATACATATATATATATACATATATATATATATACATATATATATATATATATATGCATATATATATATATATATATATATATATATATATAGATCAATGTGTATTATTAAATATTAAAGTAACCGTTTTTAAGATAGCCGTTGTCTGTAGCTGTTTTCTCCGTTATGAACAGTGACTGCTAGAGTTCTCCGCTATGAATTTATGTATGAAATTTTCTCGCAGTTTATGCTATATGTAAATCATAGTAGAACTAATTTGCGTTGCAAAAAAAGCACACCTTCGGATGTGCGTCTGCCTACGAAATAATTATCAGAATAATTTTAAATAATGTTACCGGATGAACTTTCAAGTTTCGTTGTAATTTTTATAGCAGCCGGCGTTTTAAATAGCACTGAAATGAAATATGACGCCATGTACTTAATTTATTTTTATTGTACTCCTTTTTTATGAGACGCAAGTGTAACTGCTATGTAACAACGAGCATAGAGAGTATTTAATAAATTATTTTATTTTTATTTCAAATTTATGCACGAAAATTACGAATTGACGTCTTGTTCGTGTATTTAATTCATTAAATATTTCACGAAGCGAAGTTGAACGCTTTTTTCTCTGCTTTTTACAACGCGGTGTCATTTTGGAAACACTTTTTTATTGATCATTTATTATTTATGCGTTGGTGTTCTGAAGGTCTCATTTGTAATTCTGTACAGTAAATTAAAACTCAGCAAATTTTGTGCTGTTTTCAAATTTCATTTTTAAAATTAAATCTGGTTTTATTACAACAATCTATTTAGATATATATATATATATATATATATATATATATATATATATATATATATATATAATATCAATGAAGCATTTATTCAACTAGCATTTTCTATAACAACAAAAATATCTCATATAATAACAGTAATATCTATATCTTTTGAGTTGAATAAAAAAAAATCAGGCACACCTACTGTAATTTTGTATATTAAAATAATTAAACATAGTTAAAGGACAACGTTTAATCGTACTAAAGGATTAAAAATGTTTGAATCAATTTATGTATCTGAAATATTACCTACTTAATATATTTTATAATTTATATTCAAATATATATATATATATATATATATATATATATATATATATATAAAACAAAGACTTGTTATTTTTAAATAACGAAAATCTTCAATTTAAATAATTTTAATTTACAAGTTTCAAATACAATTAAAAATTAACTGAAAGTAACTGTAAAATTTCACACGGAATGATTTATTTTATAAATAATTGAAACTTTGGACATAGAATGACACATTTAATTTATTAGATTCGCCATAACCACGATATCGGTTTATATAAATACGTATATATTAATAAATACCCTAATATGAGTACAAATATGTAACTTACCTTATTGTTAATTGAGGTATAATATATGAGTGGAGGCCGGTACATACAGGCGTCACCAATAGCTGTGAAACGTGTGCAGATGGTCCCCGGGGGCCATCACTCACTCACACCACGACGGCCCTGTAAGACAAACACGACAATGTCAATAACAGATGGCGTAAGGAATAGATTCGGGAACAACGGGACTCCCATAGCAATAATTACTCGGAGAGATAATGCCGTCTCTACAGTCATGTACGTGTCTGATATATTATGTGGTTAAAATGATCTATGCCTTTGAACTTGTCGCATGTGATTTGTGAGTTTTGGGTTTCGGTGATTTCGGGCGAAGGAAAAACGGCGCGTATTAATGAAAAAGGATACGCACTTATATACATACATATATATATATATATATATATATATATATATATATATATGCTCAGAAATATCATGAATACATTTCTATTACACCAAAAACATTTGTACAAATAAACGCCTTCTGATTTTATAAATTTCAACTGTTGGACTCTCCATTTATCCTTGCTTTACAAATATATAAAATTAAAAAATTATATCAAATGTGCTATTCTAGCGCTTTATTAAACATCAAATATTTAAAATGTATTACTTAATATTAAATACTTAAATTTCTTTATTAGATGCTAATTACAATCTTTATTTTATTTGTAAGTAAAAAAGTATATATATATATATATATATATATATATATATATATATATATATATATATATATATATATGTATTATTCGAAATGAACAAAACATAACTTATTTATTAATATTTTTACAGTGTAAAATATCAAATAATAAACGTTTATATAAGTTTCACGATTTGAATATTGTCAGATAATTAAATTATTTTCTTTTATAGATACATATTCAAAAAACTCTATTAGATCAATATACTGTTCTTTCAATTAGTAGAATAATCAGTCATTACTAAAAATTCACATATAAACCAATCAAACAGTTTAAGACTTCATTTAAGAATGAAATAAATAATTGTATAATTGCGTTTAAATCATAACAAACAAATAAAGCTATTTATTTATTTTGAATTGGTTGCTTTAAAAAAATTATAAATATAAATATACAAATCAAGACTCCATACTTTCATTCCATGAAACCCATTTACAAAATATCTTGTATTTCCATATAAAATACAAACGTTTGTTTAATATCTCTGTATCTATAAATATATTTTTATTTCATCAATTGAAAATTTTATACGAGCTTTCTGCGTGCAAAACTGACATAATGTACAAAAAATATGATCTGAATCTGAAATTAAATAAAAAATATCAAATATTTACAAACAGTTAATAAAATTTTACATCTAACAGCCTGAAGCACACAATTTGCACTATATTTAGTTCAGTTTACTGTTGTAAACATTTTCAGGTTATTATTAAATGCTACTTTTTTGTGATAATTTAACTAAATGTTATTTATATTACAGAGAACACCATTCACTTGCGTCGAGCATAAAAAAATCGAGATTAATAAATTGCAAACTGTACAAAATCCAGTATAAAACCACATAAAAAAAAATTTTGTGCAAATACGCAAATGATTGAAACAAAAAATCTATTTTCCTATTTTCTGCTATTTATGTTTTTTATTTCGTCCGATTAATACCTTCTTTTAAATGAAATCCAATTTTAATTTATTATTGTCTACGAAGAATTTTTCACTCTCCTTTTTTATATAATAAGCCGATAATAATACGCAAGAAGTTCAGCAAAATAAAATACGAAATGTTGCTGATTTAACAAAATATGCTGATGAACGAATGAGGAAAACAAAATGAGATAAATATCATATACATTTTTTTATTCATTTTACGGTGATCTTATCGTCAGCTTAGCTTTGTATTATAATAAAATTAATTAAACGTTTTAGAACAGAGAAGAAATTTAAATGTTTCGCTAGGGCGAGAAACGTACACATAATTGTGATTTATATGATATAGATTATATATCTCTTTTCAGACTGTACAATTTATTTTTTTTCTGTCAAACTGTCAAGAGAAAAATAGTCTTATTTATAACACCAAAGTTTTACTTTCATAAATATTCATGTACATACTCTTATATACAGTGTAGGATTAAGGAGGGTCAAACTGGGCGATCGCCCGCGGCTTTGTGAGTAAGAGGGACCCTGTTCAAAATCTCAAAAATAACAAGAAAGCTTAAAATATCATATAAAATACGTCAACAATGGCGCGTCAAGCGGATGTCAGACCTGGTGGCCACCAGGTCCCACTACAGGTTATGTTCAGTTCTAGACTTATTCCGACCAGAAAAAAAATACTTTTTAGGGGTTTAAAATTGGTTTAATGCTTGTTTCACGTCTTTGTATGAACAAAAGATTGGATTCATGGTAAAAAAACGAAAATTTATTTCTAAAAAATTTTCGGCTAAAATTCAAGAGGTATACCTTGACGTTTTTTTTGACCAAAAATCGAAAGTCTAAAAGATGGACTTTTTTCGGTATAGATCGAATGTAATAGACATAACAAATATGTTTCATGCGAAAAACGGAGCATGGGATAAGAATTATGTGATATTTGAATCGATATTCAATTTTATGTTCGATTCTGAGCTTATTCCGACCACAAAAAATACTTTCTAGTGGTTCAAAATTGATTTAATGTTTGTTTCACGTCTTTTTATTAATAAAAGATTAGATTCATGGTAAAAAAAACGAAAATCGAATTCAAAAAAATTTTCGGCTAAAATTCAAGGGGTAATACCTTGACGTTTTTTTTGACTGAAAATCGAAAATCTAAAAAATGTATTTTTTTCAGTATAGATCGAATCAAATAGACATAACAAATATGTTTCATGCGAAAAACGAAGAGTGGAACAAGAATTATGCAGTATCTGAATCGATTTTCAATTTTATATTCAGTTCTAAGCTTATTCCGACCACAAAAGATACTTTCTAGGCTCTACTTTCTTGCGGCCACCAAAGACCCCGGGTTTAGATGGACCCCGAGCTCAAACAAAAAAATTATTCATAACATAAAGATTCAACGCTCATACTTTTTTAATGAAATTTATATATTTATAGAATAAAATTATAGATATGAAGAAAAATGTTATAAAATATACAAAAAACTGTATTTTTTTAGTCGCCAGATAAATGTTGTGGACTCCGTAAATTTTGCCACTAGTGCCTCCCAGCTGGGTTAATCCACCCCTGCTTATATATATATATATATATATATATATATATATATATATAATACTTCTTTAATTATTAACATTACGTTTTAATTTACTTATATTAAACGAGATAATTTTAAATTTCATTGTATCATCACTGTGAGTGTTAAAAATAATTTTATTTTATTGACGGTGATACATGTTTTGAGTACTACTGTAAATCATACATAAAAAAATATGAAAATAACACAAAACACAAACTCAATTTCGAATCACAAAACCGATGACAAAACGTTATGCTGATCAATTAATTGATTATTTTGTAATTGGTATTATCGCCAATGAAATCAAAAATTGAAATTAAATATATACATGTTCACAAACATACAAGTAAATCAGTTCGTTCAGGTCATTAATCTTCAACATATCGATTTATATCTTCCTGGAAATGTAAAATTGAAAAACAAAGTTTGTGGTAATATTTCATTCTCGTTTTTTTCATTATATATGTGTATATATATAGAAAGAGATGTGAGAGAGAAAAATATCTATAAAAATTTTGATTTATAATTTACAAAAAATTCTAATATTTATGTTAGACACAATCGAATACAAAGACATACAACCAAACCTAAAACAAAAACCTATCGTAATAAAAAAAATAGTAAATTAAAGGAGTCGTGCAATATTGGTGTAAAACATACACACTTCAAAAAAAAGAAAAATATAGAGAAGAAAAAACAACATAAAACTAGAGAAAGCAGTGAGAGCGTCTAGTGTACTGGTGAATACGACATAAAGAAAAGATCTTGTCCTACCCACCAGTCCCAAAAGAAAAGAGGAACGTACAACAGTCCTGCCACTATAATATTTGTGCACGGAGAATTGTTTTCTCCCGGGAGTCATGCGTATAGAGTTGCGCGATTTTCTTCTTTTGAACAATCGCAAAATAATGTTTAGAGTTAAATCAGCTATTCATAATTGTACAAGAACATCAGGGTATGCAACATATATGAATACGTATAAGTAATAAAAAATTATGCCTTTAAAAATTATGAATTAAAATAGTTAACTTTATTCTTAAGGTACTTTATGTAATACCTCAATTATATGTTAAACATATAAGACCATTGCAATGAAAAAACTATTTAAATGTGAATTTAGTCAGTCTTCTTTCAGTTACAATATAAATAATAATTTAGTAAATATGAATTCAAACTTAATACAAAAGTGATTTTTAAAACACTGCTTTTATTTCTGATACAAAATGAGATGCTATCTTTACAGTATTTTTAAATAGCCAATACAGAATATAAAACAATTTAAATTCACTTTGTAATTAATTCTACACTTGTACTCAATCCTGAAAAAAGTATTCAAATTTCTAATCCATTATAGAGATATGTAAATCCATTTCTGTAAGTTCTATAACAAAGATTATATTTTAGTGAAAAGAAAATGATTGTATCATAGAATAATTTGAATTTGTTTTATATGATATGATCTAAATACTGGCAAAAAATCATTAATTTTCGTATATTACTCATAAATATCGTTTAACGAAACAACCGTTAACTTTTTTAAGTGTTTTTATCGTCCTTCAAACATTATAAAACTTTTACGTTACACATTTAACATTAAATGTTAACTGAAAGAAAGGTTAAGCATATATAAAAAAACACGCCTAGATACGATCATAATATAAAGGAACGACGTTGCGCCTCGAGGAATTACATACACCACAGAAGTTTCTCTATTCTAAGAGAAAAAATTAGTTTACACTTGAGAAAAATAAGTTTATTCATCCTCAGAGAGAGAGGAACAGTATCCTTATGAATAAAACAATCCATTGTTGTTTTTCGTTGAGCTGCATAAATATCGTAAAATGTAGTGGAATGGTTGTCCAATGTTTTTCAATGCTATAGGACACTGCAGACGTATCGAAAAGTTTCAAAGGTCACACTGTACGTAATATGGAATCACATAAAAACGAATTGAAATACATTTAAACTGTTTTGTAGGTCGTGAGTTCGACACTGGTCGCAAATACTACATTTATTTCTTAATATCTCATATGAAACGATTTTTTATCGCATATTAAACAAAATTTGTCTTTTTGAAAGAGAAGCAAAATAAATCTATGAATATATATATATATATATATATATATATATATATTGCATCAGTGACATTCATAACCATACAAAAAGAATAATATACAGTCATATATATTTTTTTGTAAAATATATACTTTCTAGTTGAAAGATTCATTAATTGTAAATATAATTTTCTAGTTTTAATTGAAAATAAATATCATCCTTAAATTAATACTTATTTTAAAGGCTACTAAATAAGTATAAACGTATGAAATTTTTTTATGGCATTTGATTTACATCTAATTCTTACAGGAGTTCGTTTAATTTATAATATGTAATATAAGGTAATTACTTTAATTCCTTGAAGAAATATCAATTCAGATATTAGAACTTAATTGTAATTAAATTTGTAATAAAAAATAAGTTTTCAAATCTTAGAGTATAAATAGTTCTTATAGCACTATAAAAACTTGTAAAAGAACATTGATTTATTTCAAGTGTGAAAAAATAACAAAGAATAAGAAACGTATTGTGTTAGTTATTATATATATATATTTATTTATTAGTAAGAGTATAAGTTAAGTAAGAGTAGGAAGTATTAAATATTTTTTTGAATGCAAGAAACACTCGAAATCGTGTAATGCTTTTAAGAAATCCACTTGCAAAGAAAACAATTTTATCGTTCCATTATCTAAACTCGTGCTTAAACATATTTGTCAACATAAAGTTGACGTCGATTTTTTTCCGAACGACCCTTAATCTCGAATAACAAGACGGATTACTTTCGGAAACGTAATAAAAACCCACATACTTACTCGTTTTTAAGTTATTCTTGTGTTTTGTTTTTCTGACCGCAGAGGTCGCGTTACGTTGTTTCGAAATCTCGCATCTGGTAGACGCATTATCGGAAGATTAATGAAACTCTTAACTCGAGGAGCTCCACGCTACGTAATGTTTGATAATAATCTCCAGCCATTATTATAACACGGCAAGGGACACGTCCTGAGGGAAGAGATCCGACAAGAAAATGTGAAAAAAATGTCTGTACGCGTTGTTCTATCGAGCTACTTCATCTTATGTAACTTTTCTTACTATTCTTTGTTGATCCATATTGTTAATTCATTTGGTATCTCATATTGACAATTTCCTGTCATTACTTACACATGTATGTGATTCATTTCAACAATAAATTCTATTATTCAATTTATCAGTAAATATAATTCGAATGAATACGAAATTCTCAAATTGAAATAAATTCTATTGATATAAATTCTAACAATTTGTACATATATATATATATATATATATATATATATATATATATATATATATATATATATATAATTTTAAATCAAAGAATTTGTACATTGAAAACACCTGAGGCGATTCTATACAAATTTTAATAAGAAGAAAAGAAGTTATTCATTAGTACGAACATTGGCAAAGTATCAATAAAAGTATTTTAATTTCATTTTATAAAAACGTTCATTTGCTCATTTTTAAATGTAAAAATACCTCGAGAGAAATAAAACAGAATATATAATTGGCACGTTTATAATTTAATAATGATCGTTAAATAAATATTTTTTATATTTTAATACTTCATAGTTATATATTTTTTTATAATTTTAAAAATTGGTGAATACAATTGTCAATTTTTAATTTTATACGTTTTATCGGTCTTTAATTTAATATTAATAATAAAGTATCATAATTTCGATTTAATTTCAAATACTACATACACATTGTAGCAATTCGTTCTTATCTCTAAAATTCTGTAATGAAATAATTAAAGGAATATAATTAGAATCGTGTTTCCGTTTCAGGAAGCTTTCTCAACTAACTTACTTGAATAAAACAATAGTTTGAGAACGTGCATTTGAAAATACCCGGTAGTTGAAAAGAAATATAAACTACGAATCAATGTATAATATAGTAAAACAATTCTTGCAACTACTGAGAGGATTTCGTACGATATCTTGCCAAAGATACAAGACTCTTCTGCATTGCAGTTCTTTCACAAAAGAAGAAATATCTCCTCACATCCATTTTATAATTAAATTACGCATGTGAATTCAGCAGTAGTTAACTGATTGTTTAATAATTTATATTATTAAAATGAAGTAAATCATATTTTCATCTTGTGAATTATTTAAATAAGATATAATATTATTATTATTATATATTATCATTATATATATATATATATATATATATATTGTTAATCATTTAAGATAATGAAATGAATCGGAAGTGAATTTGTATTCACAAAATCGTTAAATTATAGTATTTGTTAAATATCTGAATAATAAATTATTGTAAAACTAAATTTTATTCTACCATAATTTTAATTTAGATTTCCAAATTTCTTCATAATTATTTTATATAAATACTAAACATAATTTTCACCTTCCATATAAGTAATTTCTGTACATGATATTCTATAATTACCGGCGCAAATTGACTTACAACTCTAAAAAAATATTTCAATCACTTTCCAATAATTCACTACTTTTCTCAAACGAATGGGATTTACTCTTTCAACTTTTCTTAGATCACAAACATCTCATTATTATCAAAGCTAAATATTTTTAATAGTTCGATCTTAATTCCCTTTACATGTCTTATACCATTTTTTTTCAAACACAAATGTTGATTACTATTGAATTCTGTTTACTTATAGACAGAAATATATGTTACACTATATGTATATTACACTTATTACTTTTTTTAATGTATAATTCCTTGCTCGAATGTATATATATATATATATATATATATATATATATATATATATATATATATATATATATGCATATATATATGCGTATATATATATATATATATGTGTGTGTGTGTGTATGAATGTTTGTATAAATGAGTATTTAGTAAAAAGATTGTACATAAAAGTGTTTACCATAAAACAGGAAAACTCCAAATGTAAAACTTCTCATTTAATTCGAGTATTCCTTATTTCAATCAACACGAACACAGTGAACGAGTTAAAATACGAAATGATTTCAACGATTCAGTTTTAAAAGCAATCGCTCTAGGGTGATAAAAAAATATTCACTGGTGAAAAATTCTTTATGCTAAAAAACGAAGGTCACATGCCGGAAATTGATATTGGATTCTGAACAGTGCGAGGAAACGAAATGTGGGTAGAAAGAAAATTATATGTAAATGAACGCTCATCAAAACTCATCGTCATTCTACCTTTGGTTCTGATCAATATTATATATTTTTTGCACCACAAAATTGGTTCTCTAATCAAGCTGTCATCACACCGAGTGCGATTTCAATTTAGTCTTAATTGTATGGTGATAAAAGAGAAAATATTTACTTCAATTTTCAGTATACGAGTTTTGTACGTTGTTCGTGTTTTACATGAAGTATTTTTGAAATGAAATCATTAATCACTTATTACCGTACCACAAAAAAATGTAAAATTAATAGAAGACTCTTTTTATTCTTCTATCATTTCATTTCTTTACTTTATTTTATATATATATATATATATATATATGATATTTATTATAATATTTTATTATCTATTAGTCCTCCTTCGGAGATATTTGTTATTTTTTTTAATTACAAAACATATTTTCTACACAAAAATAGAATTCTATGAAATTTAGATTCTTTAATATTAATTCAGTTACTAATTACAAGATGAATGAAAATATTAAAAAACTCATTTTTTTTAAAAACAATAACTTATTCTAACTGGCGTATTATATTTTACACCTTTTTTCATACAATGAGATAATTTACTGAATTTTTTATTCATTGAAAGGTTATTTTTACATATTTCTTTGGATCTATCACAGTACTTAACAAACATACAAGTCAATGATATTTTAAAAATAAGACTGATGTGAATGATAAATGAAATCGTCAATCAATATTTTTCAAATAATTCTTATTTTTCATATTTCTTATAATAAAATATTATATTTCTCAAACTAAAACAAATTATAAATTTATTTTAAGAGCTCGCTCGTGATCAATTTTATTGAAACGTTTATTTCATGTAATGTATGAGTATAACTTGTATTTTAATAACATCAGCACTAAATATATTGCATGCGTTAGTAATATATTTGTCATTAATGATCAATGTATTATCAACACTTCCGAAAAGTTGTTTACTGGTTAATTGGTAATAAATATACACAAATACAATGTGCATATATATATATATATATATATATATATATATATATATATATATATATATATAGTACAATAATGAATTCATAATATAAAATGTTACTTTCTCAAAATCACTTTTTTACTTTCTATACTATAGAAACCATAAAAACAGATATAACTACTTTTTTTATAATAATTACTTTTCGTCATTTATTTCAATTAAGGATCAATATAAAGAATAAAATAAAGTATTGTTTGTATATATATATATATATATACTAGTTATATATAAATAGGTAAGCTGGTCTAAGGTATTTCTGTCTGTACAATAGTATATTTCAAAGCGTGTACATAAGTGTGTATGTCTAGTATGATTTACCTGTGTTAATAAACATGAAACATAATTTATTAGTACTAGAGATTCGGAAATTATAAATGAATGCCGTAATTTCAAGTATTTAGTAAAATAAATCGTTGTGCCATCTCCGTAATAACTATAATACTATCAATCAGTTACTCTGTACATAACTACAGAGAACTGCCTTTTAAAGAGGCACAATTTATCTATGTTAATCATAAGTTGTCACGTTTTAGACACTGTATGAAACCGTACAACGTGCCTATATATTATATTGATTTCATTATTTTCGTTACATGTTACAAAACTATACATCTATGTTAATAGCCAAATGCATTTTCAATATAAATCAGTATTTGATTACAATAGAAACTATTAATTGATTTTTCATTACTTTATAACGTGAACATTAATTAATTTTAATATATAGTTTTGTACAGAATTCTTAAAATGTTAATCAATATAAAATAATTTAATCATCGAGAATCTTCATATAACATAAGTCTTAATGTTTTCATTCAAAGCAAAAAACTTAATTTTTTGAAGCATATTTCATTAAAGATAAAATAATGTTCTACAAATTTGAACAATAAAGCATTATATGTTCATCAGCATTCTTATACGTTTATTACTCCGTCATGTATATATATATATATATATATATATATATATATATATATATAAAGAGAAAGAATAGAATTAATCGAGTGAAAGCAATGTAGAAAATTACTTCTCTATGATTAAATCTTGTACACTGCAAGGGAATTGTATACACTTTCCGAAAATATTGTCATGTAACTAAATTTATTGTAATGTTTACTTAAAAATATCACATTTCGGATATTGTACACTTAGCTAAACACAGAAATAAACCCGTACTGACAATACTAGTATCGACTCCCACATAATAATAATATTTCGTTATATAACACACAATAAAAAATTCACACAGTGACTTCGCTACCATCCATTTGTAACACACAAGAGATTACGATATAATAAAAAATAAAAACTTATAAATTTCTATCTGCAGATATGTCCTGCGAGAATGTGCACACACGGAACAACAACAGTGCTACCGACATTCTCATTCTGATTCCACGCATGAAGGCAATCCGGGACGGACCACGCCAGCCGGCCATTCCCTGATGGCCCACTGATCAAATCCGTCACAGACAGTATCTACCCTCATTCTACTTTATACATATATATATATATATATATATATATGTATATATTGTACAAAGAGAAGAATGTATACCAACAGTCTGGTCTGTGCTCATCTCACTGTTGTGAGCTAGATATGTACAACGAGGGAGACACAGTCGAGTAAGCTTAACTTAGATTCTGTAGGGGTCATTGTGCATACACCGTAAAAGTTCTGGAATGTCATGATAACGACCATCAGATGAACTGACCGTTTCTTATATTTTTTTTTTAAATAAGAATAGGCTTTGTAACTTTATACACTGTAGTGATGAAGAATTCTGAAATGTACTGTATCGGTTACAGTAGCATGATTCTATGATATTCTTTATACCAATTAAAGTAAAAGAAGAAACAAATATACATTCATATATATATATATATAAATAAATATATATATATATATATATATATGTATATATGTGATTTAATAATATCCCTATTCTTATTAAAGTATAACATAATATTTTTTTATAAAAAATCAATTATTAAATTATTCAAAAATATTCTTTATTCAAACCAAAAAGTGTTTAAACAGAGTATAAAATGGATAATCAGCAATCTTTTATCACAGCTTAATAAATGCATTAATTAATTCAAATGTCAATAATTTATTTTAAATAGAAGTCCAACCCGAAAACTTCCACTATAAAATAAAGCGCTAGAACGAAACAAATCTTAAAAGTTGGTGTATAATTTTCTTTAATATTAATACTAAAAATGTGACATAAGACAATAAAATAACCGAAAGATACTAAAAACATTTCAGATATAATTTGGAATATTTCCAAACTTTACTTAAATAACTCAAAAAAAATAACAACTTCGTGTTGTTTAATTGTTTATTTTTGTGGAGTTTTACTTGTTTGAAAATATTTTCACTCTTTTTTAGAATGGGATCATAAATAGTCATTATTATTTGATATATTCCTTATATACTGTATGTACATACATACATACATACATACATACATACATACATACATACATACATACATACATACATACATACATACATACATACATACATACATACATACATACATACATACATACATACATACATACATACATACATACATATATATATATATATATATATATATATATTCTAACAAGAAAGTCATTTATTTTAAGAACTTGGTATTTTGTTCTATTTCCAGTCGAATAGTTTATTATTCAGTATACAAATATTATTATAAATAGTATAATCATATACAATGTAAATCATAAATAAATCACACACGTAAAAACATTGTTCTCTTATCTATATATTATCTTCTTAATAACAAAAAATTGTAACTTTTAAACATAACTTATACTTGTATGATTATGTATGTATATTATATATATATATATATATATATATAATGAAGAGAGAGAGAGAGACATTGTTATATATTTACACGAGAATAATTACTTAAAATTATGGTCACCAAAACACACATTTTTATCACAGAATGTTAAAATACTTGATAACATTTTTTAGAAAGAATTATGTTTCAATTTTAATCTGAATTTTCGTTACTTACTTTATATTTTCATTCTCAACTTTCATCTTAAAAAAAGGTTACCTCAAATGACCGAATACAGCTTTTATATTCGTAAAAAATACACAAAGAAAAGAGTTCAGGAAAAGTGTTTGTATATATATATATATATATATATAAATTCATAAATTTTGTGTTTTATTTAAAGAGTATACCGGTTTAAACAATTTAGAAACACAATACACACATACATTTGTGCTAACAAATACATATATATATATATATATATATATATATATATATCTGGTATAAAAAAGATATATATGGATGACCTAGTTGTGTTATCACAAACATCGCTTGGATTAAAAAGAATAATAAATAATTTACGCACGGTTTTTTAGTGCTACTTTAACTTGTACATTAGTTTAAACCATCCAGATATACTGTTTTCAGAGTTTATGTGTATGTATGTGTCAGTATTTTTTTACTGGATAATTTGTGTTAAACTACACCGGCTTTAAAACGTGTCACCAATTTCAGTTTATTCATCCCACCGCAGATTAATCATTAACTCATATTACTTTGACAGAATTTGATAAAATGGAATACTGGTAAAATATTGGTATTAATGAAAAATATTTATTTATAATACATTCATTAGTGCAATAAGTATACATAATCATACTGAAACTGTTGGATAACATTTTGAATACATTCCACTTCGGTTGTAACGATTTATTTCGAAAAAGAGTACAAAAAAACCTTCCAATAATTAAAAACACAAAATGTTGTTGAACCGAAATGAAGTTTTCGAATGACGTGATTCCAAAATAATAGATATAAATATTTGTACACAACCTTAACAAGATTTATGGTCATTTAGGGTCAGATAAAACTGCATAATAACAATTTTTTAACGAACCGTTGAAAATATGTTCACTGATTTCATTTGTACTAACTAGTCGACTAAACATATACGAGCGTTAACACGGAAAAGTCATTTCGCATGCATTAATATCAATATTTACATATACGTTACTATAGTTAGTATGCTAACTGAAACAGAAGTTTTTTTCCAAAATTATCTGCACACACAAATCATTCAAATAATCAAAATGTACACATTCATTAATACGCTATGTTTATCAAAATGTGTACGTACATCGACATTTTACATTTATAATTATTGAATATTTATATCAATTTTTTTATTATCTGTTTTTGTATTTTGAACATTCGAATCGATAATTAATAAAAATATCTTTTTAAATTATATATTTGTATTTTATTTAATCCATTCCTATTTTTTTGAATTGCATTATTATCGTATATTGTTTACATATTTATTTATCTATACCTGTTTCACATTCAAAGAAATGTTCTATCTTGGCATATTGTTTATTGGTAAAATTAAAAAAAGAGTGCATAAAAATAAACAATCAATATTTAATTATTAATACACTTTAAATTGCCTAAATATAATTAAAGAACATTTTATAATAATATTAGTTCTTATACACGTACTGATAAAATATTTAATAAATAATTACACTTTAATAATAATATTTCTATACTTTTTATTCTAAAAATAAATTACATTTTTGTGTCAATTTTCTAATATTATAAATCAAACTTTAAATAATTCAAAAAATACATATATATATATATATATATATATATATATATATATGAGTGTGTGTATATGTAAGCAATTACTAAAATGCGTTATTTGGACTATTTCCAAAATGATATAACTAAAGTTATTAATGTATTACAAAAATGTAAACATTTAATAGTTTTTTTTGCAGAAAGAATACAATTTGAAAAAAAACTGAGATACATTTTGTATTACAGATAATAAATAGATATATACATGAAACATACAAAATAATAGTCGTTTTGAAACATACCAAATAATAACAGTATTTCTGAATCCTCTAGTAGCTTTTGTATTATTAAAAATTCAGTAATCATGTAACTCTGTCAACGAAAATATTTATTTTTGTAGTTTATTTATGAATAGACTTTATCGAATATTTTTTTAAAAAAAAGTGAAATCGTACCCAGACTAGATTTATTAAAAATCTCCATATAAAAAGGTTTTTACAAAAATTAGACTTGAACAAAATTTAAAACTCTGATAGCATATAAATTTAGTACAAGATTTTTTATAAGAATATAAAGTGAAAAAATCTATGTACATATTTTTTCCCTAAAATGACTAATACTCTTATAAAAGTATCAATTTTAATCACATGCAAAAAGGTATAGTATCGAGTTCAAGGTGATCTTATTTACAAGACACTGCATCTGTGAAAGGAACGAGCTCAATATCAACGGTATCGTATGGGTCGACAGGATCAAATAGCTCAAGGTTACACTCGACAGGAATCTTTCAGCTGGCATATAACCGATGTGTAAAATAAAACGTAAGGTCGGTTCTACAGGTTGTATCGGCTACTGAATAAGCGGTCGAAACTGTCGCAACCCGGTACGTGTTTGCTTTACATAGCTCTATTCAACCGATTATACCCCAAATTCAACCTATACTTGAGAATACCACAATAACGGTCTCTACTGCTGCTTTTAGTATTACTAACTAGTACGATAGCTTTGAATGAAAACACGAATATCTCATGTTACACTAATTGCCGTTCATTATTCATACTGTCACATATTTTTGGAGCCGAAAGTGTTTCCTTTTACATTCTTTCGAAAAACGTATTGATTGCGTCATATATTAACAAATTCCATGATATGTTCAGTTTTGTTTCTCGAATTCGAATCATTTGATAAACACAAAAGTACAACCAAAAAACTATGATATACTACAAACTCTTACATACATAAAATTAAATAGTTTTTTAAAAACAAATTATCCATAAAAGTCTATTCACTTTTCTATTGAAAGTGAGTGTATTAAAAATATCAGTATTTAGTTATATAAGTTTTAATTAAAGATTCTTTTCATTATTTGAAAGCGATATTATTATTTATATATGTACAAAAAAATAAAATCGTTTCAAAAGCATTCCAAGTTAAATAAGAACAAATTTAAAATATTATCTTATTCATGAAAAATATTCTTTTAAAAAGATATTTTCATTTGATTACGAATTAAGAAAAACTGTGATTAAACTTAACTATTGAAAATCATCTAATTTTTTTATAAATATCAATAAATGTTTGTATATTTTAATGGGAAAGATTTAATATTAGAATTTGCATATTATTATATATCAATTTTTATTAAATAAAAATTATATTAGTAATATCTTTCATTGTTATAAAAAATATACATAAGACTTAATAAAAAGAAAGTATAATAATCTGGTACTTAATTCGATACTGTTAAAAGTTAAAATAAATATTTATTATCGAAATGAAAATATTTTATTAAAGTGGATGCAAGTGTCTGTAATATATTGAATTTGAAATAAAATATCAGCACGATATTTTGTCGTCGGGTTCTTTTTAATCAGCCTCGTTTTATCTCCCACTGTCCATGATTTAATTTACTGATTGCTCTTTAATCGAATTGAATTATACAGCAGTAGCAGAGAACCAGTGAGGGTATTTTATACTCCACTGTGCTTGATTGCAAAACTTATTAGTTCGTACAACGTCAGCCAAGCTGTCCCAGATAGCAAAGCAAAGCAACTTTCAGATTCGTCAGCTTGATTTTATACAAAAATCTCATACACACAGACGCAAATAAATTGAACAGACTGTGTTGATTTTTTCTGTACGAGAATATTTACTGATGTGTCTGATTTATTTTTCAATAGAGAGCTATAAATTCGGATCGTTTTTTTTAATAGGCGTTTACTCGTTATTACATTTTCGATGTTTGTTTTAGCAGAACGTACACTATTGCTGATGAAAAAGACATACGTATATACATGTATTTAAAAATACTTCGATCAATTGATAATCGATCATGTTTTTTTTAAAAAAAAATAATTTATTTTTAAATAAATAAAAACAATATGTGAAGATAGAAATATAGAAATCGTTTTATAAACTCATGCATTTTATTAATTAAAGGAACATCATTTTAAATATGAATTTTTAATGAAAGAAATTTATACAGCAAACTATAACGATCTTGTTTTCAAATTTAAAATTTCTTGATAAAAATTTAAATATAAATTGAAACCTGTGTGAATTCAAAGTCTATGAAAATAAATGCATTATTCAAATCTATCCAAGATATGAATCTAGATGTGTATATGTGAATATATGCATACAATATATAATTTTAGTTATTCATTAATTTCATACTAAATAAATATTTTATACTATACGATTCTCTTGTGCATAGAATTCTGAATATGAAATTAATCATAACTGATAGAACATAATGTATAATTTTGTATAAAATGTCACTATCCGCATCTCGCGCTTTTAAAACGCCCGCCGTGTAGAGAATTTGAAAAATAAGAAACGTACAGGGTCGTGACGACAACATAGAATGTCCATTTGAGTAATGAGGACGCAAACTGTGGAAGAATGTCATCAATCCATATCAATCTCTGTACGTGTTTGCCGCTTTCCGCCGTCGATGTAAAATGTTCATTAAGTGATGAGTCGCTTTTCAAAAGCAGCGCTACGATGGTAGTGTACGTTCAACGGCACAACTTTTAAACCGAGACGGAATACGAACGAGTTTTTTTCTAATTCCATTAACTATAGATCTAATCGTACTTCTGGTCAGAAAAAAAACATTCGTTCTGAACTTATGTACGATGCGAGTTTGATCGAAATGATTTTTGATTTCTGTAATCAAGTTAATTGATTGAACTATATCAGTGCATTTGGAAGAAATTGAAACATTATATTCATTTATTTATATAGAAAAATAGCTTCCGTAGAAATTATTTCATGATAAATTATTACAGAACACATTCACGTTATATTTATTTAAAGCAAAAATGCATAATTTTTTTTTAAATAAATATTTGATTGATATTTTCAGTTGGCATGTTTTTATATGTAATTATATTCAAGTATCTAACTGTATGAAATATTTTATAACTTATTATAAATAATAACAAATTACTTGCAGTTTATTACACGTAAATTTAGATGAAACATTGATAAAAATTCCTAAATTCGGAACGAAATAGAACATTTTAATTGAATTAAATATTATTTTTTTCTGAAAAAGTTTATCGACTGTATTTATAGTCGTTTTAAAAGTATTAATACAAAATATCTTATCGATATTTAAAGAAAGTCTGATGAAATAAATATAAACAATAAACTTAAATAATTAATATAGCCGCACTTATATGTAATTTTTAATTTTAACCTTTTTGAATTATATCAAAAGACATTGATAAATATATATTGTGAAAAAATACTTGAAATATTCAAAAATTGTAATTTTGTCTTCCTCTAAATCTTATCGATGATCTTACACTTTATTGCTCGTATAAATTTTCAAAGAAAATAACGCAATAAACGATTGTAAATCATAAAAAAATTATTTAATACTGAGATCGTAACTAAATGTAATATGGGCTGTAATAATATATTTATCACGTAACAGCTGAAGATAACAACCAACAATAATACCAACCGAACGTTGGTGCAGAGCAACATCCTGCAGATTATCTGCAACGAATAAAAAAAAAAAAAAAAAACAAAAAAAACAGTACCGAACGCCGCTATAATACATATATAGAAGCTTTTCTAAATGCACAGCTGGAATTATCAAACAAACAAACAAACATTAAAACGAGGAAATTGAAATGCACACTCGGCAATGCACTTTGGATTTTATCATTTACATAATGGCGTCGCGGTTTCGTTCAAAAACTCTCTCACACACACACACCATTTGTACCGAACAAAATTTCCATGTGTAACGCAAAAAATAGATATAAATGAAACAACGACGAGTAGTGGATAAACGGAATCATTAATGAACAGTTTTACCTTCTTGTATCCTTTGAAATGAACATTTATTTTTACTATACATATTTCAAGAGGATCGTACCACGTTTTATTAATTCTACGAATATAGAATTTGGATAAAATAGTATTATTGTTATTAAACAATCATACTTTAAATTAAATTTTCAATTGCAATTTTATAAAATTATCGAATTTAAAATATATACTGAAAATAGACTTAATTGACATGAACTATACATACTCGTATAATTAGTAAAAATATACCGTATATTTTATTGTAAAAATATTTATATCAAGTATTGACTAACAAATTAAATTCCACAAAAAAAATCTTAAATTCCAAACTCATAACAATTGCATTTAAAATATTCCCATTAAAGTTTCGAATATAAAGATCGTACGAACTAAAATAAATAGTATGACTGCATTTCCTGTCAATTTTTGTATGAATAGCGTTCGCAAGAATTTTGATCTCCGTCTGAATACGTTTCATTGCAGTATCTGTCAATATTATCTCTATGTATCTATTCTTTTATTTATGCTTTGATATATCAGTTCTGATATAAAAATCTCAACAGAAATGTTTGGAAATTATCAAATGTATGAATGATCATTATTTCAAATATTTTGCAAATACTTTCATTGCCTGAAAAAAGTAACTTTCATATTAAGAAAAAAATTTCTGAATATTTATTTTTTCTCGGTATTTAATTATAATAAATAATAAATCTTCTAAAGATATTCATTGTCAGTTAGACGGTTATAAAATATTTAAAAAAAGTTCATGTTTTAAAAAACCTTTTTTGTTGTTGTAGCTCTCAATTTTTATTAAATATTTAGACTTATTTTTAAAATAAAAAAATATTGAATGATTTATAAAAATGTTCACCTTCAATAGATCAATTTCAATAAATTGATTACAAGAAATATACTTCACATAAAGCATTATTTTCAGAATTAAAATTTGACAGGATTTTCGTATAATAAATATAAATATATATCTTTCAATCACAATTCATATTTTGAATTTCGTTTTTTCTTCAAAGCAAATAAGATAAAATGTATAAAGTAAAAGCTAATGAAATATAACATACGCGATAAATCAATTAGAAATTTAAAACTCATTGACTATCAGATTAAATTACACATTTTGATATATATATATATATTCTTATAAAACCACAGATTATTTTAAAATCTATAAAACCAATTGAATAGGAATCACAAATCAATGAAAAAGACTTTTCAAAATACTTTCATTGGATTGAAACATATATCTTTATTTTCACATTGTGTTGAAACACATTGAAACATTTTCGAACAATACGCATTAAATTCCTATATCGATTAATTAAATGTAAATTCCATTAAAAATGATTGATATCAGTTTTTTGAATTTTACGTTATGTATATCGTACAAATTTACTTATTGTTTTTATAAAATATTATATTTACATTTAGAAATCCAAAATGTTCTTTAATTTCCATATATATATATTTATATATATATATATATATATATATATATATATATAATATAAAATTCAATTGAAGAATTTCATTGCTATATTCTATGAAATATAAATATTTTTATCTTTATAAGTTACTAAATTCCTGAAATACATAACTGTCAATTATAATACCAAGAAATTAAATTCGAAGTGAATTTAAAAAAAGAAATAATCTATTCTAAATATTTTATGAAGTGTGTAAAAGCTTTACTCAATGGAAATAATATCATTTTTCAAAAATTATTCTATGCTATTTGATTTTATGTCACAAGAAGATTTACGTAAGTATTCTTTGAATTTGAATTAATAAAACACTTTTCAGAAAAACATTGTTGGAACTTTTATATAAATGTAAATTTTTATTGCATTTTTCAAGTTATCTAATACTACTTTATATGCTTGATCTTCAAACATACAAATAAAAAAATATAATAGCTTAATTTAAAAAATATTTACACTTTAATTACTGAATTTTTTGTTATCATTTTATAAAATAGAAATATAAGTAATACTTTCTAAAAATTATTATTTGAATTAAATGAAAAAAATAGTAATAATTATAAAAGATTAATTGTGTTAAATTCATGAATAAATGTTAAGAATTTAATATACACTGGTATTTCAATGCATACATAGATAAATGTCTAGTGTATTAATCTATTCACCAAAGTATCATGACTTCAAACACGTCAATATCATCTTTTATTAAGTATGTGTTTGGCTGAAACAATTCAAAAAAAGAAAAAATACGCTGATAGAATACTCTCAAATATAAATATAAACTTTTACACAGAGTACTCGCCATTCTAGTAGGATAAAAATAACCGTTCATCTATAATACTCATCTATATATAATATACATCTATAATACTCATAATCAGCTTCTCCATCTATAATATTTATATATTTATTTAAATACTCTAAATAAACTTGAATAGTATGATTGAATACTATGGAATTTCTCAATAATTATTAAAGATTTTGTGATTTTTCTTTTAATTTTTAGATTCATGATAATTTTTCCGCATAATTATAAGAACTTCAAATACATATACATCTGTAAATGTTGTATGATATTTAGAATTCTATTATATATATATATATATATATATATATATATACATATATTTATATATATATATATAATGTATATGTTTAATTAATATAAAAAAAAAAAACAAAAGTTGTTAAAGTGTTAATGAAATAATTTTAAACTGTTTCTTTAATTGATATTAAAATAAAAAGTTTTATTCGTACATCGTGAAGATAACTACTATACGATTGGGAACAAAAAAATTGAAATAAACTATCATCATAAAACTTAAATTGCCTTTTTTAAGTGTTATTTTTACAAGTGAAACGATATTTACAGACTATTTGAAAAAATAGAGCTTTATACGTTTTTTATTCTAATAAAACTGTATTCATTTATAAAGAACAGTGTATTATTTCCATTGCATATATATATATATATATATATATATATATATATATATATATATATATATATATATATATATATATGTATATAGATAAATGAGTACAAGTACAAATCGAGTCGAGCAGGTCCGGTGTTCATAGTGTTGGTGGAGTGTAGCAGGTGTTACAGCTGGCTTGACCAGCACGTTAGGGAACACTAACGTTGCATCGTGACCATATTTGTAATTACTTAGCGGTGAAATACGGCCAGTACGCCAAGAGAGCTTTTGTTGATTTCAGTTTGAGAAATGCTATTCTGTATGAACTTTTAACCTAATCGCCCAATATCAGTAATCAGTTGTATTGATATTTTGTACTACAGATTAATTGAACTGATTACTAAATGGTACTTGTTATTATGTACTGTTCATACATATATGATGCCGAGAGAAATTAATAACGAAATGTTATTTAATTATATAGCATTCGTTGTTGAATTTACAACATTTTATAAAAATTTAATTAAAAGTTTAACGCTGCTGTTTTAGATTTTTAAATAACCTTTATTTTCTTTAAAACTTTTTGAAACGATAATATATAAAAGTGAGTGATTTGTCGCAATAAAACACCGAACAAAATTTAAAACAGAACTCTTTATTTTTAGATTTCAATATAAAGTTCGAATGGTTCATCAAACTGAAATTGAATAAAATACGTCTTTAGATACAAAGTATCTCTTGTTTTAAAACCAGTTTCAGAGAACAGTACGAACAGTCTCGTCTCAATTTACTGTAGTTTTAAGTAATATCGTCGAAACTATCCGAAACATAAACGCTTCTAGATACGTTTCTCCAAGTATATTCCATAAAACCTATCGATAGCGTCCCCGTTTCAGTCAAATACGTATAGTAATAAAACGCAACAATACTATCGAATAAAATTCCGGCAAGCATCATTTACAGTGCAAACAATGTACATTGAACGGTTCGATAATGATCGAACAACTCGACGAAAATTGTAAATTCGACAAGACGAAGAAGAATAAAGATTGAAAAAGATAGGCGCGAAATACGCGCGTGATGTCCCGGAACAAGTATTTTCGCTTTTGAGCATAGCCCATAGAAAACGGGCGAGCACTTCACGGCGCACGACTGCCAGACCGTAAAATAACAGGATAAACCGGGTAGAAATTCGTTATTTTATATCTGGTACAGCGATTCGCTTTTTGCAGCATCGCACGCGCAGGGATTTCAATCCGTTGCTGGTGCGTGTTTCGTGTACGCGACATACGAAAAATATTTATTTTTGAGTATGTTCACGGCATTACATATTCATTCTAGATGTGTCTTCGCATATATATATATATATATATATATATATATATAAACAAGAGAAGAGATTGCTCATGTATATCTGAGATGCAACAAGAATAAACTAAACAGATATGTGTCTTTCATAACTTATTAAAAAAAAATAAATAAAATACAAAAAGTATTAAGACAAATTTTGAATAATTTAATATCTAACAACACTTTCGAATGATTTTTCGACTTTTATCGTAATTAAAAACGAAGTAATGTAATGTTTCAAGAAATGAGTTCCCAGAATAACTTTTTAAAATTAAATTACTTTTACATAATACTTAATAAATATTTATATGTTTTCCTAAATTACTGGACATACTTTTTAATTATAAATATTTATATTATCTTCTGTGTGTTTTAAATACATTTTAAAAAAATAAACTGCTATTAGATGTATGTTGTATGTTACAGTACAAAAATGCATGAACTATTTATCCAATGATATAAAATGAAAATACACCAAGATAATATATATGTCTGTGTCTATATTGTGTCTATACAGCTTTTACTTTTCCCAGAGAAAGTTTTCACCAAATGTCTATTACTAATCACTTATAGGTTTGATCGCTGACCACTAAGAGAAAAAAGACTGGAACAAAAACTCTGTATTGTGTATGCAGTAAAGCATAAAGAGAGCAATGTTTGCAAACAAGAAAAGAGTTCAAGAAAAGAAATGAATAAAACTTTTAAAGAATTAAACTTTTGAAGTGGAAATCGACTGGACATGTTTGGAGTACAAGATGATGGATAAAAAAAGGTATGAATAAAAAACGTACGAGAACCACAGATAGAAAAAAAGTCGATTAAGATATATTATTGATGTGACTGGAAATGCAGGTGGACGACGATAAGGTGGACTGGAATTAAACAAGAATCTTTTTTTCTATAAATTTTGAGAATAAAACATATAATAAAGAGAATAGTTACATTAATTAACTGCATTGATTTTTTGTCACTAGACTTATTAATATAAAGTGTTCCAAAATCATGATTTCGTTAAAATAGAAGAACATTAAACTGTGCAGTCCAATTTCTTGAAGATTCAAAAATATATTGAATACACAATACTTTAAAGTCACATACATCTTTCAAGTTTATAAAACTCTTTCAAATTAAATTTATTTAAATGAATCGTTGAAACTTTCCTCCAAAATTAAAATTCAAAACAATAAAATAAAAGGAATATTATACCTTTTATATACAGAAAGACAATTACCAAAATAATAATTGATTGTAGTATTGAATCGTAATTTTGTATTGACCCACAAAGAGGCTTACATGGTGCAATCAGATAACAAGCCATTCATATTACAAACCAAATTATTCGACACTGTGATAATTCTCCTTGATATTCAGTAATTTCACTGTAATTAGCCTCTGTAGAATATAAATATAAACTCATCTTGTTAATAGGCATAATGTATATATTTGTCATTTTTGTAATAAAGAATAATACAGCTCTTAAATACTTATATATCATATATTCTTCTATTTGATTTTCTGTATAAAATAATAATTCTATTTTCATACTATATTTTGAGTCTTTATGCTTAGTTTTTTTATTAGAATAAAGTTTAAAATGAAAAATACAATAATTGTTTTTATAAATTATGTATATACATATATATATATATATATATATATATACATAAAGAGAGAGAGAGACTGAGATTTATTGATTATTTAGAGGTTATAAAAATATGTTTTTATAATTATTGTACATCCTTTGTTCAAATTGTATTTCTAAACTTCACTGATTAATCTGTCTCAATTTTTAAGTCTATATTAAGCATATTTAAGTTACTTATAGATAGAGAAATATACTTATTTATTTTTATTTTAAAATTATTTAAATATACTCGATTTCAGTTGCGTTCTTATATTCATTTGATAATTAATCAACTTTTTTGTAATGTCTCCTATTCTAAATTTAAATGACATGAATTAATTAAAGTATATATGGCTTTTCAACTTAAATAATTGAAAATATATAGAGTTAGAACTACTTTCTATATTATATTTTGATTTATATTTTTTTAATAAATATACAAAATAGATTATGAGTCTTTAAAACTATAGTTCCAAAGCAGATCTTTATCTTTATAGTAATTTGTTCTTGACTTATTCATTTTATAACGTTCAATTATATATATTTTTTATTATAACTTGAAAGCAAACTTGTATACTATATCACTTTCTGTACTTATATATATATATATATATATATATATATATATATATATATTGTATATATAACTTTATATGTGTGAATGATTAAACGATATCCTTGATAAAACATTCAAATTACAAAACAAACTAGAACATCGAGAAAATAAGACAATATAGTATTTCATCAGAGAGTAATAATTAATAATGTAAATGTATACACCTGCACAGGACGTTGTCATCTGGAAGTTGATGCCCGTCACAGACAGACCACAATGGTCACGAATGACAGGATTACCGAATACGACAAGAACTGAAACGGGAACCGAAAAGGGGGGCACGGTCTATACATTAAAACATGCACGCGTATGTATATATATATATATATATTTCTGATTATGTATATACATATATGTAGTACTGTGTGAGTAAATAGTGGGTGTTTTTACGAGTGGGGAGATTTGTCCGCTGTACAACATAGGTACATATATATCCGTACGCGCAACATTCACATCTGCGGTTTGACATTTCTACAGTGGCTATTGTATGTATCAACACCGTTGGGACAAAACATGTGTTTAACATAAAATGGGTGTTTGACCTTCTTAATCAAATTTACATGATAATTTGTTTAAATCCCTGTAATGAATTCGTCAGTGCGATATTTTGTTTCGAAAATTTACATAGTTTACAAGTAATTTGGTGTTCATTCTGGTATTTATTTTCATTTTAATACGACTATTATGTTTTAATTAACAAGTGTTTTCTGTCATCTAAAGATATATAAAATCCTTATTAAACGTTATCTCAAGAGTAATTTCATAGTTTTGTTCTTAATGATTTATGTTTTCAGGTGTATTGAATACTAATCATGTAGTTTATATTAATTTAAAGAGTTAAAAAAAAACTATTCTTTTGCATTAAAACACGAACTGATATATACAGAAGTCGTCATTAAAATAAAAATATTATAGGTATAGATAAACATCATTTTTTATACAAATCAATAATGATTTTATTGAATATTATTTCATTTAAAGAAGTAAATGTTTTAAACAATTTCAACTTTGTATTGAAATTTGATTAAAAGTTTCAAACAAGTATTTTATATTAAAAATATATAGAATTACAAATAAATATTTTACATATTTATATATTGAAAAAGTCAAACAAAAATAAATTCTCAAATAAAACTTTGAATATACTTAAAACTTGAATTCTGATATTTTCAATTTCAAGACAAACAATAAAAGTTACAGTATTAATAAAAAAGATTTGAATTGTTTTGAAAATCTTTAAATACAAATTTATGTCCATATATATATATATATATATATATATATATATATATATATATATATTGTGTGTGTGTGTGTAGATGCACAATTAGTATGGAAATTTTGACAAAAAGTTAAAAAATATAAATGTGAATTTTTTGATTAAAAAATCATTATTGTCGGCACCATTTTGCATCAAAATATACACTTTTAATGTAAATAAATTTGTTTAGAATGGAGAGAAAATGAATTTCTTTTTATATTCTATTAATTAATTAACATGCCACTGACTATCAGAAATTATAGATTTGTTATCATAATTTAAATTATGATTTTTATTCTACTATATCATTTTAAAACATACTTTGTTTAAATCATTTATAAAAACAAGTTTTTTGCTTCAGTTATACATTTCAACTTTCAACAGAAAGATATTAAAATTGAAAAATAAACACTACGTCTGCAAAAACATAATACAAATTATCACATTTGCAGATATAAATTGTTATACACAATGGATTTTTAACAAAAATCATAACATTTCAAACTTTTATTTTTTAGTGAAAAAATTACCACTAGTATGGAAATTTTGCAAAAAATGTAAAAGTGATTTTTTACTGTAAAAATAAATCACGCATACTGACAATATCATATTTAATTGGAAATTATTTTTTTATAAAAATAAAGTACATATTTGTGTAATTATCTATAATTTTTGAAATACTGTATGAATAACACTTTATTCACAAGATTTCGTGAGAAGCTTCCATTACGTTCCAACACATTTATATAAATATAAATGTGTATATATATATATATATATATATATATATATATATATATATATTACTACTGTTCGTGCCAGAGATGGATATCAATGTATGGTAATGTTAAGTAGTGGTCGACAAAAAATAGTCCCTCACGCTATCATCTATACACGTACAACATGGCTTTTTCATGGAGCCACCATTAGATTTACATTTTCTTTTTATGATCAGATAAATTAATGTGTAACCTACAGCGAAAAGAATGTATAAAGCGTTTAAGCAATAGGAAACATGCTGTAACTTGAAACTATTTGTAACTGAAACATAGTTTCATGCTAGAATTATATATATAAATATATATATATATATATATAAATAAAACTATAAATGTTTTTATTTTATTTTCATTCTAAATTGTTTTAGCCTTCTTTTATACACTCTTAATAGAATATAACCGTATATTCTTCTATATATAGTATCAAAGTTATTTTTTTATGAAAAATATATTTATATAGTTTAAAAAATTCAGGCAACTTTTTCACAATCAGTTAAATTATAAATATCAAGTCTTACAAAAATTAAAAGTTTATAGATATTTATTGCAGTTTTTAAGAAATTTTATTTGTAATCTATTAAATATAAATAATACAATTCCTTACTTTCATAATTATCTGATAAAATATCTACTTTAATTTAATTGATAAAAACATTTTTCTCTCAATTGCTATTTATTTAATATAATATTGTTAATGAAAATATATATTATAATAATATATATTTTATATTTAAATTACATCATTACAAAGAACTGAAAGCTTTGAACGTTTTTATATTTAATTTATACTCGTATTTGCCGCATTTGATTTTCAAAAAGTAAATAATAATTAACTACTTTTACAAGCATTACATCATCTATCCAATTAAAATATATGAGAGTTCGAACAATATTTAATTTCATATGTTGACAATATATTGTTTGTTAAATAAATACATTATATATAATGTTTTTAACATATTTATCTCCGATATCAATCAAATACGATTTCAATTAATAGAATTATAAAATAATGTCATTATGAGCATAAAATACTCCTACCAACAGAACGGAAAAAGATATAAAAAATACATAAGGGATAACATATTATAGAGAGACTCGTAAAAAGGATGTTTATAATTACTAATATCTAGTAACTGTATTGTATGTACGTTACTTGTATATAAATATATATATATATATATATATATATATATATATATATGTAATATTTCTCTAATTTTTTCACATGAAATACATGTATGTGAATAAAAGTATCAATATATATCATTTATGAAATATTCTCTTTTCAAATTATATAAAAAAAATATTATTCATTGATAATTTAATGAAAATTAATTGTAGAATGGCAGTTTAAAAAGTACCCAATTGGAACTTTAAGTTTCATAAGTGATACAGCGGATATTTTTTTAAACTAAAACAGTAGACAAAAATATCAGATTAAATATTATATTTCTCTGAGTCTATTGACATCTCTACTCGTATATCGAAAATCGATATACGATAATGAACCAGTTTGATTTCCAAATACGTTTTTTTTTCATTTTCAAGGAAAATGATCGATGTCAATCGAGACTTTTCGTATCAGAAATCCATAAAATATAAATCATTTCGCCTGTACAACATAATATAAACAAAAACGACAACTGGAAAATGAACCAGTGAAATTAATGTGATTGATGGCGTACAAATAAAATCCATCAATTTGTATAACCAATCATCACGAAATCAGCAATGGATTATGCTATTTAATAATACATATCTCACTATCTGATTAATATCCAAACATAACAATAAACATATCAGTGCATACATAACGTGTAATGTAGCATATATTAGCGTGTAGTTTAAACATGCATCAATTTTCGGTTAGTTTAATCTCGACCTCAACCATATAGAAATACGTTCAATAATGAGGTGTATTGTTTACGTTTGTTACATTACTAAAACAGCTATTGATCATGAAATTTCTCAGACATAAATCAGTAATTACAGGGTTTACCTTAGTTTATTATTACAGCGATACGTGCAAACATAATTTATATAGTTACACTATAAGAAATATATATATATATATATATATAATATTGATAAAGGTCTATCAGTTTAAAGTTTAGCACTTAAACACAAATTTTCAGTTATATGAAACTGAAACAAACAAACAACAAGGGAAACATTTCAACATTGATAAACGTTGTGTTAGAGTTTGTACTTTTCTAGATAATATATTTCATTCTTCTCTTTCCTACTGCAAATATTTTAAACTTGCATAAAACGCGCTCATTTGAATTTTAATAAAAATCTACAAATCATTATAGAAAAAATCTTAAGGGAAACAGAAATTGAGAACAGAAACACAAGACAATTATAAATTTTTTTAAAAAAAATAAATTATCATATTTTCTAAAAACAACTAATATTTTATATTTTCAACACAAATTGAAATAACTAGAAAATATGTTGTTATTCAATTTCATTTGCAAAATTTGACATTCTCACATCTTGACAGATTTGAAAATAGAATTTATATTGCATACATCTTTCAAAATTAAAATAATAATCATTATAAAAAATGAAATAGAATCTTGATTGTCAAATAATGAAAGTATGTGAAAGAGCGTTTATTCAAAATAACTGAACACTTGTATGATTTCAATTTATATTAACATACTTTCAACACATGTTTTAATAATAATAAAAGTTTAATTTGATATAAACCCGTATGATATATTCCTATATTAATTACTAAAAAATAACTTATTAAAATTTTATAATACAATTAAATTTTTGAACGTAACATCATATATTAGTATAATAAATTCATTACATTTTCATCAAATTAATAATTACCCTTATTTCTAGTTCCATAAATTTGTATCAATTTTTTTGTACGAAGTATCATATTATTTAATATAATAAAAGTATAATATAAATTAAAATATAATCATATCGTTTCTACAATTAACCATATTTCATACATGAATTAATAAGAGTGATATGAAACTCTTGATAAATATAAATTGTGTTTTATACATCAAATATATCATTTTTGTATGTAATTAAATTCTTGTATGTCAACATATATTATTATTAAAATTCAAACAAATACAAACTCATCCATACATTAATATATATATATATATATATATATATATATATATATATATATATATATATATATATATATACACATAATAAATAGAATTTTAAATTACAGAGGTTTTATAAAATTGCAACTCCATCAAAAATAATATGTACTTTTATGTAAATAATTTAATTTGAAACAAAATATTTAGAAAATATTTTATTTTTATATTTATAAAGTAAATATGCCGTTTTATTGATTAGTCAAATATATTATTTCCATACGTATGTGAATTTTAATTATAAACATAAAAAAATAAGTTATTTACATTTTTATTTCAACATTATATAAATCGTATTTGAATATTAAATACAATGTATCGATTGTATTTCAAATTCAATTGGTAATTAGAGCTTTAATAAAAATTAATAGCAAATTTTTCTTAAAAAAATTTTTATAAGATTTAATTCGAATAATTCGTATGTACTGTTTCGTGTTTACTATTCGTATAAGAACTTTTATTAGAAATTGTTTCAATGCAAAAAATAAAGAATATAACGAACTATTTTTACATCTGAATTAATTAGAAAATATAAACATATATTTTATATTGAAATAAAACTTTATTAATGTTTCTCTCTAGATTTTTTAACTATGTCTCGATTTTTCTTCTCAAAATCACTGAAGCCTGTATATATTATACTTTGATTTATTTTCGAGAATTAATCAACGTTATAAATAGACTTTTAGAATAATTAATGAAAGTATAATTAAATTTTTTTCTGTTATTCTATTTAAATGTAAGTTTTAATTTTGATTGACATTTTTAGTAAATAGAAACTTTAATTAACGTAAATACAAATTATAAATGTTTTTATAGTATCTATGTATACGAACAACTTAAAAAATGTAATTATAAAAACAAAGGAATTGTAAACTTACTGGTGTAACAATTACTATAACATTAAGTAGAATTTAAGTTAGATGTCGAGTTTTCGTAACAACTACTACAATGTAGTATGAAAACAACATCAAAGTTATATCTGTAGAATTAACATGGCACTATCTTTATATTTAACAGGACATTAAATGGCGTCGACGACAAATTTGTTTTTGCAAATGAATACTTTAGTTAAAATATTGTTTTACTGTAAATTAATATCTAAGAATGATCAAGTTGTATGTGTGTTTTCATTTATATTAAATGTTTCCCGTAACTGTGATTAAAACAAGTTAAAAATAAATTACTATTTTATACTAGACAAAGAAGTATTCATTAGTATTTACATTTACTCAGATTTATTCTTTATATAATAACCAATTATATTAAAGTGTAAAAAGAGAATTAAATGTAAATTTTTATGTTAATCTTGAATTAATTTTGAACATGTTACTCCTATTACTAGAAATGTTCCTGAAAACTATTTACAATCTTTGCTTGTACAAAATTAATTTTCATTACCATAATAATAAGAATTATATATATATATATATATATATATATATATATATATATATATGTATATGTATATATATATATATATATGAATATACATATATAACAGCAATCATGTTACATTCTTAAAAAAACATGCCTTAAATTCGTTCTGTTTTCATTTTTCATCGTCGATTCTATTCTCGTCTTTATGATTTGCATATCAAAATAGCAGATCGGTTTTCTGTCGTTTTGTCTCGTTTATTTTAATCGATCACATTTTCATTATCAGTGCCAATCATGTAAAATAACATTTTTTCTAGTCTGTCATCGATTTAATATTTACAAAAACAACAAAAAATATACTGTGACTGATTTTTCTAACTACATACGAAACATTTCAAATGATAAAATCTTGATTCGAAATAGAAACGATTCATGCGATCGACGACCTCAAACGAATATTTTACAGAATCAGAAACTAATTAATGATATTTATTTATAATATATATATATATATATATATATATATATTATTAACAATATATAAAAATAATAAAATGTATTCGTATATAAAGTTCAGTAATGATTTTCATTCAATCGAGTGAAAAATATGTATTAATCAATTCCAATCAACTCTATATAATAAAAAATTTACTCATAAAAATGTTCAGAATCGAAACATTTGTATATCATTAATATTATATATATATATATATATATATATATATATATATATATATATATATATATGTTTTACATTACGCCTTCTAATTACCTATTGAAATATTATTTGATATAACACGCAAATTATTTATATTACAAACACATAAGAAAATAAAAATCTTTACGCACGCAATAAATAAATAAACAATTTCTTACAATAAAAGAAATTACTTAATTCCATTTCTAGACATAGTTAACTATTGATTATATCCAACTATTAAATAAACTCAATTGAAATACGCACGTGAGATTTAAAAATGTAATGAATAATAAAATGTGCTGAATTTTTCTTTAAAAAGTAATTACAGAAATACACCTATTTCCACGATTTTTTTTAAAATCAACTACTATTTAAAAATAAAAGCGTATAAAATATATTAACAATGTATTATTAACGCTGAAAATAATTGATTTTATGAAAAAATATGTAAATAAATTCATGTACATTTTCATTAAAAGTTTCATATAAAAATGTCCTTTTAATAAATTTTAAATGGTTTCATATTTCAAAATTTCTAGGAAATACACATACATTTCAATAGAACACATTTATGTTATAGTCTATTGTAATAATATTTGTAATCCTTTATATTATTTGAATTGTTTTTTATTTTGTTATAATGTAGAATATACTTCCCTGTAATACGTTTTTAACAATAAACTTATTTCATTAATGAAAAAAGGGGAATCAGTTATATGAAAAACTAGAAGTGCATTTCTATTTTAATAAATTTTAAAATAATGATTTATATTATTCTCTCTCGAGTTTTATTGTTTTTAATATAAATGTAAATACAGTGAAACATTATATTATAAAGAGATAGAGGGAGGAAAATGATTAACACAATATTTTAAAATACAGAAGTTTAATAATTTAAAAAACTAAATATTAATGTAAGCGTATACATAGGTAAATTAATAATGTTTAATATTTAAATAAATTGAATATAGCTTATATTACAAAAGTTCATATTTGATCATTTTCGAACTTCCTTTACTTTTAAAATTATTCTTATCTTTTATGCGATTGTGCTGTTACGTTTTAATTGATTTTAACCTTTAAACAAGTCCTCATTCTAAATATTGAAATGGTTGATGTGTTTTTATTTGAATTATTAATTCTTAACTGACATCACCGCATTATTTATACATAAGTAAACTTCATTGCACATGAATAATAGTTGTCACCATGACGCATAAACAAAAAAAGATATTTTTAATATCACAATGTCATTCAATATCTTTACAATTATTAATGAGCATATACACTTTTTAAAATAACAAGTAAAAAAAATAGTACAGATAAAAATTATCCTTAAGTTCTTTTTTTTTATAAAAATACATATGATTTACTATTGAGTCACTGATACGAATCATAATCGAACCAAACAAAACATCGAAATCAAATTACCAACTGACTATAAAAATGTCCGATAAATATACCCATTTTATTGGAATTTGATCGAAATTTTATCATTGAAGCTTATAAAACTTTACTACTTTAATTTCAATGCAATTTTATAATAAATGTATCGTTACACAACCCTATTATTTATGCTTAAAAAATGAATAATACACTCGTTTTATTTTTAATTAAGTTTATACTGTATCACATTAAACATCACATGAAAATCGATAACAAAATCACATGAAAAAAGTTTGTGTGCCGTGTAATATGAAGTTGACACACCAGATTTAAATTATTGATTGGCAAATGTTGAATTTCGAACAGATACACTGATACGCTGACAAATCGGAATTGTCGTTGCCATTTCTCTATAAAACGTTTTGTTGCTTATCTTGTAAAAATTTGCATTTTTCTACAACATTTACATACAATGAAAATTTGTTGTAAAAAGTAAAAAAAGTTATTTGATTAAAAGAAAATATTCAAGATATGAATATAAATAATTTCTTTGTAATTACTTACTTAGATATGTTTTTTTAAAATAAATAATAAAACGAATACGATATTAAAGTGAAGAAAGGATATTTTCTGCAAAATAATCCAATTCCTCAATAATGTCTTGAAATCTCATAAAGCCATATTTCTATTTAATCTCATCAGTAGTCTACGAATCGCAGTAGCATTAAATTAAAATTAAAACGTTATAGATGCCATGACCATTTCACATCTGAATTTACTATATCAAGTTAAAATTACACAATTATTTATTTATAGGGATTTACGAGAACTTCAGATAAGCGCTTTTCGTAAACGTTAAAACGTTTTCCAAAGTACGCACTGACTACTTAGTGACAGCACCAATTTTATTGCTTTTCACTCTATCAGTATTTTAGAATTTCGTTACAGACTGTTGGTTGCACATTTGTTTAAAGCAGAAATTCACGTCGAAAATCGAGCTTTAAGCGTTTTACGAATTTAATAAAACTTATTCACTACTATACGTTCGAATTAACATTGTGCACAACACAATATTAAATTTTCGACTTTCATAAAGTTATAGTATGGTTAATATTCGCTGCTACATATCATTTTTAAATGAAATTTACGTACAAGAAAATAAATTCTACAGTTTAAGTCGCAAGGACATTTTATTTATTTCAACTGTTATTCTCTTTAAACTAATCTTACATTTACATACCATTATACAAAATTTTCATTCAACTGATTTACATAGTATTTAAACTGCCTTTATATACTTTTTAAATTGAAACACATTTAAATATTCAGTACTTGGGAAAATGTTCTGATAAAGACAATATTTAAAAATAAAATTTATGTTTCAGCAAGTACTTAACAATAGTCCACAGAAAAATAAGCGTTTTTAATACGAAATTGTATATTAAGAAGTAAATTAAAACTAGCCTAGAAATATATATATATATATATACACAATCATTATATTTTTCATTTAGATAAAAATAACGTATTTAATCCATCTACTACTCAGTTATTAAAAACATATTTCAGGAATGATGATGACTGATTAAAATCTCACATCTAATTACTGAAAGATATTAGAAATATCACGCACATTCTTATAGAAAATTACAAAAAAAAAACCGCAGATAATCTTTTCACACGCGATTAATATATAAACGATTCGTTACATTTTCTACAAATTGCTTAATTTTATTTATAAACGATCAGATCATTGCCTATTTATAGAAATAATAACGTCTATTTTTAAATATCATTAGGAAATATTTTTTCTGTCACTTTCAAAGTAATTTTTCATAACATATAACATATATTTATGACACGCAAAGTTATAACACTTTTATACAATCTATAGAAGCATATTTGTTATACTTGTTAGTAATTATAATTAGTTATTAGTAGTTCTAAAAATCAGTCAGAAAGAATTAATTGATGAAATATTAAATTACTAAACATTTCTATGAATAGTATCAAACAGGATGTATTTTAAAGTACTAAAAGACATGAAAAATATTTTCATAAATAATCATTTAACTGTCATGTTTATTAAGCATAAAGAACTCATTCAAAAGTAATTAATTAAGTTTCCTAGAAATTAAACGAAACCGAATTAAAATTTATTTAATACAAAAATTAAATCTTTATATCAATTTATAAATGAATCGTTTTATAAAATTATTTTATATATTTCCAGAGAATTTGATAGAATTAAAATTATTTTATTACATATATATATATATATATATATATATATATATATATATATACACGTGTGTGTGTATGTTCGTAAAATAACTAAAAAAAGATATTATATTAACGTGGGTGTACATAGTATAATACTATGTTATTATTTTTATTACAGTCTAGTTATTTTCTATAAAAGTAATTAAAACCATACTTCCAAACATTGTGTGTTCAGTAAATGAAACGAATCGATTTATGATATCATAAATTTAATACATTTTAATTAAACACTTCGATTATATAGAACAAGTAATCAAATTAAATAGTTCCTTAATTATCCTTGTCGAATCTCTGTTCAAAATTCATGTTTCAATCGTAATATAAAAGACTCGACTGGATTCTATTAATGTCGGTAGACCCAGAATCCTTATTCATTGTGAAGACAGCTCTATCTTTAAACAGTTTGAGCAATTTGAACGCGGTCATTGACGAGCAACGGCCCAAATAGCTATAACTACACCGCCACCTGAGCAGCACAAAAGAGCTAGCTGATTGTGGCTTCGCAGAGGGCATCCATTAGCGACGCGTATTGGGTCAATCCAAACCTTGCAAAATCATGCCAATTTCGTTTTCCGTCATTTCCTTCGCACAATACGTCAGGTACATTCATATGTGTTAGTGTATGTATGTGTGCCGTATTGCGGTGTAGCGTCGGGCCACCGACCTTCCTTACTTCTCATACCATTCACCTTTTGTCAATACTTGTTTCCGAATAGCTTGTGCTTTGTATATGTATTACGTTTGTGTATACCTATATATTAAACGTAATATGCTCTGACACAACAGGTTGGTATATATATATATATATATATATATATATATATATATATATATATATAGATCAAAGGAACCATCATTAAGAGTGAATATGATGCCTGTCGAATCGTTTGTATAATTAAAATATCTAATACAATGTATATTGACAACAGCGACAAAAATTATTACATCTACCTTATACGTAGATAATAATACAAATATATCTATATATATATATATATATATATATATATACACACTCATATACACTCAACTAAATGTTAATTGATATCAAACTAACAAAGATATTGAACGAAAGCACCTCCCAACAAGTGTGTGGTGTAAAGAATGATATATTTAAAACTCGGATTCAAAGTATCAACTAGAATATCGAACAAAATAATTCATAAATTTCTGTTGAAATTTTACAATTATTTATTATCCATTCAAAGTACAAGAGTAGAGTGACCAATAATTCATTACTTGGCTGACGTTTATAATGACGTGCTTGTAAATATCATTAGTGGTTGTGTAAATAAAAATGAAGTAAATGTTTACGTAAACAATTCTGTAAAAATGAGTTCCCTAAATGTGTTGAGCTGGATAAATACGTTTTATTAATTTGATTTTCCACTACGGAAATATCATATGTACGTATAGATAACTAAATAGATTTCATCTTAGTCAAAGTTTTCTGGAAAGCAGATTTAAACAGAAAACTACTTAATTATTGCATTTATATATTACGTTCATATATTCTATAATTCATCTAGCATTAAATGTTATTTAACATGGGGGAATACATTTCATAGGAAACTATTTTCTTATCAGTAATTTGTTTCATATAATTAGATATTGTTGACTGATTGATTTAGATATCTTTACTACGGATATTCAAAACTAATTAAAAACCTTATTTAACCTTAAAAATTTATTATAAATAATAAACTCATTTCAGTATTTATTTTGATTAACCGTAAATCTTTAAAACATCTTTAATTTGAATATGATGGTCTTGAAATGAATTATTTCTATTGCTATTTAAATCCGAATCAACTGTAAATACACCCAATACTTAACAAAAACATATTTCATAATTTTCATACGTATATTAAATAAAACAAACATTTTACGATATTCAATTGGGGAAAAATAATGCAGTATATGGAAGAATTTTATACCCCACGTATTACGTTTCATTCAATACAATGCGGGAATCGATTGCAAAGTTTCATAAATGTGAATCATTTGCTGACTCATCGAGTTCCAGCAGACAACCACTGCTGACGAATGAAAAAAAGTGTATCCTGTTTCGTTTGTGTATAAAATGTTTAAAAATTTATATTTAAAATTTTCTAATACATTATAAAGCAAATCTATAAAGAGTTTTAAGAATTATAAATTTTATTTTCGACAAATCAGACAAATCAGATCTAATTGATTACATATGCTCATTATTTTTTGAGCTGAAATAATTGTTAAAATCATATATTTTTTGTATATTTATATTAAATATCTGCTTCACAATTATATTAAAATTATATATCTATATAGAGAGAGAGCGAGAGAGAATATAAGATTGTTAATAAAACATAATCTGATAAACAAAATATGTCTTTAAAATGTTATTAATATTTTAGCCTTATAATATAATTTTTCACTCTTTAAAAATACTTTATTTTTCAAATTTTCATAACGAAATAAAAACATTTCTTATGATAAAAACAGACCATTAAATATATTCTATTTCATTACAGATACTAAAAAAAATTAAAAAAGATTAAAAAAAATAATCTATTGTTAAAGAATCGATTCAAAATATTTACTTTCAAAATCAATCAACTGCCATGCAATAAACTTTAACACAGTTCAACAATCTAAAACTACATATGTCTCACACGTTATCTGTTAAATTTTAAATCTGTTATAGTTTTGTGTTATTTGATTAATCTAAAGGACTATAAAATACATTGTTATATATATATATATATAAAACATGTTTAATATAATGTAAGGATGGTTTTTTTATTATTTCAAACGTACATTTATTGACTTAAATAATTAAACATATTATATTAACTAATATAAAGAATCTATATTGTTTATATAATGATTTATAAAATCATCCATCTCTTGAGACAATCTTAGTCAACTATTAAGCTAATATATTATCCTGGAATTTAACCTAACGAACAACTAGTAATACATCGACTTGTGATACAAATAAAATTAAATAAATGAAGAATATATTTCTATGTAGGTATATAAATTATCTGAATAATTCAGAAATGGAAACGGACATTTTTACTTGTAAACTAAAAAGACAATGTCTTTTTCAGGCCAATAAGCCAATGAAATATATCGATTTTATACATGAATTAACTATTTACTTTAATTGTTAAAAATATTTTTCCTTTTGCTAGACTATGCATTTATTTTTTAAGTGCTTTTCTAATTGAATATTACTAAAAAAATATTTATTACTATTTTCGTACTAGAAATATAATAAAAACCTTAAACTATTTTGTATCAGATTTCAACAAACTATCTGACATTTCCAAAAAAACTAATGATTTAAAGCCAATGATCAAAAAATATTAATCACAATAATTGCAACTATGAAAGAAAAATGACATTAAAGGCAAGAAGTTTAGTTGTAGGTTTGTTCGATTTTTCACAAACGAACCGCCTCTGTGAAAACTTCCATTATTGTTACTATTGCGTTTCACGTCTTTTGTTCGGTGCAAAAGCAGTCGAACTTTTTTTAATTAGACTTGTCCAACAAGAAGAAAGACGATTGTAATCTCGTAATGGCGAAACGGAATAGATTTTTAGTGCAGAACGAGTTTTAATCCGGGTGTATCGGAACAAAGAAACGGATTTATGTCTTAAACAAGAAAATTATACTCTCGTTTAGACGAGAAGTTCGCATTCACGAATATTTTTTTCTACATTTATTTTCATTCGAATTCAAGCAAATGCCGTTTTTGTAGCCAGTAACTACAATACAAACGAGTATTATTGTATTACACGTATATAATAATTAAACAGTTCGTGTTGTAACTAATTTAATTGAAATAAAAATTAAATTTTTGTTATTAATTTAAATACATATACTTTGAAAGTTTTCAGAATAAAAAACTCACTTTTTAATAAAATTATTACATATATATATATATATATATATATATATATATATATATATATATATTAAATTTGCAGGAATTATTTTTTAACAAATACAGAATATAATATAAATATAGAAAAACATAAATATTTGTTAGATAGAATGTATAATAGATTTATTTTACGATTTGTTCACAAGCGTCTGGTATGCAAATGGGAAAAAAACCCATTTAACTAGTCATTTATTAGGCTTTGAAGCTATTAATTTTGGATACCTGATTTGCATTTTACAATTTTACAGAGAGAATTTGAAATATAAAAATAGAAGGCAGTGTATTGGTGAAGCTTTTGTATTATGAACGTTTCAAATTTAATGAAATAAATTGGATATTATTTTTTAATTTTATATATATATATATATATATAATTCAGTAAAAATATTTCTGTTCAAATATTAATTTATAACATGATTTTATTTAGTTACTTTATATATAAATATTAATATATCCTAGAATGAATGTACAAATGTAAACAATGAGATCAAAGTAAAATTAAAGGAAAATTTAATAATTTAAACCAAGTACTTTAATTATTTACTAATTTAAAATAATTTAATTATTTGTTATTATTATTAAAGAATTAAAATGATTTAAATATTTTTGATTATTTGAATGTGAATAAATATATGTTTGTTAATATTTATCTATTCAATCGAACCATTAATACATACTCCTACTAAAAACGCTCCTTAATATAAAAAATTAATTTCAATCGAAATTTAGAATTAGAAATACTTTATATGACCAATAATTACAATGTTTATACAACTGTAAATTTTATTTAATTAAAAGGGATAAATGATAAAAATTTAATACAATAGAGGAATCAACAGACACAGAGTCAAAATTTTGATAAATTTATACAAAAGTCTGTCACCATATTATATCAATACACTAGTTTCGAATTTAATTGCGCGCATTTATATTACAGATATGCTATATCAAACCCATCAATGTATAATAAATTAGAATATTTTTATTATAAGGCTAATTGAAGTTATTGAAACGTGTATAATAACTATTTAATTGATTCATTTATTATTATTTTTAATAACTGGTGTTTAAATATTTATTTATGAATTATTTAAAGTTCAATATAATAAAGATTTACAATTGACTTGCAAGCTTATTCATATGTAAAGGATTCTATGAAATTATTATATATTATACATGAATCTATTTCGTTCTGTACATTTTAATTATATATATATATATATATATATATATAAAGAGAGGAAAAAGAGAAAAAGCACATGGTTCAAAATACAAATATATTTGATATCTATCATATTTTTCACCAAAAAAAATGTGTATATTTTCAAAATACGCGAATGTGGAAAATAAAAAAGACAGTACCATGTATGTTCCTCGTTACGATCAGATAAATTATCTTTGTCGCAGTGCTCGTTATTCATGTCAACGTACAACTGACGCCAATTGATTTAAAACAACCTGATGTTGGCAAAGTAGATAAAGTAACCATATAATGTATAAAGCATGTACAATGTATTAAGCTTTGCCACTTCTTGGAATCATTTTGTCAAGTTTTGTTAAATTGCTACCTTAATCGTTTTGAACAGAATATTCACAATAGAGATAGAATTTTTATAGACAGGATTTATTCTGTAGATAGTATATTTAGATTTATTTCCAGTTTCACAGAAAGTATCTAACAAATTCTGTTTAATAATTTACGTTAAGTACATTTCAAATAAATAAATAAAATGCTTAAGGTAAACCGAATTCTGTTTATTTTTTTATCTCGTGAAATGTTTGATACAATGTATCCCAAAGGTATAGAATTTTCTTGCTATATTTTTGTTTTTAGAATATTGACTGCATATTTAAATAATATCAGTAATTATACATGTATCTTCTGAGAATTGCTTTAAAAACATCACATTAAAGTTGAATAATTTAATACAGAATTAATTTAATGTAATACATACAATAAAATTCTGGAATGATTGTGAAATTAGTTAAAGAATGGCATAACTTTTAGAAAAAAAACATAACTTTTACTTCAGTTATTATTAAAATCAAAATAAGGATTATTTTTTTGTGAAAAGGACTTTTTTCTCTATTATTTCATTTATGTTCAATGAATAATTCGTTTAAATTTTAAATCTATATTATATAATATGGAATGAAGTATCCTGACTTCATTCCTATTAATAAAAATAAATAAAATTTGTGAATATATATCAAAAAGGCCACATGCACTCAATAGTACTATGGATATTTCATAAATGATAGATTTGTCACTTTCCTGAAATTTATAATATAATACATATTATATTATAAACTTATTTACTTTTAAGAATTTATTAATTAATTATTTAAAATCAAATTCATGTTTTTATAACGTTTCTATTAAAGATGTTATAGATAAAACCATTTTCTATTTAAACAAATATATTAGTAATAATACAAATATTGATATTAAAAATTAATTAATGTAATAAAAATCAAAATGATTGGATAACTGAACGACATTTGTACATTTATATTATCATCGAAATAAAACTAATTCTTATTAAATTTCACAGATATTCCTATATTTTTCATTTTATCTTTAATCTGATTTTCAGGCAGAAACGCATCTTTTTTCAGTTTCAATTATTTGACAAAATAATATATGAACAAACGCGAGACAATTAACTATGATACTCTATTTTATTTTTGAGTTTCCGTGATATACAGTAATTTTTGTGACAACAACCGGTAGTGTTGTGAATTTTCCCACCTGTAATGTATTCGTCCTAACTGCAGGTTCCTCGAAATAAATTATTTGACAGCAGATATAACGACATAAACAAACGCTATTTTTATTAAAATCGCAAATTTCAGCATAATGTAAACACACGCACAAGTTTGAATTCATGTGTATATAGCTTGAAAATTACTTCTATGTCATTTTTTTTATTTATTAGAGTAATTTTATTATTCGGAATGAATTTTTTATACAAATTAGTAACGATTTTTTATCACAAACATTAAAAGTAATCTTGAAACGTATCACTTATTTTTTACCTTTTTAATAGCCAGTGTATAAAGACAAAATTAGTATCTGTAAAAATTCACATTGTAATATTGATCCTGTTTCATAAATTTTTAAATATCAGTAATTTATCAACGGGGCGTTGTTCGTAATTTTAGTTTTAATTATATACCTCGATTCATATTATGGAAAAATGAATAAAAGCGGAAATTATACGCATATAAACGCATTAATAAACCAAAGTCTATTCAAACTTATATATATATATATATTGATTCATTTATTATTTTATACAAAACATTATGTCGTTGTTTCGTTTACTTCGTATAAAACAAAACAATTAATATTTAATGTGTATTGATATAACAACATGCAATATTTTTTAATAAAACAAAAAAAATATTCGTTTTACTATTAAAACTTTATAAAAACTATCTTGTTTAGTACATATTTTTTATTTACTTTTACAGAACATTTTAAAATACAAAAATAATTATATACTCTTATAATTACATTCTCTTATCTGACATGGAATGGAGCAATAATTTAAATTTAATGTTTAATTTTTAATTCTAACATAACAAAATATTTTATTGATTTTGAAAAAAAGTGTTATATAGTTGATGTATATAGATTTCAGTAAGAATTTGCTATTTGTTCTCAGAACAGTTATTTTAAATATATTAGATAAAATTAAAGAATATGTATATAATATTTATATATATATATATATATATATATATTCTTGAATTTTATTCAATTTAAAAGAACTGTATTATTAATAAAAAGACAAAAGAGTGTAAATAACTTTCGAATCAAGCATATAATAATTAGCATTAAATAAAAAAATACACACAATCAGTTTATATTCATACAGACTTGTAAAAAGTAAAAGTTTTCGTTAAAAATATATTAGACGAAATAATAACTAAACGTGTATTTAAAATGTTCGTTTATTTTAAAACACTTTTTTAGATTGTAAAAGAATAGTTCGTGAAAAGCGAATTGTCAAAACAATAAAAAGTAATCTAGCATTTGCGACCTATTGAAAACATTTATGTTACACAATGACTAATGTGCTTTAAAGTTTCTCTTGACTGTAAAGTTCTTATAGAACTGGAAGAGACGATTAGATAAATTAAATGCACTAGACATTCAAATGTACGTTTGAAAAATGCAATTTAATCAAGATTCTTTGCATGTTTTGTTATAGTACTTCGGAAACAACGATTTCAAATAGGTTTTATTCACTACTTTGTAAAAGGAATATTTCATATATCGTTTTATTTACATTGTTTTCTTATTCATTAAACTTTATTTAACATAATGTGTTTATCATCTATAAATAAACAGAAATATTGACTTTAAAATATACATTTTATCTGAAATTTCAGATCGTATGCTCCACATTTTTATCATTAAGAACTGAAGTATTACAAAATCCACTTTTATAATAATACATACTATTTTTCTACTGTTAATATTTTTTTATAAAAAGTTCTTGTTTCTAAAGATAATTTTTTAAATAATGTTTCAGGCTAAAATATTATTTTCAAATCTAATTAAATTTATATAGGTCAATTTAATTACCGGTTTGTAAGATAGTGTGTATCTCATAAACTTCAACATAATTATCAGCAAAATAAGATAAAACGCAAAAATTCCATACGATATTATATTATTCGTATATTCATTAATTCTTCTTATACTTATTTGTATCGAAATTTAAAATATGCAGTGAGAGACTTCTAAGTTTGGATATGAGAATACAGAATTTTTAACAAGGTTCATACATATATATATATATATATATATATATATATATAACAAGCAACATTTTCCTTTTATTATTATTCTTGACTCTATTGAGAAAATTCGGAGATAATAAGCATAGCAAACAATGTTTTTATTAGTCAAGTCTGACAATATTATTACTTAGTTCATTGATATGTTTTAAGTGAAAACGGATAATTTTATTCTCTACTTTGATTATATCAATAATTTCATTACAAATATCTGTGAATCTTAAAATATGCTAAAGAATGAACGTAATAAATTATTTTAAATGAGAAGGAAACTTTTATAATTTTAAATTCTGTAATTTATGCTATTATTAGCTTCTATAAATTTAATTTTCTTTAAATATTTGTATATATATATATATATATGTATATATATATATATTTATGTATACATAGAGAAAGAGAGAGAAAGACTAGTATATAATTACACGTATATATAAATAGATAAACAGATAAATAAACAGATAAGAGAAGTTTTTATATGTGTGGGTAAAAGATGGCATGTTTAAAAACAAGAGCTTTAAAAAATAGAAACTTCTAAATTAAGAACGTAAAAAGTTTTCTTTGTTTTACTTTGATTATAATTGGAAAAAATCTTAGAATATACCATTAAAACGACAATCTTCTTTAAAAAACAAATGGAACTTGTAGTATTATTTATTTCTAATTATGAATACGTAGATTGTTACCCAAAATCTCATCGTAAAATAAATGAAAATATTAGGGAAATATATAAAGAAAATTTTTAGAAGAGTTGTTAAAATTTTTCAAAATCAGAAAAATTCATGTATGAATCAAACAATTTATTTCAGACAAAATTGTAAAAGAATAAATTAAAATCATTAAATTGAATTTTAAGAAAAGATAGAGACTCTTATATTGTAATTGAACCATTTAAATAATTAAAGTAATTAGTAATATTATTAAATATTATATAGAACATTAATTATAAATTTAAATTTTCAAATTATTTAATCGTTCAATGAATGTATACCTAATAGCGTAAATGTAAAACAAAATATAAAAAATATTTTTAGAGGACAGTTTGAAAAATATTAGAAATTAATTTAAAGTACTCTATCAAGTACTTCATTAGAAAGTTTATTTTTTATTATATAAAATAAAAATAAAATTAAGGAGTAGAATATAAAAAGCTCATGAAAAAATCTAAATATTACCGATTTTCTTTTGCAATCAAATAATTCAAATGTACAAATATGATATAACTATTAAAATTAAATGAAAACAAAAATTAGAACACCTACTAGCCTTTCAAGGAATTTAAACAAAATTTAGAAATATTTATTAAATATTTAATTGAAACATTACGAACTTAAAAAAATGAAAATAGAAGAGAATAGTTAAAATTAATAATTATTGTATGTAGTTTAGCAGGTTGGTGTTGAAAGCTCGTTGAAATCAATAAACAGTACATAAAAATAATAATAGTTAGATTAATCTGATATGATCTAATAACACACTAAACTACAGCGTATGTCGCACGTAGTTGTGACCTACAGACACTAGTTATAATAATCATAACCGTATATGTGCATTACGTGTAACATTCGCATTATATGTGGACTATAACAAAGTAATGCAATCTTTTACCTCCAATCAGTAGATGTAGAGTTTGTATTCAACTCGTGTGCATTGTACTCGCAAACGTCCTGCGTCTCAACACCGCTCACCACTATCGTGGTCATCATCATCTTTGTCACGTGGTCAGCTTCCGTGTACCACGGCAAGTCTCTGTGCTGCCCACCAGGAAATTACAGTTTCTGCAATGATAAAATAAAAAAGAATTAGTTCGGTTCGTCTCGCTCGTACTCTATATTTTTTTAAATCACTTTGTTTTTCACAACAAAAGTCAACACTCAATCACTAGCTACGAAGTCGAGTGCCAAAAGTTTTTCGTAATTCCTCTTTTTATTCTGTCACATGTGTTTTATTTATAATGCGACAGTTTTCTTCAATGACCTTTTTATTGGATGCCTCTTGTACGCTTCAGCATTGTTTTTGTTTCTTTATACGCAATATTTTTTTATAACGTGAATGAAGTCTGATCAAAATAAATAGATTAGTTTTGATGTGACATAACAAACACACACATTTCACATATGTAAATATACACATCTATATCTACCTATCTATCTTTATATATATATATATATATATATATATATATATATATATATATATATATATTGTATCTAGTTCTCTAATAAAAAGTGAATATCGAAGGAACATAATGAACACATCAATAATTCTTGAGAAAATACAATAAATATATGGTAAATTTATATTCAGGTTTTTATGCTGTCATTCACAATTTTAATAATTTCTCTTATTTTATAACACTGTCGACATCGAAGCTCATTGCAAGTTTTTTTTTTACCATACAACCCATATCTTTCCAAATGAAAGAGAATATATATCAAAAACACGAATTTGTTGATTTACAAAAAATCGACCAGCCTAATAAAGCCATTATTGTATTTAATAGATAGAACGACGTCAAGAAAAATAATTCCTAAACCAAAATACTTGTCAATTAACTGCAGAACCTCAATTCATTATCAAAATAAACAATTATATTTAAAAAAAAATAATATTAGAAATATTATATTACAAATTCTGAACTCACGGTTATTGATTATTTTAATATGAATATGTCTAGTTCATTATATCTAAATTTTATTAAGTTATTTAAATTCCAGTAAATTCCACAATTACTAACTTATAATTCGAATAACAAAGTTTCAAACATTTAAAACGTTTTCCTTTATTTAATTTTATGAGTTATAATTTAACTAAAAAGTAATTATATATTAATTAATTAATTTTTTTAGATTCTTTAAAAATAATTATTTTCTAGATTCTTTAATTAATTGTTTAAGTAAAAAAGATCACCACAATAATATATTTAATTTTCTATGAAATAAGAAATTTCATTTTTGAGATGAAAAAGTAAATCATTTGTGAAAATAGAACTTTCAAAATTAAAAAAAAAATTCGTTCGTTTTACGTAGAATTTTTTCATATTATTTAATCTCGTTTATAACATATCAAAATAAAAATAATTAAAAACAGCAACCTACATATATTTTATTATTTGTATCTTAATGATTATTACTCATACACTGCAAATGCATTTCGAAAGTAATCATAACCTAGATATGACACTGTATTTATTATCAGTTTAACCTTTAAATGTGATATTTAATGATTTATTAACAGTCATCAAAATAAACTCATAAAAAAATAATAAGTAATTTACTGAAAAATAACTAAATTCCAGTGATTAATTCATGTGTATATGTAATAATATATTTAAAAGTATGTTTCAAAAAGTTGGAAAATATATAAGGGTGTTGTTGAATTATTATACACATTTCTGTTTCATAAATAATATAAATAAAAACATATATTTTTAGCTAATAAAATAAATTCATCCTTAATATAAAAATACAAACGAATATTTAAAAGCAAAATATTTACTCACGCACTTGATTAGCATTAATAATCCTGCATTACAATTTTATTTATTTTCATTTTTCCTGTTATTGTTAAATCCAGAAAAGGGATAATCCTTTAGCACTTATTTACTCTTATATTTTAAAATAGCTAATCAAAATATATCTGTGTATAAAATACACACAAGTACCACCTTAAATTAAACACACAGTTGATGAATTTTTTATTACAAGTTATAAATATTTAAGAAGTACAAGGACGTAAAAAAACATTTATGAATGCGAACATATGTAATGATCTTAACACCACACAATATGCAAATGAAACATTTCACTGCATTCATTTAACACCTCTAATTGTCGTAAATTTCTTACAGTATGTGTAATCTATTGAAATCATTCAGTGCGATTTAAAAATAGATTGTTGTGGCATTGAGAACGCATTGAACAATAATTGCTTATTGTCAAGCAGTAGGTATACAATTAATATGGGAGTAGACATAAATTTCAAAACACAAATGCTTCATATGTAAAGTGCATACATCTGAGATATATATATATATATATATATACATACATGGAGGCATTCAATCGTACAAAATGGAAACTCATGAAACAGGCCTTTATCCAGTAGTGGATTGACAGAGGCTGATGATGATTATATATATATAAATATATATATATATATATATATATGGGAGATGGGGTATGTACTTATAGACCCGCACGAGAATATCAAGAGGAAGATCCGTTTTATGAATTAACTATAAATCAATAGTTAATTAACAATTGGAAAATTCATAATGATGACCAGTTAGCTATACATCAATGGTACACTTTCAAACATTGATTTATGAATGGTAAAAAAATTAAAACAATTTTCATGTCTTATTCTATTATTGACTACATTAAACTCTTTTCAATATCTTTCATATGCCACTTTTTCCATTTAACTGTATACAAATATCTACATCTACCATATCTGTTTATCTATCTATACATATATATATATATACATATATATATATAATCCTTAACTAATAATACTCCATAATTGGGCACTTAAAATTGATAATTGGACACTTGAAACACAAAAAAAATCGTGAACAAGTGATTATTTGATATAATTATCAGTAAAAATATAAACGAATATATATATATATATATATATATATATATAATTTAAACCGGTGTAGACATAAATTGGTAATAATTTGCTTTCTAGGTATAAATTCTCTGAGAAACATTTCGAAGAAATACTTTCACTTATCTGAAATTCTAACAACATTTAAATTAATTTTATATGTGCCGTTTTCAATAAACATATTTTAATAATTTTCTCTGCTTTCGTATTATTGTATTTTAGAGAAAATAAATTAATCAAACAATCGTTACTGTTATTAAAAGAGATATGTGTTCATTTTCAACGAAATTATTAGACAAAAATTAATTTAAAAGATACATACATACATATATATATATATATATATATATATATATATGTTTGTGTGCGCTTGTGTGTGTAATCAATTAATATAGCGATTATAAACAATTACACAAACACATATCCGAATTTTGTCAAATTAAAAAAAGCTTAATATTACATTTTGTCGAATTCAATTGCAACGAAAATTAATGTTTTTATATGTTCATTCGCGATATTATATATTTTTTTTCACTTGACTCATTTATTGGTTTTATTGGATTATTAAGCAATTTAGAATATATACGAGCATTAAGTAACATGTGAAAATAACAACGTATAATTCGTGCGTTAATCGGACCGTTTCCATATTTTTAGATGCGTTTATAAAATTTATTGTCGATAAATACAGTTTATGTTTATTAAAATATTTTTAATTATCCCATATTTTAAACGAATGTTCATAGCTATACTCTTCATACATTAATATGAATATTTGGTTAAGGTAAATATGAAATACAGATTAAATATCTCATCGATTACTTTTCTATCTTATAATCGAATGAAATATTGTTTAAATCCTTGCATCAAGTTTAAAGATCATGAGTTCTTGATTAACTCAACTTTTGTACATTGTTTATGAATTGGAGACAATGCTTAATAAATAATACAATAAACTAATATATAACGAAGAGACATTATGTTATTCGTTAATGGTGTTTGGTTCTCCTATGAACAACTGAAAGGAAATATCTTTGATCTTACAAGAAAATGAAAAATATATAAATCAATAGTTAAACTTTAAATATAATATCCTTATTCCAAAAAATATAGAAAACAACCCATATGTCAAGCTTTATTTTTTACTTAATATATTTTAGAGTATTTTAAGTCAATTCTTGTTACAGGCAATGAATTTGTGAATAAAATGTAACAAAAAACAATAACCTTAATAAATAACTCAACGAATTTTAATTTATTTATTTTTAATGAGATTATTTCTTATTTCAATATATATATATATATATATATATATATATATATATATATATATATATAAAGACAGCGAAATAGCTAGAGAGATAGATTATTCTGAAAATTAATTAAAACGGGTATTCAATAAAAAATTGCTCTTAAATGAAAAAAAACAAGAGAAGCGCGTATAAAAAACGATTTAAAAAACATTTAGAAAAGTTCTCTCTGTGATTGATTATATAATAAAACGCTAGTGTGTTTAAAAAATAACTAGCACCGAAACTAAAAATTCAGCAATTATTCTTTTCGCAGTTTCAATAAAATGTGATAACATAAAACGAACCCACGCCAAGAGAACAAATTATTTAAAATACATACGCGCTCTACAAAATGTATACAATTTTTTTTCGGTTCGTTATATTACGTCCGAATAACACATTCATTCATTTCTGTAAATGCTCTGTGTAAGTTTAATCTTGCTCAACGTACTGATAGACAAATGACATGTATTAATATTAGTGATATTCAAATTGTGGATTTACATGTATATACAAATATATATATATATATATATATATATATATATATATATATATATATTTGTAAACATTAATAAATATATTCAACACATAAAATAATATTTTATAATCTCTTATTTAGTAATACAGTTCAACATTATTTTTACCTTCTGTTTATAATTTCATTTTAATCAATGGTATTATACAAAATTCATATGAATACTATAAAATTAAATAACTGATACCAAATAACATTTGCACAAATACAGTACAATTCTAGAGCACGTTATGAAATTAAATATACTTTAAATAAAGTATAAAAGATTTTTTTTAATATTGTATATATTATTCGTATATATTCTAAATTCATTATTACTGTTTTTAATAAAAACTGAATGTTCTCATAAAATCTCTCATATTTTTTATTTCCATTTGTTTATTTCACCCAATTATCCTTTTCTAGTTACATTCGTATATCTAATTTTAAAAAATCAAACACTAAAAAGTACACATATTGATATTATTAATATTTACTATTTAATATTAGTTTATATCTCGAATATTATTATATTACTCGATCGTATTAAAAAAAAACCAAATAAAATCTATTATACGGATACCGTAGATAAAACTGTTAAAATTGGACAAAGATTTATATTATGCAAAAAAATGAATTTTAAACTATAGAACTTACTAGCAAGTAAAAATGTTATTTAACTGATAATATTTAAGTAAAAAGATATATAATATTCTTCTCGTCTTTTTAATACTATACAAAAGTAGAAATGTTATTTTCTTATTGTTTTAAAACTAAGAGGAATAAAATATATTATTTTTAAAAAATAATATATATTCATTGATTATCCAGCACATATATATTCAATGACTTTCGTTATTTTTTTACTGAAACAGAAACTTTTCATATTTAAACAATCTTTATCATGCAGTTTTTAATTAAAAAGCAAAATATTATTTTAATTTATTCTACAAGAAATAGGTTTACAAAAGGTTTTAAATTTTCAGATAAATTTTAAAACGTGATATTTTTTAAAAAAGTTTTGTGACAAAATATAAATAATATTCTTTTATTTTTTTTTTATAAGAACTTACGCACATACACACACAAGTATATATATATATATATATATATATATATATATATATATATATATGTTATTTTAGTTAACAATATACTAAAAAATTAGTTTTAAAAATCAAATTAAAGGTCATTCATTTATGATGTGTTCTGCAGGAACGTGTCTTAATTAGTAATCGAATTATTCGTCAGTAGCAGAATTTCGAAACGTCTAAATTAATTTTCAATTAAATTTATACATAACTGTTTTATATTATTTCTTTGATTTGTAGACCATTGTTTGATATTAAAAAAAATGGAATCGTTACACGAGGTGCTTACTCTTTACAATGTATAAATTATAATTTGAATGATTACCGCCGTATAAAAAATTGTCGGTGATACATCTGCGAATAAAAAGGTAAATTTATTAAGAGTATTATGAAACGCACTCGGAAATAAATTCAGATCAAGCTTTTTTTCGCCGAACAACGGATACTTGGTACGACACGGTCATTGTGTATACGCGAAAAACAAGGTACGAACTACGACTGTCTTTTTCACCGCTCGCGCCCCCCATCGAACAACTGCACCAGTCTATTCATCTTCATTATTTTATGAAGCGTGTTCCATCCTCTTCCGCCATACAAACGTAATTGGTCAACCACTCTGTCCTATATATTTATATACCGAGAGTACATCCACACGGACGATTGTTCTAAGTGCACGCAGCTATTTTTTCTTCTCTTATTCGCTTTATTACGCTCAAATTTTATTTGAAGGTCCTGAAATTGATGGCGCAATGGTATACCTCTGCCAAGTTTATCGTCCATTTTATAATCATTACGTATGTGGTAAACTGATTCCAACACATTTAATTCTTTTCATGCCTCCTTTCTTTTTTCTTTTTGAAGGCCATTCTTATTACAAACACTTAAACATACAACACCCTCAAACAGGCGCACACGCACACACATATATATATATATATATATATATATATATATACATTTTAATATAAAAATATAGTCTTTTTAAACAGACGAATACAATTTTTCAATCGTACAATTCTTCATCTTCATCAATTGTCAATTTAGATTCAATAAAACTCTTTAAATAAAATGTATAGAAATTTATATTTCAAAATGTTGATTAATTATTAATATTTAAATGTGTATTCGCATTCTATCAACTGATATTCAAAATCATAACAACGATTTAAAATTACTGCATTAAGATAGTATATAAATATACTGTGATATATGTCAAATAATATTTTAACAGTCTATACAAGTATTCAGAGAAATGGTCTGCATACTCACTTATTTCTTAATGATTCGATAAAAATTTTCAAGGATATATTTGCTTTTTTGTCAAGAAAAGAGTAGAAAAATAAAAATTTTATTATATTCACATACCTTTCGAATTTTTATTGATAATTGAATTACAAATATAAAATGTACAAAAAGTTAAAATTTCAATTTTTATACAATATTTTTTTATTGATTTAAAATATCGTTAGTATTCCAATTAAAAATTCAGTTTATGAAATATTCACTTGATAATATCAAATTATTGCTTTTATATTTTAAGCAATTCTCTTTATATATATATATATATATATATATATATATATATATATATATATATATATGAATGAATAAAAAAGCATGCAAAATGAATAACCGTACGAGTTGTATAACACATATTTTGACTCCAACTACTACTCTGGCACAAAACTCAAAAGCACAACATTTTACTAGAGAGTGAAGTGTGCTCCAGTTATGATTATATCTTATTCATAAAGATAGTACACTTCTGCCTAATGAATATAGCAAAACACCTACACGTTTTGTGTATGTGTCCTTTGTGTGTGTATATATATATATATATATATATATATATATATTCGTTCTTGGTAAAATATCTATATACACATATATAATATACAGTATTGTATTTATGAGCACACACACCTGTATATATATATATATATATATATGTGTGTGTGTGTGTGTGTGTCTTTTGTTCATTTATTACATAAAATGTGATAGAACCACAATTCACTGACACACAGAAATAAGACTTTGCGGGAGATAACATATTTTAACATATCTAAGATATTCGAGTGTACATGAATCAAACATTAGATTTGAATTTTCATTAAGTGTTTCGTTATGTTTATTTTCGAAACCAGGTCAAATGAAATTATTATGTATCAACACAACAGTTTTGTGAAATTTATGCTTTGTTTATTTTTAACTCTTCAATTATGACGGTTCCTTATATATGTGTGCGAGGGTGAGGGCGAGGGTGATTTTTTTATTGATAATGTATATATATATATATATATATATATATATATATTTGTGTTAATTTCTATTGAAGTTTATTAATGTTTGTATAAGATACATGGGAATAAAAGTTTATGAACAGTGTCTCAAAACAAAAGAATATATCCTCGATATTATATTTACACAGAACGCTTTACTTAAATACAAAAATTTGTTTCATTTATGTAAATATTTTAACTCATATTTATTCAACAGATACTAAACACCATTATATTAATCCAAATTTCGAACATTATGCCCATTTATATTTAATAAAAAAATACTATTTGTGTACCTTTGTAATGCTTGAAAATAGGAACATTTTGTATGAGTATTATTATATATCTTTATTTGAATTAATTTTAATAGTAACTTATATAAAAATATATTCACACTGAATCAATTGCAAATGTATGAACAGTAAATAAATGCTTCAGTCACATTTTATTTTATTTCCATTTCTACATTCGTATATACGCTTAATGCAAAACGTAATGTTAAAACACCAGAAAACGTTTGAACACTTCACCGAAAAATCATGAATATTCATGAAGTGTAAATAGAAAACCTCATATAAGGGCCAACATTGATTTTCAATCAAATTACAAGGGTCATTCGAGTGTTTGTACTTTTTAAGTACTATTTACAAAACATGTCGTGATTCGAAATAAAAACCTAGGTATGTCAGTTTTATGTTTGTTTTGATTTTTATTTCAACTGTAACAAAACAAACTGTTTATTACACAAAATAATTTTTAATTTATGTTCAATTTCATTCAGCAATATTTTTTAAACATCACTCACTATACAAAAATTATATTTCAATTTCATTGCAGGAGTCTATTTTTAAAACTAATTATTTATTTAAATCTAAAAATTTAATACTGTTTCAGTTATTAAAAACTTGTCATTAATATACATATATATATATATATATATATATATATATATATATATATACTAAAGAAAACCAGAAAAATAAGAAAATATAGTTTCTTATAAATGTACTTTCAAATCGATCTAAACATTTTCAGTTTCTCTATTCTTAAATTACTGTTTAAAACCTGATAACATATGATATATACCCAATATGAGAATTTGACAGTGTTGAAATTTATCAGAAATATTTCAAATATTCATAGCCAGTGTATAACAGTCAAACGATAGAGCAATATAATATTTAACGCTTTATTAGTTCCACTTTAACAGAAACACGCTATAGAGTTTCACAATAAAGAGATTCAAGTTCCAAATAATAAAGAATTATTGTATTGATTAATATTATTTTACAAATTTATAATTTTGGGATTGAAAGAAAATCAAATAAAAGGAAACTAATAATTCATTTTGTCAATTAATTCATTATAATTAAAACTGTATTTAAAACATTATTTGTTTATTTCGTAATAGTATTTGCTTCTATTATTTGAATTTGGTTTTTGGAATCTTGAATAGAATTTTGAAAAAATAACGTGTTCTATAGTTCTATAGATTAAGAGAATAAAACAAATTGTATCAATAAGTATTATTTTAATTAATTATGTCTTTCTAATATATAAATAAGTATTTAGTCAAACTATAAAAGTACCTGTAGACAGGATATATATATATATATATATATATATATATATACATCTCAAGTAATTAATTTTTAATGTTGAAAAATGACAACAATTTGAAATAAAACGTTCTAAATTTTTCAGCAACTGAATACCATTACAACTAAATAATTTATGCTTGTCATATAATTCCATTGTCATAGAATTTCGTTGTTTATCTATGCGTGAAATTGGGTTCAGTCTTACTTTGACGAATTTGTGAGCTCGAATTTATTTGTATAACAGCAACATTAAACGTAAAGGCGTCGTAAAAAAACCTTTAAATTTTCTTAATAATTATTATAAAGGTGTATATGTGTAACTGTTTCACTGACTGAAATTCTTAATTAAATAAAATGATATTTGGAAATTTAGAACACGATTAAAATCTTTTGTTAAGAAATATTTCCTAACAAAAGGTTTATGTAACAATTCGTTCCATAAACTGTTAAAACAAATAAAATACTGGAATCGTATTGTTTCAAGTGCTTTCTATTAAAGTTTTTAATGTTTAATTTTATAACACGATATCAATAATAATTCATAACTTAATAATTTCCATACCGTTTAATACAAAAACATTTCTTATTACAAATTGTTTGTAATAAATGTTTTATTAATTTTTTATAGAAGAATCCGTTTCAGAAAATAATTATAAACGAATCAAAGAATAATATAAAGCGGTACAGTTATATTTCACTGCCTTCAGCATGAGAAAATAAAATAAAATATACTCGTAATACATAAAATGTACGAATAATATTTTATGAATGCGAACAAGCACAAAATTGATGACGTTAATTTTTCACTTTCACCTTAAACACTGTGTACACGAAAATAAGTACTGGGAAATCAAATATAATGATACAAAATAATCCGACACGAAAAAGGATTTTATTGTAGTCGCTCTTATATGACAACTAGCTAAAAACTTTTCGGAATACAATCGCATCGGTCGGGTGTTCTTCAATGTCCGGTTCGTGGTTGGTCTCTAATATTAAGATATGGCCATTCGTTAAAAAAGGTTGTCCGTCTTTTATATTACGAATATATTTTCCAATATGACATATGAAAATGTTTTGGTTAATATGGGAATTCGACTGAAAATCACTCTTTTTTTAAAATACTTTGTTTCAAGAATACGTAACCTTTTTTCTTTTGAAAGTATTTTTTAATTTTAATATATATATATATGTACATTTCTAATCATTTATATAAAACATTATACATTATATTACATTTATTAATTACAAAAAAATAAAATTAGAAAAATATATAATATATATATATATATATATATATATATATATATATATATATATGTGTGTGTGTGTGTGTGTGTGTGTGTATTCATGTATATATAGAATTTTCTAAATTACAAAGAATAATTACAGTGTAATAAAAAAAGTAGAGGTCCTGCACAGTATATCAATTGTTTAATACTTGTTTAATCTTGTTAGAACGAAATTCATTATTAAAATAAAATGTAGTACGAGTTCTTTTTATGGTGCTTTCAGCCGTAATATGTGATTACTACGACTGATTAGTAAAGGTTTCTGCTGAAATAAAACGTTCAAATTCCGTTCACTTTGATACTAATGATATCGTGTATAATTGATCCGAATGAACTGCGTTAATCCTGTTCGAAATGTCTTTTTAAGACTGTTCCGAATTGAATAGATTATTTAAATGTCGAGAAAACTTAAACCGAACCTTTATAAATTACATTAGTCTAACATTTTACATAAAACGATTGAGTATGTTTTATGTTTAATAGTATAGTTTCAGATATAACTTTACAATTAGTAATTTTACAACAAACCATTTTTTGTAAAAAATATTAAACATAAAAATATGTTTTTTTCATAAAAAACTACATCTCTCATTGAATCAATAAACATGTCTACTAAATGACAAGAGATATTCGGAAGAACGTTCCATAAAACGGAATAAACTATTATTAATTTCATTTCGGAAAGACTTATTTTCCACGACTGAAAAAATCATTCACATATATTTTCACAGTTCATAATACAGTGACAACAGCATGTTCATTTTCGTCATACTAATCAAACAAAATTAACAACAGTATGGAAACTGAAACGGAGGAAACAAATATTACATTACATATACGCAATAAATATAACGTACAGTGAAATAAACAAAATTTGACTGGCTTTAAGCATGACTCGCTATACAAACAGAGATAAACTGAAATAAACTTTATCTGATTTCAACGTACATAATGTTTAACATTCTAAAGTAAACACAGTGATGTATACAATGTAATTACATTGTCGGAAAGCAAATTGGTATATTTGATAGATATACATTCAGTAAACTTGTACACATGTATACACGGACATATATATATATATATATATATATATATATATAGACAAGGGATGCAACCATTTTTGGAAAAGAGGTCTCGAATAATCGCAAATCTGATGCAGTATCCCGGAAGACGATTGTTAAATTTAGGGTGTTTCAGAGCAATATAATAAAGAGTTAGTTATAATTCATCATTATGTATTTATAACAATATTAAAGAAGACTAATTTTATATCTTAAATATTTTTTTAATTTAATAAGTATTCTAATAATTAATAATTAATTTTATTGTCCTTATTAAATATTTGTTTAACTATTTTTACTATTTTACTCCATTCGAAACTAAATGTTAATATAAAAACAAAATATATGACAATGCTGTCGCATATAAAGTTTGAAATACTTGTTATACATAAAATTATTTGATAATTATTAAATTGTAGAATATAATTAGAAATTATTGAAGATAATCGTTCGTTTACAATAATCAAATATAAGCAAAAGTTTAGCATATGTTAAATTTTGAATGTAATTATCTTTCATAAATAAATGATTCTTCTAAAGCAATAATTCAATTTCGTTTATTTTAAATATTATTTTTGAAACTAAAAATAACAGGTAAATTTAATAACTTCTTAGAAAGTCTCAAATAGAATCACTCCTGTAAGAAAGCAAAACAAACTTTAACTTTTAAACAATATTACAATTTATTAAATTATTCTGTACACTTTCCTTCCATGAAAAATATCAAAAAAGTAAAGATTAATTGAAATACAATTAAATTGATTAAAAGGTTGATATTTTAACTAATTTTATTTAAAAGTATATTTTATAATAATAAGATTGTTGAGTTCAAGACTGAATTACCAACTAATTAATTAATTTTAAATTATGAATCTGTTGATACAGATTCGAAATTGAATTCAATTGATATATAAACGAAATGCAAATTAGTTCCATTTTCATATTTTTTATTCATTACTCACATATATATCTAGAAAGGTTTCTATACCATTTAATAGTACAAATATAGGAATTATATGTAACGATTTTGTATGTATCCGAATGTATATATATATATATACAAAATTTACTTTGTTCGACACAAGTCTATTGACTTATAAACAAATACAAACACAAATTCCCACTAACAAATTATCAGGATACCGTGAATATTTCTAGTAGTCCGTAAACCGTAGGTACTTGTAAATTAGTAGAGTGTAAAATTTCATTCCCGGGATTACTTTAGAGTAGTGGTCTAGACGCTATACAGTTTTGTAATACATAAAAATTATAGGGTAAAGTTAAACATACCTTTTGATAATTAAGTTTATCTAAACGCAACACCATATGCATATATATAATAATGTATATGGTGAAATTAAAACAACTTATTTGAAGAAAACTCTTTCAGAAATATATTAAAATCGGTTATAAGCTTGACTTCAAGGAAATGTTTTAATTGTATTGCATGAACTTATAAAATATTAGAGAGATGAATACAAAGAGATACCAACTCAGTATAATATTTAATTTTAATTAATCATAATGAATAAATATTTACGTTTCGAATGATTAAATTTATTTTCCATAAAATGAACATATATGAAATAAATTAAATATACCAATTCATACAACTGTATGTAAATATTCATATAAAATAATGAATAATTTCTGAATGATTTTGAGAAGAACAATATAAAAAAAATCCTAAGAAAAATACAATTTCTGCTTAATTAAAATAAATGATGATGTTAGTACTTTCATTCCAACAATTATTCAAATTGTAATCTGAATCTAACTAGGTGATTTCATTTTAAAGCATATCATTATCTTAGAAACTATTTTTTGATTTATTTGAAAATTATATAAATAATCTAATTAAAAAAGTCAAAAGAAACGTATATAAATAGTAAAGTAACGAAACTTTACAATTACAATACACAATTCGCTAATGAATCCTTGGAATAAAAACACAGTTACCGGTCACATGTCGACAAAACTCAACTTCCTTGTACTTTTCTGTTTGTGCATAATATAACGATTTTTATGTTTTCCTTCAGAATAAGACTGAATAAAATAGCATCTCTCATCTAAACTCTCTGTACGTTAGTATATCTGTACATATAGTATACCTTTCACATATTTGTATAAGACGTTTGAGAAATGTCTCCAATGAATACAACACTCAATTTTGGTAAATTTAATCTCACTAAAGTTTAAACTTGTCTCCTTTGAAATGAATGGAATACAATAGATAAATATCTCTCTCTCTATGGATATATATATATATATATATATATATATTTATATACTTTTTTATTACGTTTATATAATAATATATATTGTATTATATTTATATACAATTTTATCAAACTTTTTTTACCATCTAAAATTTTTTCTACAACAAATTTGTTTCTATTCTAAATAACTGTTTTACAAATGTTATACACACAGTATTCTTCATATTAATAATTAAAAATCTTAGAATCATTCATCAGGACGTCTTACTATAATGTATGGTCTTTATTAAATACTTTATAAGACTTTTACAGGTACTAAAAGGCGGTAATATTCCAAAATAGATTTAATGATACAATAATATGTTCAAATATAAAATTCCGGTAACGTTCTCTATAAAAATAATAGAAAAACGTATAGAAACACATTAACCTTGCGACCTTTAAATGTAATAAAAATATTATTATCCTTTATCATAAAAATTGTATCATTATATCAGTAAAGAACTTTTTTAATATCAACTCAAATAAAAACAACACACAGGTTTTATTTACCGCTTTTTTCGTTCTCACTTATATAAATATATATATATATATATTACAATTTTCTTAATTTATTATGCGGTTGATAAAATCTCTAATTAACGATTTATTCCCGCAGCAAACCTATTTATAAGAAAAATTAATTTATACCGAGTCTACAACTTTCGACAGATTCTAAAGAATAACATTTGCTTTTTACCAAAACTGAATTATTAATGCTCTTCATAATACATACTCGTATAGAGAATCGATAATTAAAAGATGTATGAACAGTGCAATTTCAAAATAACCAAAATGTCGTCAGATTTATGAGAACAAAATATTTTGGAAAACATAGTATTTTTTTATTAATCGATAGAACAGTAATTATAATATTATAAATAATATTTGAGCTAACTAATACACGTATTTTTATGGCTATAAATTTTAAAAATTTTCTAATTAACAATTACGAAGCAACTCTGTTTAATACAATTTTATTATAAATTATGTTTGTATAATAATTAGAATTTAAAAAGTATGAATCATTTATGGAAAACATTACATAAATTACTCAAAATATTTTATTAAAAAACGATATTTCTACATATCTTTACCCACCCACCCACAGACATAATATATATATATATATAATATTTACAGTGTTCGCTTCCACATTAATAATTTATAACACAAATATTGAATGACGGCCTAATATGTAACGATATCAAGTATAAATAACTCCCACCAGACACCTTAAATACTTTCATCATGAGTAACCATAATAAAAAAGAATATACATATCTATACACACATGTATTTTATATATATATATATATATATATATATATATATATATATATATATATATATATATATATATTATTACTAGAATATGTACGCAGTGAAAAATAAAAACTGAAATGCAAACTTCTTTTCACTACGTTTAATATTTAACCAGACAGTAACAACTTGTTCGTATGAATAGTTATCAAATAAGTTTGTGGTTTTATATAAAGTTATATATTAATATCCTGTTAAATGACATATAAAAATTTTCATATATAATAAAAATGTGTGGAAATAAAAAATGCTAATGCTTCTTTTCACGCGAAAAATATCACCTTTTAAGTTTGTATTTGGTGAGAATTTGACTGATATTTTGGCCAAACATTTATACATACATTTATTCACACAAAAATACGTAAATACGATGTTACGATGTACGTAAGTACGATGTTTAATAATATTAAACATTGTCATTGTAATCAATTATATCAGCGATAAATTCTTTCATAAAGTTGTGCATAATGTACTGTTATCTATTATTCACAAGACAGATTGTGTCGCATATTAATTATTTATCTATTGTTTTATAGTTATTTTATCAATACTTTCTAATCAAACACTTTATATAGCAACACATTCTTACATCCGCTCTTGCACCTTTTACAGTTAACTATTAATCATTATAATTCTTTTAAAGATCGCTTTTGTATTTGTCCAATGTTTTTAAATAAAAGTATTCAGTTTTACTGCTAGTTTGATTACAATGCCAGATTTATTCGAATGCATATATTTTTAAATACCTTATTCACATTACAATACAATATTTGTTTTTTTGAAAAAACATATTATTTTCAAATCCAAATCAGCTAATTTTACAATTCACATTAGAACAGAATCATTCTTAAGCGATTTGTTAATAGTTTGATAGTTATTTCTTATAGTCAATGATTATACAGTGCTTATAAGAAATATAGAGAAGGTTTTAAAATATTATTTACATGATTACCTTTTAATAAACTATTTCTTTTTAAATCCTTTATATTTTATAATATACATGTTATTTTGGTCGTTGTTTTTATTTTAAATTTATGAGTTTCGCTTAATAAATTAATTGACTCTAATTTACAATTTACAGCGAAATGCACTTATATAATTTTAATCAATTCTATATAATTTAAACTAAATATTCGATTTTTTCTTTACTAATATCCTAAAACTTTGATATCTTCTTTATTATATTTATCATAAATAAGAATATTTTAATTTTATATATTCAGTATGATTATCAATCATTTTTAAACGCTAATAATCTAAAATTATTAATATACTCTCAATTATTAAGTATTCAGTCTCAATTATTTAACAGTTATCAGTTATCAGTCATCTTAATTATATTTTTAATTCAAATTCTGATAAATATATTTTCTTATGTGATTTTTCATTTTTTAAAAATGGCCAGTCTACATTTTGTATACACTTATAAAATAATACAGTAAAAAATAACTAAACGTAAAAGCTTACTAAAAAAAAATAGCAAGAACAATTAAAATATTTTCGTTTTTGTTTCGACTTGTATCACTTTTCCTGAGAAGTATCGATATTCATATCTGTCGAATATTTCAAACTAATGAAGCTTATATTTAAATTGTATACATACATACACACACGCATATATATATATATATATATATATATATATATATATATATAATTTTAGTAATCAAAGATGGTATAATCCACAAGGTCGAATTCGAACTCGTAACATATTGGTCAATAGCTCAATGAGTTGTCAAATATATATGTAGTATGTTTGTATGTACATAATAATCTCTTGTTTCATTTCTGATAAAACTACTTTAATTAAAGTAACAACTACCGCCCCAATCGTTGAAATATCGCATAGTATAACGCTTCTATTTCGCTTTTACTGATTGCTTTGATGTTGAGAGTAAATTTGAAAGGGAATGAAAGAAGACAACAATAGAATTAACTCACCTTATTAATCACACGTGAAACGAAATTCGCGGATGTATTTATTAACGCACAATAGTATATCAAAATAATAAAAACCTAAATTTCACTATTACAGTATCATATTGGAACGCACAACCTATCAAAGGAGGGTGTTTTAATGTATGTTTTTTTCAATAAACGAACGAGTACCTATTGGTGATAAATCACCTTATTATTATTACTGTTATTGTTCCTGGCCGAATGATATAAAGTATATAGACGAGCACGCGTCGTGATGTACATCATAAATAATAACACCGTAGTTGTCGTCGTCGTCGTGGTCGAGTTCAACACCAGGAAACGAGGAACGCACAATAACCGCGACCCGAACCGTATCGCGAATATCAACACTCTGACCGAGATGTCATTTGAGTTACTTGCAAGTTGCTAGACCGATCAGCCGGTACATGCGAATGTGTGCGGACGGCGGCCGTGCGACGTGAGGTGTGGAAAGCGCCGCGACGTAAAGCGTCTCTAGCCGAGTCTGCGCTCTCGGTAGCTGTACTTTGTGCAAGTCCCTCCTGCGTTCTTCGCACCGCGTATGTCCACATTTCACCGTCTACGGGCGCAATTCTCAATATTTCACGAAGGTGGCTTGATTTATGTTATACTTTTGACGTCTTACTCTCAATATAAATTATTGGTGTTACTGCGCTATTTATTTTTTTCATGCAATTAGCAGATGAACTATAAAACGCGGATAAAGTTAATGGATGAAGTTAATTTGTATTTTTTTCAGATTATATAAATGAAAAAAAAACACAACAGCAAAAAGCATGTCTACAGTACATTTTCGATCGATAACATTCACTGACGAAATAAAAAAAATGCACGTTTTCGAATTACTTCTAAAATCGATAATTATACTGAACAATAACAACGCTTTTCACACAAATATGTGTGACTGTAAATTGATACAAAGGTTAACACCGCTTTAAAATCGACCAATGCTTTTGGCCTATAGCAAATAGTTTCTTTTTATCACGCTTTACTTTATAATCCAACAATTAATATGAGGAATGAAGTGTTTAATTCAAAACAAACACTCATGAATACAAACTAGAACTATTTTGAAATAAACTTTAAATTAAAAGCAGTAAGTATTTAATAATTTTTCATTTTATTCTCATTTCTCATTACTATTTTATATAAGTATGTTGCATTTTTAATAAAATAAAGATATATTATATTAGAAACATAAAATTTTCAATAACTATAGAGTCAGAAAAAATTAGCTTGAAGAATAGAAAATAAACACCTTTTAACAAATATAAATATAAAAAGTCCGTAATCAAACTAAATTGACAGTCTTTGGAAAAGCATACTTGACAATGTAGATTTCAGATCATTTTTTATGTACTAAAATTTCCAGAAGATATTATCGAATAAAAAAGCCATCCTAAATTCACCAAGAAATATAACAAAAGACATAATGAAGCAGTCCATCAACAGAACCATACATTACAGTATTTCACATGATACGAGTTTATCGTACCACGATTGAACATTAAGCCCCACGTTTATATAGTTAACGAGACAAGATATAACTTGAAGCAAAGATAGACGGATTGTAGAAAATATAGTAAAAATAAAACATACACAGACACGCTCTGGACTTTACTATATGATTATTTTTTGTCTTGGTTATGTCCTTATCATTTTTTATTTATATACGAAAAAATGTATTTCTACACATTTTATGATCGGGTAATACGTGATATGCCTTAAGCATGAATTCGAGTGATTATTAATATTGGATATTAATTTTTTTAACAGAGGATAATTACGAGTATATTTTTTACTAGCAGATGATGTATTGATTGCTTGTCTTGTAGTTTTATTTATAGTTAATTAGGTTTTTTATAGATTGCTTACAGTTTATAAACTCTTAGGGATTTTTATATTTTTTATTAGAAAATGATAACAAAAAAATAAAATGGTAATAAAAGCACACTTGACAAGAAAAATATACAATGCAGTAAACTTTATAACTTGTCAACTGTCTTCTTTACTCAAAGATTTAGAGTAGATTAAGGAAAATTATCAAGAAAAATTAAAATCATGTAATTTATTGAAACCTGTACCATCAATAAACTTATAAATAATACTACGTTTATTAATATATATATATATATATATATATAATCACTAAAAAAACTCATTTAACAAAAAAAGAACAGGAAGGATACGAATTTGTTTAACGAGAATACAATATCTTCAATTAATTAAAATAATAATTTTAAATATTAAGGAATATCATTTAGGTTTATTGAAAATAAGATTTACTTCTTACTCTTAATATATATATATATATATATATATATATATATATATATATATATAAATATTTTATATACATATTTATGTAGATAAGACGTATTGTTTAAAGTATGAATTAAGAAACTTCAATTTGTTTATGTACTAATGAATATGATACAAAAAGATTTTATTAAAAGAAAAAGTTAAATGCCATTTCAGTGATTCTCCTCCAACCGAAACACGCGTATTCCCAACACAATTAAAAAATCTGTGCCAACGACAATGTTGAAAACAATTTATAAATCTCAAATTACTTTCAAAATAAGTCAGTTTTAAACTTGACAGCTTGTTGCCTGTTTATGATTACGTCATAATTAGTTTATACAAATTTAAATTGACTGACATTTTATGTATGACATCTGAGCATAACATGATAAGGACAACAGAGGCAACAGCCATAACAATTTTAAAATATTAATATTCAGGAAAAAGAGATACCTTTGCGACTGACAACGCGTTTATGTTGATAATATAATGATTTATGTTGATTGGCAGTCGACGATGATACGTGCATCAAATTATATATGAACAACTGTCTAGTCGTACACAAAATGTCACACAAAAATTGCTGATATGCGATACCATGTGCAGATGATGCAGTGACCTTTCAAAGGTGCTAAAAGGGGACAAATGCGACACATATGTCAACGATCGTTTAGACATTAGTGCAGGAAATTAGTGTAAATATACACGTTTCACACGAAGTTGTAAGTAGTTCTTGTCAAATGATATTGTTTTATTAGTAAAATATTATATCTTGTACTGTAATACATAATATAATACAGACAGGATGTTAGAATGATATGCGACTGGGATCTTATTACATATATTTCAACCGTTTGCATTAATAACTAAGCGTTGTTTACACTTGTGCACATTTTCAATTAGTACAAATTAACATTTGTTATATAAATATATATATATATATATATATATATATATATATATATATACATTATACACACACATCTGTATATATATATATATATATATATATATATATATATATATATATATACATACGAGTATGTATATGAAAATAAACATGCATATACGTTTACATAATTCCTACCAACGTATATTTACATTTCAATAAAATCATAAATTTATTAAAAGAAACGACCCTCGCTTATGAAAGTCAAACAGAAACTTGGGAGATACCGAGAAATTTAGTTAGAATTAACCGAAGAGATAACAATACTGGCATACGATAATTTTTGTGCCACATATCGTATCACACAACATATCAGTTGAAACTGTTTGACTTTAATTACTGAGTTTTAGTAATTAATGTAGTGCAGATAGTTGGCAAAACGATATTTATGTTCGTCGGCTGTGTTTTATAGGTTTACGAGGTCGCGATCCTATGACAAATTGCATGAAACTAAATTTCACACGCGTGTTTTATCTAGTTCGCATTCATTGAATGCACAAACATTTCAGTTGAAAAACATAGAGAACGCTAATGAAAATGTACGATAAAAAATTTGTTCAACATATATATATATATATATATATATATATATATATATATATATATATACATGTTTGTGTTGTATCTGCACTAAAATCCACTTGACTTAACACAAATAAAAGAATTATTTAACGTATTTCATAACGTAGAATTTTTTAAAATGTGTAATTTATGCATTTTGTGTTATAGTGGGTATCTGAAAAAAAACAGACTACGGATTCGATCCTGGCTCGATGCCAATCACGTTTACAGTTTGAAGATTTTTTACACATCGTTTAATACAAAAAACAAAACCACTCATGCATATTACTATTTTACTTTTTTTAAATTGATAAAAAGTATTTATCAAACGTTTCATATACAATATATTGTATTTTTCTAATGTATTTCATTTATTATTTTAAAAATAAAGAATGTTTTCTCTAATAAAATTGTATTGAAATATTAAAACACAATTTAAATATTTAAAATCAAGATAGTTTTAATAACACAGTGTTTTAAAAAATCAATGTTAGTTTTTTAATATACCTTTTTCATAAACGGTATACGCTATAAACATCTTTGGTTAGTAAACACATTCTAATTGAATATAAATGAATATTCATTCTTGATAATTATCATATTTGAATTTTTTCATTCAATTAACTTTAATTTGTTAAAATAGACTCAAAGGCTTTTTGACAACAAATTCAAAAGAGATAAATTATTGGAAAAATAAACTGTATGCTGCATTTTATAAAAAAATCTCAAAAATTTTACAGACGAATATGAAAATAACTTCTAATCTACGTTTTATTTAATTTGTATTAATTAATATTTTATAAATGACATTACGACATAAATAACTTTTTAACATATTCATTTTATAATAAAGATTTTAATTTCGTCTACATCTTTTCGTATATACTAATTTACATAAAAAAGATTAACATCTTAGGAATAAAATATGAACTTCACAACTTTATAAAATAATCTGAATAACAAATAAACAGAAACTACTTTCAATATTTTACAGAATACTTGGAATGAAAAAATAACAAGATTTAATGTTTTAAACAACTGTTAAGTTCATTATCATATTATTGATTTCTATTTTAAATGAAAAAAATTGTTATTTTTTAAAAAATTAATTTGTTTATATACTTTACATTTATTTCTATTAAAAAAATATAATAAGACATTTATACTGTTTGAAACAATGTGTTGACATGCATATGATAGAGAATTTCATACAGCTTTATTAATGTCCAACGTTTTAATATATCAATGTATTCAAATAAAGATGTAATAATTAATACATTTTTGAAAAATGTAATATTAAGATAGATTTCTTACAAATATCTATCTCTAGAAGATATTTTATAACAAATATTCGAGTGTCGTTAATAACTATCTAAAAATAGTAAGTTCCATATAAGATTTTTTTTTCAATCTCAATTATAAAGATACAAATTCGAATAAATATTTATATTTCTACCCCGTTATTCAGGCTTTTTAAATCCTATATATAGAATCTTCGAAAATTTTGACACTGACAGATAATATAACATGTGTCACACATTGGCTCATTTTGACATTGACGACAAATAGGTACAACAATTATGTTTATATATATATATATATATATATATATATATATATACATATATATATATATATATATATATATATATTATTTCGTTTTTTACGCATCTGTCACATTTCATACAAATCGAATCCATTCAGTTTTGTTTTCTTCACAAACTATATAAATTACTTTCGAAAGACTGCATCTATATTTTTTATGCACGACTGAAACTGATGCTGCTAAAGCAGCGACTCTCCATACGTTTCTATTTAACAATGACAGTTGCCAACACCCGTAGAACATTTTTTCCGTCAATCTGTATTTTTTCCACGCCTGCAAAATCATCGAAGCGCGAGAAATGTCTGCCGATGACGTCACGTTTGTTCCACGCCGACAGACACAGTGCCTGTGACATATTCATTCTACATCTAACGGGACACAAAGCTTATTTTTTGTGTTGTTCTTGAGTTTTTCCACCCAACGATGCCACCTAATAATGCAACACGAAACTACACAACACTACTCCACTACAATTACTATTACATTTTTTTTTTGTGCTTGTCAACGAAACGATCTATCACAAAGAATATTACAGTACATAAACCAAGTTCTGGTGGAGCTGATTTAATAAAACTGATATTGAAACTGTAAATCTGTTCTCATATACAAGTTCAAATTATTTTAAATTATTAATAAATTTTCTAACTGAAATATCAATTTAACTGAACAAATAGTCATACAGATTATTAAATAATTAATTACAAAAACGGCCAACATTGCATCTTTTAGAAAGTTATAATGTCTGGAAAATTCAAAGTTCTTCATAAAGATATTTTAAAGAAGACATGATTGTAATGAACTATTAAAAGTTTCTTAAGAAAAGTGATAGTTTAATAGTTTTTATATAGAATACTATTAGTGACGAACTAATCTAAATATTAAGTCATGAACGTAAAGAAACGAGAGCATAGATATTAGAATAAGATATAAGTTGTGTTACTGCACGTAAAAATATGAAGCTTCGGGCTACACCAGAAGCCATTTCAATCACCATTTTATATTCACTTTACGTTACAACATGTTTGACGTTTTGTCGTTAATTTTATATTGTTGTTGTAATCATCGAGAGCAGAGTTTTTTCTGCTTCTGACATTGACAAGTACTACTTCTTTTTCTTTAGACGTTGACATTTTAGTTTATAAAGAAAAGAAAAATCGATGAAAAATAAATTTCGTGCTTTTGTATAACTAAGAGCAGCATAATGAAATTTTCAAGTTGTTTATGTTCACTTTACAGGCTCGTAAGACGCACACAAACACATATCCATTAACATATAAGAATACGTGTGCGTGAACGAGTATTGTTAAAAAAATCGACGTAAACATTACTTCAAAAATGAACGATTTTTTTATAGATCAGTGTCTAAAAATATCTGAATCGTTTTTTTAAAAAACAGCAATAACTTTCCAACATAATGTTTTACTAGAAAGTATATTAAGCATATATGTTACAAAGTTCTGAAAATATTTTTACATTTTTCAACAAAATAACAACTAAACTTCGAAACAAAAAGTTGAATATTTAATCGTAAACTGTATTTAAATAGTTTGTAACTCTCTGTATGAAATATTTCTAAATAAATATGTCAGAAATGTTACCAGTATTAAAATAAATTACTGGAAAATAAATAAATATATATTCAGAAAATGTTCCAATTACTAACAACAAATATCACATTATTTCATTAAAAGAATTAATTGTTTTTTTAAAAATTACAATACCTTAATATCAATAATAAGGTATTAAACCCCTTTTTATTTAATTCAAAACATAATAGCTCATATCTATTCACTTTCATTTAGATTCATTTTTTTTCTTTCAGAAAATAACTTTATTTTAATCAAAAAAAGTTTTACTGTGGAAATTAATTGATGGTTCTGTGATATACATGTTATCTTAAAGGCATCAGCATATATATATATATATATATATATATATATATATATATATAATACAAAACCATTAAAGTAATCAACTTAAAAGAAACCCACAAACATTTAAATTAGAATGTATTTAATCAATTTACTAGTACAAAGAAAAATGCGTCAATCACATTTAACTCGAATCCTTAAAAGCATTATACATTTGCGAAATTGCACCTCAAATGTACAATTACATATTATTTCAAACTTGAGATCTCTTGTGAATAATTAAATTTTAGAAATGGGGATTTATTTTAAGTTCTTTGTTGTTTATTTTAAAAGAGATTATGAACATGTTAAATAGTTCTCTGATTTCGTTGTTGTGTTTTTAATGTTTGAGTAATTATTAAGAAAGGTAAATAAAAAATTTTATGAAAAGAAAGTTTTATAGAATAGATGAGTTATTTCTAATTGCACAAATATATTGTCATCTTAAGCACAGACTCAAGTGTTATATTTTTTTTTAAAAAAAAAGAAAACACAATTGAGCTCTTTAAACATCAAAATAAAATATGAGATTCGCATCAGATTAAAACAGAATTTTACACAGATGTCTACAACAATGTAGTTTAACTACTTTAAAACCAGTGTTTAAAGTCGCACGTCACAAAACTGTTACTGTTGTTTAAATAATAAGATTAACAGATCTACAAATTGAAACATGTTACTTAAGCTTGACTTATTACGTAAATCTAGTTAACATGTTGAAACGTCGTGTCTTGAACATTAAAGTCAAATACTACTCTTACTCTCAAATGTTAAATTATGTTAAAAGGGTAATTGAAAATCTACACTTGTCTTAAGACTAATCGAAACTGAAATGTAAAGATTCAATATAATATATATATATATATATATATATATATATAAGAAGAAAAGAAGAAGGGATGGATTTAAGGTAGTATCCTACTTTTTATCTCAGTTAATATACTAAAAATATACAATAACTTCATATATTAAAAATTATAAATTATAGATACTAGAAAACGATAGCATTAAAGAAATCACATGACCACTAAACATTCATAGAGGTTCTCATATCTGAAATTAATTACATTTCCATATATTGACTTTAGTATGTTTAGTAAAAGCATTAAAAAATATAATAAAAAGAAAAATCAGAAAAAATTAGCTTTATTCTTTTCGAAACTCTACATAGATTGTTTATTGGTTATTGGGGTTTTAGTGCGCTTCGACATAGCTAAAATCGTTAACTCCCGACTCTACATAGAGTTTTTCTCTTAAATGACTATACTCACTATTACAACTCACTGTACAACTATAATTATTAATATCATTTAAGAAATTATAAAGTAATAACATCAGTTAGAGAAACAAATAATATGTAAATTGAACTCTTGATCTGTGAAACATTTCCAATATAAAACAAAATAAATTCCAGATATCAATTTTACGAAAAGAAAGCAATTTAAATATTAATATCTAATATAGCTATTATTTTGAATATATAATTTTAATTATTTAATGTACATTTATAATTTTTTTCTAATTCTTTTGCAAGAAATATATATTGTAATTATAAAATAAATAGGTACTTCGAATTTAATAATTCTTTAGCTCATATATAAGAATATATATATATATATATATATATATATGCATGTATGTGTGTTTGTGAATGTGTTATATCGTTATAAAGTATTTCACAACACGTACATATTCTCGAAAGTAACAGCATTCAAGTCACAAAGAAATTTTGAAAAATAATAAAAATAGAAGTGAAGAATACATAAAATGCGAACGAACGTTCTGATAATATAAAAATAGAGTAACTTTACTAGAAGGCTTTACGTCATCGACTTGCATTTCACTGAGAATGCAACGAAATATAAACAACACGTGAATGCGCCGATACACACTACCTGATATGTACTCTTGAAGGAAAAATGTTTATCATGCATCGACGAGTTTCCATTGTGAAACCAATACTGAGTCGCGAAATTTAAAAAAAATATTATGCCAGAACGATACATTCTCCTTTACATCGTTCAGTTTGAGTTTATATCAGTTTATAATGAAACTATAGTGTTCAATATTTTAGGTCACTGATTAATATCTTCACATAGATGAACATTTCTCTACTAATAGGAATAATATAGTATAAAAGTATAATTTTGAAGTATCTCGAAGCAACCAATTATTTATAATTTTAATTAGACTGGAACATATAATAATTTATTTTTGAAAAAGAGACAGTTTATCATATTTTTAAATTACATACTTGACAAATAATATCGGTACAACGAACTTAACAAATATAAAATTAATTTATATTTGAATTATAATTGGCCGATATATTATATAAACATGCACTAAATCTGTATTCAATCAATAATTTATTTTATAGATTTTTGTAATTTTTTTTTATTTTAATACAGAAATTACAATAATTTTATTACACTTTATCTCTCTCTTTTTATATATATATATATATATATATATATATATATACACATATACATGTATGTATAATATATAAAAATTCAGGAAATTTAGAAGCACTTTAACATCCTATAATACATTATAGAGTGTGTTGTTCAAAGGCGGAAGTTCACGCAAGATCAGTAATCAAGAAAATTCTCTAGAGATTTAAGTTCACAAAGGGCATTTAATAATTTTTAATCTTTCATATCCATCATTCTTCTTCACGCTCATTTTATTTTTAAATATTATATTTTCATGCGAATCTCTTACTGACGTTTATAATGTATAATACAATTTTGTACCGAAATAATGAAATTTAATTTCGTGCAACTGTGTGCATCTTTCGTCCATTGTTGAATTCCTTATTAACAATTTATATTTGAAAACTGAGACGAAAAATAATACGTCTTTAAACGCTTTGCAATATTAGGTTGGTAGAAAAATAATCGTGGTTTATGCACCCATTTATCTAGCTTTTTTTGATTTTTCTAGCTGTTTTAAGTGGGCCAGAACTATTGGATGACTAACGCCTAACTTTTGTGTAAGCTCTCGAATTTTTGTACGTGGTTCTGATTCAACTTACACCTTAAGTTGTTCGTTATGAACTGAAGAAGAACGCCCACGACGTTCTTCATCTGCAAGGTTCTCGTCCCCGGCACGAAATTTTTGTAACCTCTATTATTGCATCGTACGTTCCATAGCAGTATTTCAATAGTCAAATTTGAAGTAAAATTAATAATAAAACTAAAGTCGATGTTATCAAAATACAGACCGAAAAATGCACTTTAAAATCAACACAACGAAATGATACTTTCATTGAAAAAAATTAAGGTAAGGATTCAGAAAAAGAAACGAAATTATTTTCCTACCACCTAATACATTCTTTTATTTTTGTTTCTATTAAATATTTTCTAAATACTTTTTAATATGGATATTATTAAAATTATATACGCATAAAATTAATTTCAGAAAACGATTTTATTCTTATAGTCTTGTAATAATTATTACAACTTGTAAACAAAATAAAAAATCTATCTATTAAATGATTCAAAACTGATCAACATTATGTTAATCGTAAAATTATCGTTTTCTACTTATTTCCATTAAATTACTTTTCAAATATTCTTTTACAGTCGCTTTCTGATTTTAATCCATCTTTTAATAGCTTGATGGATAGTCTGTGCATAGTACCGACCAAACCATCAGGAAATAATCGAATAACCAAAATCTATCATTTTAGAATACTTACTAGAATTATTGAACACGATCAATGTAAATATGGAAATATATAATAATAAAAAATAAACAAGTCTAACTCCTCTCATAATATTTGTTCACAAAGAGTTTTTCCTTTTGATTTTATATTTTATCTATCGTCTTTTTGATCACTTAATTCTAATTTTTTTCTATACTCTCAACTTTTTTATAAAGTTAACTTTATAGAAAAGCTATTCGTTTCTGATATTTTTTTCCCTTGTTTATAAAATTATTTTTCTATCCGTTAACAAAATTATAAATATATTTTTTGAATCATGTAACAGAGTATTTATTTTTAAAAACATTTTAGTTTTCCTACTTGAAACATGAAATAAAAGAAAATTATAGATTTTTATTATTAAATACCTCTACAAGAAATTTAAAAATTTACAACAGTTTTTTCACCAGTGCTTTTTACATACAACCTTTATAGTAATATAATATACATATATGTACACCTGCATACACATATATGTCTAACATCAAATTTAATATTACATATATGTGTGTACTCCTCGGATGTCTGTATATATATATATATATATATATATATATATATATATATATATATATATATATATACACACTTTATTTATTTATTCTAACATAAACATGCGAGCTTTTTCAAACTTGATACATTTTAAAAGTTTACTATCGCTTTGTTAAAGTTATTTTGGTATATTACCCTTTTGTATGAATATTAAAAAAAAAAGATACCCCAAGAAATATATCGGGTAATATTGTATGCTTTAAACTTTTCTTATTTAACTTTTTTGTGTTAAAAAACTGACTCTAACCAGAAAAAAATATATATATAGTTCCATCAGTTTTATATGATTACCAGTAGAATATTAAATATAAAACGTATTCAAAGAAGAAAAGTTAACTTGTCGTCGAAGATAAAACTTCGATATTAACAGAGGGGATAAGGAAAGAAGTTTAGATTGAAATGCAAAAAAAAAGTCAAAAAGTATATGTAGTAAAGTACGCTAACATTTTGATTCGATATTAAATCTAAAAGGAATTAAATAAGCCGATGCTTAATTTTGTAATGAATTTAATATTTTTTATTTTAACTTTAGCAGCAGTAACATTAAAAATTATTCAGCTGTTAATATTATTAATAATTAAATAGGTAGATAAATAATTAAAAGAAACAGAGTAATCATTTAAAAAAAGTACTCACATTAATAATTCTCGTTTTATAATGTATAAAAAAATGTTTTTGCTTCGATAATTTTTAGTAAAAATAATAAACATATTTTATAGAATATACATCTTTTAAAGTCATTAATTTATGATTTTCATTCAATTTTAATTAAATTCTGTAAATAATTGCCAGTTATACGATTTAATTTAATTATTTTCTTCAAATTACATCATTTTAATTCGTATATATTCTCATTTTAATATTTACTTTTAAAATATTACTAAATTAATATGTTTAGTTTTATTTTACTTATTAAATAATAATTTAACAAATGGTACTATTTCAAATAATAACAGCAATATAATAATTGAATCAAGAGATTTATTCGTGTGTTTTATTCTATTATATTTACTTCTGATTCCGTTTCGTTTTTACTGAATAAAAAAATACAGAATTAAATATGATACCACAATACAGTAATCGAAATCATTACATTGAGAATTATGACAACAATATAAAGCTTAATCGCGGTCGTTTAGACGTGCAGGCGGAATAGTTTCCCGTCTGAAATATTTATCAATTCAACTTTCCTGCTTTTGCCGCGAACATTGTATTTGGATGATAATAATGAACCCCTTAACGAGGTTTATGTTTACTGCTGAGACCACTTCAATGAACTGCCATGTAAATGAAGGCAGTCGTCGTTCGTTCATTTCGTAATGCGCCGATTCTATAAAATAGAGTCGGTTCGATACAAAATATCGCGAGGATTCATTAATCACGTTTCTTGTAATTATCTCAGAGTCAGGATTCGCTTTCATATCAATCATCATATAGTGTTGTGTTCGCGCTTTCTTTAAACACAGCAGATGATGTTTTCAAAATATTTAAACGAACGTTTCAAATAAATTGAAGAATGAAACGGTTTTTTTCTTTTCAGTGCACAATATTAACAAATTATCATAATTATATATATATATATATATATAATAAATCAAAAATAACTGAAATTGAGTGCAGTTTTTCACCAAGTAAACAAAATGATTATTTACAATAACGAGAAATGTCATAGTGTTGTAACATAATAAATTAGACAGATACAAATTTGTAATTAAAAGATAGTATTCATTGTATATTAAAACGTTCTGTTGATTAATACATAAATAAGTGATCACGAATTGAATCACTTTATTATTATTTCAACTGTAAATAATGCTTACAAAGTCTAATAACAAACTTTTAAAACAATATTTTTTACAGAATTATTAATCTAATTGGCTGGTTATATATTTTTGGATAATTAAGCCTGTTATACTAAACGACAAATATTAATTTAACTATTTCAATTTAGTAAATAAATCCACTCACAAATACCCAAACCCACACCCACATATATATATATATATATATATATATATATATATATATATATATATATATATGTATGTACGTATGTATGTATATTCTATTTAATTGTAAATAATATAGTTCATATTTTAGTTAAAATATTTTCCCACGCATGTATTTAAATTTTAGTACTGCTAATATAAATTAATAGCAAATTCCGACTATATTGTATTTTAATTCCACAAGAGAGAAATATTTAATGATATTTACACAACATAAATATTACTAATAAAATTTCTAATAAAGAGTTTAAATCGTATATTCAAGGAACGTAGGATCTTTGTTGAATATGAAGTTTTATGTTAAAATTACAGACTCATAAACAGTTTGACTGTTATGATTTTAAAACGATGTCAGTATCGATTATCATTAAACATAAGAATATTATTTTATTAAAAGTATTCTTCGCCTAAGATGGTTTACATAAAATAAAATGTCGTTGTTAACTAAATAGATTGAAACTGTAACTAAGTTAACTTGAAATCTTGATTTTGAAAGCTGCGTCGTTATTAAACTGATAAAGAATACTCAGAGGAGTTATTTTAATAAAACAGCAACATATTTGTAATATTGTTTCGGAAATACAATTAATTTATATATTAAATGAGAATAAAAAAGTGTTAAAGTTAAAATAAGGTAAATAAAAACATGAAATTCCAGTTAAATTAATAAATTTTAAAAGTAAGTCGTGCCTACAGAATTATATAACGAATTATTAGTCTTTTAATTATTTATCTCGTATATAATTGTTAAAATTATCAAATTCTGAATAAGCATCATCGCCTACAAGTTTCTCAGATATTTTTATATAAAAAATTATGTGAACGTTTATGAATTAAGAGATATTCAGAAACTGGATACGATTTGTAACGACAATCGATTTGATTGTACACTAGCACCAACTTTGGGCGAACTGACTTCTCTGAAAAAGAGTTTAACGAAACCATGGAAGAACGGTGCAACGAACATTGAAGGATGTATTCTAAGATGTATTTAGAAGCAGCGTTAATGAATTATTTATGATTTATGGCGGTTGTTATGAGGATGAAAATACCGGCAAGTCGGGGGCGAAGAAAACGCCGCCTTCAATCCAGTTTACGTATCCAGGCTGCGTTTTCCCGGAGGGTTGCGATACGACAACCGCCGTCGACGGGATCGGTGGTGGTGTACGTTAGTACATACGTACGTACGTAAGGCGCTGCGATGACGATCGATGGCTGAAAGAAAACCGAGAGCCATAAAGTGTATTTCGAGATTAGCGCCAGTCGTGTTTACAGCCGCTGCTTTCGGGATTTCTTATCGAGAAATCTAATGTTACACGATGCTGTGCGAGATGTATGACATTACGAAGAAAAACATGACGCAATCTTAATACCTTTATAGATGCCTCTACAGTTTTTTTTTGTCTTTGACGATAAGAAAAATGGTTAAGTTGGCAATACTCTTTCAGACACGCATGTGTTTGTGTATACACTGAAATGATCTAATGAACATCGATTTATATATTAAATTATAAATAATACATCAAGCAATGAATAAAATACGAATTGAAGAAAAGGGAAGAACGTAAGAATACGAATAACACACCAACTGGATGTAGGTAATGGTCTGTGAAATTGAAAAATAAAAGTCGTACATTTTTTTAATACAAAACGCATTTATACAACTCAGCATGCTATAGTTCCTCAATACTTTATTTGTAAATAAAACGTATAACAATAAATATGTTGAATATTATTTCATTTTTAATCCCAGTCACAGTCTCAATGATTATTTATGAATTTATTCCGAAAAATATGACAAGTTATTTTAATAAATGAAACTCGAAAAAAACACTATTGAAAAGTCAGTCACTGTTTTATAAAATTTATTAAAATATCAAACAAGCATATTATTTACACAAAACTCTTTCTCTCTCACACATATATATATATATATATATATATATATATATATATATATATACATTCATAAATTATCAAATTAATCAATATAATATATATTTATAATAAAATATAGGTTATTAATGAATAAACAATTTATTCATATTTTTAATAATACTCGTATAATCAACTAAAAACAAATATAGCAGAAATGTAAATAGTGATTTGTAAATAATTCTATGTAAATAAGATATTATAATTAAATAACGTTCATATTAAAATGGTTAAACAAAAAAACGAAAAATGTCACTACACATAATTTAGCTATAAGGTAAAAAAATAATATATAATGAATCAAACGCACTAATATAAAATTCCCAATCATTAAATATAAAAAAATATGTGTGTGTATTCATATATAAGTGTAAAAGCAATAATAGCAATGATTATTAAAATGCATAACAAGTAATTTTAATATAAAGAGCTTACACATATTTTTATTACAGCTTTAATATCAAACGCGTTCAAATATTAATTAATTTCGACGCCTGGAAAAATTATGTACGCTATTTGTAAACGCATAAAAATTTTATAATAAAAAATATACCGTATAGGTTATAATCAAATGTTCCTTTTAATTTGTTTGCATTCAGCAAACACAAGAAAATTATATTTTCTTTTCATTTGAGCTTATGAAGCGCAACTAATTTATCATTTTAATAATCTCATGTTCGTTTCATCATTTTTACAAAAAAAATCATATCTAGTGAAAGACATGCGTAATTAACAATTAATGAAATTTCTATTAACTTTGAATATGAAACGAATTTCGCGTGAAAGATGTATATTTAAATTAATAAAACTGGTATTTAATTCTTTTCTTTGTAATATATTTTCGCAGTAAAAATAAATTAATATTCAATTTATTTACAGTACATTCTTTCGACTGAAATTCGTAATTAAAATTTGTAATTAACACGGATAGAATTTTAATTTCGCCATTCATTTTTTACTTGATATTTGTGTAAATATTTTATATATATATATATATATATATATATATATATATATATATATATATATTCATACTGAACGCGTTGAATTCAAATACATATATATATATATATATATATATAAAATCGTTAAATTTTCAAAAAAATATAGTTTTAAGTGACTAAATTTCACCAAGTACAAAATATAATGGTATGCATATTGAACGACACTGCTTCAAAGGAACATCCCACCTATTCTTTTTCGCACAGTCGCACGAAATTATTTTAATTTTAGCATCTCTTTATTTGTCTTGTGTTCAGTTTTCGAAACAGAGCTTTGTAATTATAGTGTAATTAAGTAAAATGCAAAGATTTGTACAAAACATTCCTGCGGTATTTTAATTAAGCTTATTGCCATTTTAATCATTTTGTGAAATGTTCTCTTATTACATTTATACACGATTTGCTTACGTATACAAAAAGCTATCTTAGAAGTATTAAATGAAACCCCAATACTTGTTTCGAATAAAAATACAAATACTGATTAATCATCATTCATATTTTTATGGCATTAATATTTTCCAATATTTACAAAAATAAAAATATATAATAATTTAGTCCATTCATATGCTTTTTTATAAAAGAACAACATACTTTTACAAGTTATAAATACGAACATTAGTGAACATCTACATTGGATTAATAATGAATTTCTCTTAAGAAATTTTATTACTATGAAATCTACGTTTAAAAACATTACCAAGGTAGATAAAAATGAAAAATTGACTTTAAATTATAGAGTAATCCTTAATTTATTTTTTTTATTTTCAGTTTTATACGAGATAATTAGATTAATCGATTATAAGATCATAAAAGCTTTATTTTCTATAACAAGTACCAAATAAAATAAAAATGGAATATAAATGATTAATATTCTTATATAAATATTTCTGAATAATAAAATGCAGACTTTTTGTTTGATTTCATCTTTATAAATTATTCATTGTAAATACTGTAGTAGCCAATTCTTTTCGAAACAAATTCGTTTCCTTTAATCGCCTAATAAAAATAGTTCTACATAAGCAAATCGATCCTTCAACATTTTCCAACTTGTTTACAGATACGTGACCTTTCTAGACTTACTACCACGCATCGTTGATGAGACACTCTGATGACACTACAAAGTATGAGAAGTGTATCCTAACAAATCAGTATGTAAACATATTTATTGTTTTTTACAGAGACCCCTGGAAATGTGTTTGAGTTGAAGTACAAAAATAAGTTTCTAATATTTCATCACAGAATATCAAAGTATTTTTACAAAAATAAAAGAAAATTTCTTAAAAAGTCTCTCGTGTTTATTTTGAAAAAATATGAAGTATTTACAAATCAAATAAAAGAAAAGAGAATTCCAGTGCTCATAAAGAATTTATTTCTTGTAGATCGTAAAAAAAATGTCATTCAAAAATATGTTTCGTATGAAATAAACATTAGATATTTTATTTCAATTTAAAATTAGTTTCCATCGATATTCTCAATCGAAAGAAATAATATGTAACACAATTAAATTTTATTTCATCGACCTTAACGTTTGATAACAGGTGATTGATAGACGAGATATGATTTTTTTATGTGTACTTATATTACGCTGTCACAGAAAAAGCATAAATTTTATATTCTAATGTGCTTACCTGAATTTTACAACACATTCAAAGAAATCAGTTTACTGTAATAAATTATACGTTCGATTGAATAGGGGACTCCGATTCGAATGTTTCATAAATATTTATTTCTTTGTTTATTTGCAATATGCGCACTTGGTTATGCTTAATAAATCTTTTACGTACCTTTTTTACGTTAAATTTATTCGATTGCGTGTCTTTCAAATATGTCACAGAATCAAACTAGTCGTATATTATTTCTAGTACTTCACATACAAATTTAGAGATGAAGTAATTCTAATACAATTTAGATACACGTATGTATTTCATATATATCATTCTTCCGTTATCGAAAGCCTTATTGTACAACAAATATCTAAATTATTATCATATATATATATATATATATATATATATATATATATATGATGTGTGTGTATTATAAATTTCTAAAATAAAAACACTATTTAAAAACCTAATAACTAAAATAATCAGAAATTTCAATTGCAGCAAATGTATGTCTACAATTTCACTGATTGTAATATTTTACCTAAAAAGAAATACTTTTATCAAAGTAAAATTTATTATAAAACAAATTGCTTCTTTATATTTCAATAGCTCTGTTAAACTTATTTCTATATCGACTTTTTATTCTTTGAATGCGTAAGCATGCGTGTATATATATATATATATACAAGTTTTACAGCATAGATCTATTTTTAGAGATATAAATGTATAACTGAATATATATATATATATATATATATATATATATATATATATATATATATATATATATATACATATACATATATATATATATATATACATATATATACATAGAGAGAGAGAGAGAGAGAATTATGTGTATATGAGTACGAAAATAATATATGTATGTATGTATTTAGTATTCACTTTGAGTAAATCTCTTGAACCCTTATTGAATAAACATAGTTCGCATGTCTACTGCATATAGTGCGTTTACTAAGTACATCTTGTCAAAATTTTTCGCACAACGTTACAACACAAACAAGAAGGCAATATTTCACGACTGTGCGAAGAGTTTAAGGAGGCTACACGCGCCATACTCGTTTGTAGGCGTACGAACCGCACGTGCACAGCCGCACGGCCAAAATCCTTACACAAAATCCATTCTGAGGTAAATTCAGCACGCGTTACAACCTCCCGGCAAACATTCCCCGTTCACTATACATACAAATTAAATTGTATCTCAGACACGATTACGGTATGCACAATGTACTTGTAATTACGTTCTATTAGTAGAATGACTCCCCGACACACGTATCTATTGTTTTACATATTTAATCACTATGTGTGGAAAACAATAGTACGTGATTATGTGCATGAGGCTAGTTTTTACGTGATGATGAATAGCGAAATGTGAAACAAAATGTAATAAAATTCTGAATATGGTGTAAAATGTTCTATCAAACAATTGCTAATATCTGAAATATTTTATATAAACTTGGTCTATTTTAAAAACAATAAAATTCCACAACTAGATATCTTTCATAAAAATATACAAATGCGAAAAATAGATCTTAATCATCTATATCATATGTAATCAATAATAAATATAAAGCAATTATTTAAAAACTCCTCTTATAGATTCCATATAAAACTATTCCTTACTTTACATCCACTCTTTAATGCACATGAAGTCATATTTAATTTTTATTGAAAAAAGCAATCAGTTTTTTAAAAAAATCTTTACTTCTACACATATTTATTTATGGCCACGAGCTTTTAAGAAAATACCAAGAAGTATGCAGTAGATAATTAAACAGGTCGTTTTCCATATAGAGATTTATTTTTAAACTAGTTGAAGTTCAAACCTACCCAAAAATCATTTTATCTTTTAAAACATTTCTCAAAGTCCATTAAATTAAAACTGACTATTTACCTTTATATGAAATACATTGTTGGCCTGTTTTTTACAAGTGATTTTATAAATATTTTTCTATATATATAAACAGTATTTAGCCACAAAAAATAAAAAGGGTGCAAAAAATGATCTACTGCCATTTTTATATAGATATACTAACTACACATACACACACACACACACACACATATATATATACATATATATATATATATATATATACATATATATATATATATATATATATATACATATATATATATATAACGATTACGTTGCTATATATCTGATAATAATTATATAGACGTAATAAGTTTTAAAAAATATGTTTATCGTATCATTCGGTTGCATGTACAAGCTTATAATTGAAAAACAGGCGAGCGCAAAGAGCCCGAGGGTTGGTGAGCGAAGCCCCCTAGTTTAGATAAAAAAAAAACAATTTAATAAACTTCAAAATGAATTTAAATTGTTTCAAAAAATTTTAATTTTGTACAAAAGTAAAATATTTCCGTACTAAAAAGACTATAAAATAAATATGAAACTAGTAATGTACACGCCATCGATACGACCATCATTTTATCTTAAATCCAATCATAACATTAGAATAAGTCAACGATCCCAAAAACGTCGAACACTCTCACTCACTACCCTCGATTTTGTTTCTTTATACGTGATATTTTTTTCAGTCATTATATAAATTCTTCGTTTACTAAAAGAAACTTTTTAAGATGGTATCATTCCTCCGGAAGTTTAATTTATTGGGACGTTTCGTGGCTATCTTCGCAGCATCATCGACTATCGCACACTGAAACGACACAGTTCGCGTTGCTTACTTTTATAACAGACGTGAAAAAATATGTTCAATGTTGTTGGTGTAAAGATGCTATTAATAAAGCGACGAAACAAATAATAAATAAGATTTATCAGTGCAAATATATCAAAAAGTTTTTTTTCTGTTTCAGTTATCTCTAAATATAGAATTGTTTTTATTGAATTTTTAAAATTATCAACCTTTCTTACTCTATTCATTACATTACCTAATAACAATTATATCTTTTAACAAAGTTATTTGAAAAATATAAGTATTATTTAGCTATAATATATTCAAACTTGTTTTTACACAAATTATCTGGTAGCTGCGATAAAAAAAATAAGTAAAATAAAAACATTCGAGTTTAAATATATTAATATTTAAATAACACATATACACACACTCATACACACATACACACACAAATATATATATATATATATATATATATATATATATATACAGTTTGGAGAAAAGAATCGTTCGTACTTTTCTTCCGAATCGTTTATCATTGTAAAACCACTTCAAACAGTTTGTGATACAAAAACCGTTCACTATAAATACAAGAAGAGAATGAATTCTTAGATGTTCAGTGCTTTCGTATAAAAGGAGATTGTTTTATATGTTATTTGTTTGACATGGGATAGGGATGCGGTGGCTACTGTATGTTTTCTGCAGTAAGTTTCTAAGGTAAATATTATCATCGTAATGTAAACATTATACTCGGTATAACAGCCAACGCATTCTAATGTACGCTTATATAAAGCTTGTTGCTGTTGTGGATATTCAATAATAATATTATTTTGAAGGAGGTTTCTGTTTGTATCTTTAAACCCTATCTCGGATGGTATGGAACACTCTGACGGCCATGTTCCGTGTTTTCGAATATGAAAGGTTCGGAGGGGGGAGGTATAAAATGTAGGAGCCTTGCATATATAAATCTGAAATATTTATTGATTTAAAAGTTTATAGAACTTGGACGAATTTATATATTCATTATATATATATATATATATATATATATATATATATATATATTCAATAATGGTTTCAAACAAATTATAATTATTATTAAGTTATTCAACATTACGACTGACTACTTACTTGAATTTTTTATTCATTTCATTAAATTATTGATTTGAAAATATCATTATTTAATACAGTAAGACAAAAATTTTGTTACTGAAAAATTTAATATAATATTTGTAAATAAATACCTTTTACAAATTAATAATTATTATATTTCAAAGTAATATAATGTTGAAATATTAATATTAAAAATATTTTAATTAATTAAATACATTTATAAACTTCTAATCTCTAAATAATAATTGAAGTAAAATAAATAAATAAATATATATAAATATATATATATATATATATATATATATATATGTACATGTATATATATATATCCGTTTTCTTAATAAATATACAGATTAGTACTATGTTATTTGCTATTAAGCTAATAGGTCTTCTTCGAATACTTCTTTAAGTTGACATTTTTTTGTTCAAAAAGATTACAGGGGAAAGTGCTACTAGCAATCTTATGATATAGTATTTTTTTTTAAAGAATTTGTTCAAAAAGTTCTTCAGTGTACACATACTATACAAACAAAAGATTGACCTACTTTTATTATACTTTGACATGAGCATATTTCGTAAAATTTCAATGCACAGAGAAAAAAAAAACGGACGACGAGGAAAAGAAAGTTTATATTAGTTTTTTTGTTGTTTTTAGATAAAGAATCGTTTCGAAAATGTGTTACGTTATCTGAATTTGACAGCTAAAATATAAGGTCTCGTCATGGAATCCGTTTGACAACTAATTTAAACACTGCTATTAATTCATTACTGATCTTGTTTGTAAAAAAACTGTAGTAAATAAAAAAAGTACATATCTTAAGAATCAATATATATATATATATATATATATATATATATATATATATATATATATATATATATATATATAATGTTTAAAGTGTATTATTCATTATTAATTACTATTTCACTTTTAAATAATTAAAACTTTTCTTTAATTTGCTACTGACATCAGACACTGTGTTCAATAAATATTTTCCACTGTTGAAAATATCAAATTTTCAACCGTCAGCGCGTAAATAACATGAAAGCAGCAGAGGTAGTCATTTTATGACAAGCAAGAAAAACAAATTACCGTGTTAAATTTAACACGGATGTTTTGTAACAAAGATTGCTTGACAACGCTGTTATTTCATCAGCAGCGTCAAATTCAATCATTTATTAAATATAGCACGTTGTTTCTTAACCGTAATTATAAAAAGATTTCTTGTAGCAGAAATAAAACAAAACACGAGTTACTTTTCATAAAAATAATAAATAACTACCTCGAGAGTTACTCTAGTGTAAGCGTTTAATAAATGTTATTAAAAATGTTATGCTTGCCAGACAAAAAAAAAATAAACATTCTATCTTACAAATATTTAATAACAAAGAAAAAACTATGTACATTTTATTTATTTTTTCATTTCTAAATAAAAAATTATTCTGTTTTCTTAATAAACACAAATCCTTTTATTTTATAAATTAATTAAAGTCGACGTTAATTTTTATTTAACGACACAACATTTATGACAATAACTTCTTTCCTTGTTTTTTTATTTAAGCATACAACGTAACCCACACAACTTAATATATAAAGCTAATTGAAAAATAAAAACATTAATTAAATTAAAACATTATATGTTTTTTTTCTAAAGCAGTCTGCGTTAATGTATACGTGCACATAAAAAGTTTATATTCAAAAATGTTATACGTATTGCATTAAGTTAAATTTCAATACTAGCAGTCTTCTATTTAAGATAAATAAATAAAATTACAAATCTAATATACAAAGCGAAAGACACCGAATGCTTAATAAACGATTCAGTTCAATTTAAATTTTTATACAAAGTTTTTTCATATTATGATACAAATAAAGTCGTTACGATTGAAGCAAATGAAATCATGAAGTGAAGTAAGTAACCACGTAGTATTATATATATATATATATATATATATATATATATATATATATATATGTATATATATATATAAATATAAAGGCCAGGCTATCTCTAAATGCACATTGTTGCACTGAATAATTAAAAACTGAATAATTTTATTTTATTGAATTCGTCTCTAATTAAAATCACAATAAAATCAGTCGAAGCACATTTCACATCATTTCGATCGTATAAATTATTCATTCTCAATCACCAAAAACATTAATTTCAAATGTTCACTTTAACCCTCTGGGAGTTGTTTATTATTACATTGCGTTTCCAATGATATTCAATGATAATTTTCACGCACAGGTGGTAACAGAAAAACATAATAACTGCTAATATGGAAATGATGAGAATCATTTACATGGAATATACTTTTTGTCAAATTGTTCGTTTTTAAATCGTTCTTCGTTTGATTAACCAATACGTTGCGCCGTCCACAATCAACGAAATGTATTTGTCGAATTTACCAATGAAGATAAAAATACCGACATGAGGTTTTAATACTGTCCGAGATTTTCAGTTGCAGAGTTATAATAAATATTTTTTTTATAATAATTATATACATACATATATATATATATATATATATATATATATATATATATATATATATATATATATCATTTAACAGTTAAAAAAAGTTTGTATTTCAAATCATAAAGTATTCTCTATAATTTGTCAATTTATTTCAAAAGAAAATACAAGTTCGAAAAACATTTTTACAAAACAAAATAAAAAAAGCAAATGTAATTCGTTTCACTTCTGTGTACTAGGATTTTAAGTTATGTTTTTTTGTCCTAGAGATCACTATCTGAATTTTTTCCACTACCGATTTCATCTCACGACATTCACCTGAAGATGTCGAAAGAGACGAAAGTGGTAGTGGAAGAAAAAATCAAAGAGTGACGTCAAAGACACGAAACATAACTTCATAAAAACAACCATATATAAAATATACGTTTCATATAACCAACACACTATATTAAAATATACCATTGATTTCAGATACTACCTTAATGATAATCTTATAATTTTATTGAGACATAACACGCAATGCAATGTGTATGAAAACTTGTTAAATTTTAAAATTCTTATTAACATAATTGGTTGTTTTTATTATCTTGACAAGAACACATTTAACACAAGTGCTATTAAATTGTATTTTATCGAACCCTACCAAAATACATTTTTTTATATCAACTTCAGAGACCTTTAAGGTTATTTTAACATAATACTTTATTTAAAAAACATATTTTCATTTAATACACGGGAAGAAGATTTGTTGTGTAATCAAATACATCAAATTGAAGAAATATGTATATAAATTAACATATATCTCTTTTATTATCTTTCATATATATATATATATATATATATATATATATATATATATATATATATATCTGTGTGTGTGTGTGTATATATAATTCAATTTATTCGTTTGCTATACAAATGTTATTGTTAAAAAAAAACATTGTATATCAGATGTCACGCTTAAAGCGTATTTTTTTAAAAAATTCGTGCACTCAAATATAATCAAACATTCCAGTATGATCCAATATAAACATTTATCTTTATGTCATACGTTAAATAATAAAATATTTCACGTTTGCGAAAAAATGCTTTTACTCATACAAGGAACCCATTTTCGAATACCAATATATAAAAAATTGAAACGGAAAAAAGTTCTAGAACGATACATACAAATGTATTTCGTGATAGATGATGTGAGTCAAATATTACGATCGATTTTTGAATGTATATATATATATATATGGAACAAGTGAAGACTTGATTTACCTTTTTCTTTGCAGAGACGGAAAAAAATGTTATGCATACTGAATCAAAGCGTGAAGAACGCAAAACAAGTTATATACATACCTACAAGCGAATGACATACAACATGCTTTATAGGGGTGAATATTAAAAAATATTTGTTAGGTAGGTTTTCTTAATACATATAAATTCGGCTACACATTTGTATAAATTTATATGGTTCCATATATTTTTATATGTTATTAAGTACTGTACATAATCAGAATATATTTTACCCAAATCGTATTTATTATAAAATAAAAGTTAATCGATAAATTAATAAACAGGTAGAATGTAATTCCCCTCTATTTTTAATAACAGTAGTAAAATTAAAAAAGGAACAAGTAAATACTAATGATTTCCACTAAATAAAATAAACAGATATAATTAAAAAAACAAATTAAGAATAAAATGCTATTCAATACATTAATTTTTAATATTCATGGCGCTAGTTTTAATTTTTTAGTGTAAATAAATTATGTACATTCTTTACATATTTATTTTATGTGAATATATATATATAATATATATATATATATATATATATATATATTAACGAAAATTAAACAATTAAAATTCTTCATAATCAGTATTGAATGGAATAAACCTTTAAATTATACTATAGTGATTGAAAGTGTAGTTAAAAATATGTTAACATTTAACTATAACGTTTTTCTCAATAAAAGTTATAAAAATATATAAATAAATAAAACGGAAAAAATGTAAAACGCGAATAAAAGTAATATTATTTTCTCAAATCTATCTTTATATATTTATATGCTATGTTATATATAAAACAACATTAAAATATTCAATCAAGGAACACACGAGCATTTTCGAACATGCGTGAAACGTAATTGTATATTTTATATATACACAACAGCAGACACAAAAAATACACATACATCCTAGGGATTTCATTTGAAATGTCATTCAAAGAAAAGTTACTTTATAAACAGATGAATAAGATTGCCAAAAGAAGCACTAAGCTCCGTTGTTCAATTCAGAAACAATATCACACTGATATTACAAGTGGATGCAGGGGAGTATAATAATGTTTTCACTGAAAATCTATATCCAAATTCCTCGAGGGGAACCAAAACGAAGCTAAGAAAAATATATAGAGAAAAATACTTTGTTGTATACATATAACAGTAATGTCATTTGCTTGTAAAATCCACAAGAATGAACATATAAGCTTTGCAGTGAAGAAGGTAAATATACATATGTACATTATATAACATAACATACATATGTATATTTAATATTAAAAAATGTTAATGTAATTTTTATAGCGTTTGTGTCAAAATATTAGATCCCTTTCTGAAGAAAATAATTGATTATACATTTTTCTATTCCAGTCCACTCCATACATATTACTTCAACTCTCATACCAATTTCTAGAATTATATTTCGTCAATATTTTTTCTAATACATCTAACATTCCTATTTACTTCTTGAAACTTCTACCTAAATATAAATAATTCTAGGCAAAAAGTAAATAATTTTTGAATATTTATTTTTATGTACTATTAATGAAAAAATATAATTCACTGCATAAAATATTCAGAACATAATTATGTTTATGATATTATAAAGTATACTATTACTTAAATAAACATTTACACAAATATACCTCTATATCATTTAAGTCAAACATTGTGTTTTGTAATCTTACATGTAAATAAAGCCTGAAATCCTGAATAATCAATCAACTATATACTGTTTCATTTCAAATATTGATTAGTTAAATTTATATAACGAAATTACTAAGTATACTGTACAATTTTATTTTTGATAAATTTACTTTTTACACGAGACCACAATCAATGTCAATAATTGACAGCAGAAAACAAAAAAAAATCAATTACAAATAGTTTCGAAGAAAATATTTTCCAAATTTCTTTCATTACAATATATTTTTCCATATATATATATATATATATATATATATATATATATATATATATATATATATATATATTATACATTAAATATGTATGCTTGTTTACTATATTTTCCATGTAATAACTATAATATAAAAAATGTAACAATTACTTCGATATTTCTCCTAGATATAATTTTGTAAATTGCAACTATATAAATTTCTGAAATATGTTTGAAAAAGGTGAAATTAAGATATTATAAACTTTTCATTTACACATTGAGATTAATATTTAAAAATTATTGAAAATGTCAAATTTTTACTTTTGTAATCATAATAAGAATATACATCAGTTTACAGTTAGTACTGTACTATCAAAACAGTTAATAAAACTTCTGAAAATTTCAGAATGTGTCGTTGTTTTATTTATTATGTAGATAAATACATATATGTATATATATATATATATGTTTGTGTATATATATATATATGTTTGTATATGTATAATGTGTGTATGTGCTGCTGACAAGAAGAAAATGTAATTTAAAATTTAAAGAAGCTTTAAATTAGAAAGTGCTCATTTACGTTTGATTTATTTTTCCTCTGATTGTAAAGAAAACTATCTACGTTTAAGCACAACAAAATAAATTGGATATCTGCTATACATATATATATATATATATATATATATATATATATATATATATATATATATATATATCCTCAAGTAAATCAAACGTCTTTAACAATACCAACGCAACAAACATATACGTTCCAACCCGGATACGTTCGTTTCCTTTAATTTAAGCTCGGCTCGAATAACAAAGACAAAGTAATTATCCTTTCGAAAACGGCAATCTCCGTCAGGGTATGGACGACGTGTCAGACGTCATGCCCTCAGACCGGTTTAGATATCCGTTTCCATCTACTCGTAAGATATCAGCCGTACACACATCCACACACACGTACATTTCAGCAACAAACTTCAATGGATATCATAGAGCTTTATGCCGCTAGCTCGCGATACTCCCCCCCCCCCTAACGGAAATCTGTTTTCAGAAAGTCTGGAAATTATACTGATTTACTAACTATTCGAAGTAGAATGTTCTTAGATTTTATTTTTGAATTCGGTATATAATTTTATCTTTTTAATGTATATGAATAAACATGTGCCTATTTATACCTAACATTATATACAAATGATTTTTAATAAAATAATTGTCAACTATTAGAGAGAAATAAATAATTTAACAAAAACAATATCATCTAAAAATAATTACTGCAATGTCTCAAATTAATTTAAATTAGAACTGAAATTTAATAATTAAATTACTTATCAGCAGTTTAATAATGTACTACTTTTGTACAACTTTCACATCTCATTCACTATCTTCTTGAAACTTAATAATTATATTGTGAATTTGATTTTGATTTAACATTCAAGGACTATATACGCTCTATTCCAATTAAACCATTTTCACTCACGTAACCTCGATTCTCTACTCGAATTTCTAGGGAATGAAACATTTTCTAAATATATATGTACGCCAACAATAATAAACACCTATTCATTTTAATATAAGATGAACAGTCAACACCGGTATACTAGTTACCAAAACTGAATTATTCAAAGTATCGTCACAACAACCACTCTATAAAACACTTAAATGAATAACATCAGAGTCAACTCTAACGCAATAGACATTCAAAATGCCATACTAACATTTTATACTTATTGTTAATTATCTCTATTTCTACTTCTCAGATACTATTTTACCTACCGATAAATACACCCGTAAAAAATCATTACACAAAAAAACACAAATATATATATATATATATATATATATATATATATATATATATATATTATATAGTCTGAAAATGGTAAGAATTTTGCACATTGTCAACATTTTCTTACACCGAATTATAATTATTTTGTTTTCTTTAAAAAAGTACATATTTTACAAAATAGTAACAAACAGCCTTAAATAAAGATTTAAAATGTATAAAAAATATTTAACGAAATATGAGAATATCCAATATGGAAAAGAAGATATAGGTACATAAGGCAAAATAATATATCATAATCTAGCTGATCGCAAATATTTTAATTATAATTGTTCTATGGAAGCATCAAAATGTATTTACACAATTATTACAACTGCATACAATCAATATATACAAAAGCAATTCTTTAAAATAATCTAGTGATCCATGACTGACTGAAACATTGTATGGTATGGGGGTACATCTGTACTTGAAAAGAATTACTAGTGGACAATATAAAATATATCGGATAACCATTAGAATGTAAAAGTGCTACAATTACATAATATTTAATACTAAACGAATAGAATAAGAAACTGATACTGAAATCAATACATTAATTCGTTTTCTACCTTATCGAAAGTCAAAATATGATCTTCAATACAAAAATACGCTCATGAATTTTAGGAATACAAAAACTTCTTCCCCAAATTCATTTCTTAAAACAATGTATCTACTCTGCAATAAATTGCAATAATTTAGAATAATAGAATAATATTCGTCAATTTAAAAAATTAGCATGTGTATGAAATAGAAATATATTTTCAGCATGAAATTAACTATTAAGATTAAATACATTTGATCTCAGTAATGGATGAATGAATGAATTTATTTGTATCCGAGGTGCATAATGACCTATTACAGAGTATTTGATCTTAGTAATTATTGAATATATATTAAAATAATTATTAAATGTAAAAAAAATGCCATTGTAATTACCTGTAACGTTCAATAATAATAATCAGAATAAATTCAATCTGTATTATATATATATATATATATATATATATATATATATATATATATATATGTATATGTGTATATGTATATATGTATATATGTATATATGTATGTATGAAGTACAAATATAATTTCAGTATAAAGAATAGATTTGATCTTAATAATTATTGAATATATAAAAATATTTGTATATACTTTCATATATATATATATATATATACATATAATTAATTTTACTATTATAATTACTTATAACACACATTAATATTAATTATGCTGAATTCAAAATGTTTATATATATATATATATATATATATATATATATATATATACATATGTGTGTGTGTGTACTAAAAAATAACACTTTGAAAATTGGAATTCCATAAGCACAGGAAACAACAATAATATATCGATAATTACTCACCAAATTACAGTAATTTCCCAGTGCGAGTTTTTCATCATCACAACAGTACATGTACGGTATATCCGGCAAAAGTCACGTGCAAACACAGAACCTTCCGTCTTTCGGAAATCAAAACTTTTTTCATTAGTACTTTTTTTGGAACGCTTAAAGTTTCTATACACTGTCAGACACAACGTGCAGCAAGAATGTACAAGTTGGTTAACCACTATAACTTTTTATTTACCCAATATCAACCTGCTTCAGTACTAGTGCGTTGCAGTAAATCGGAAGAATAAACAATAAAATCTAATGCATGCTATGCACTATTCCATAGCCTTCTTTTATTATCATAGGTCACTATGTTCTTTTTTTGTATTTAAATGAAATGTACATGTTTTTAGATACTAACTAATTAAAATAGTATTGAAAAAATGAAATGAATAAATCTGAACCATATTCGTGTTCTTAAAAGTAATTAAATCGATCAAAACTCAACTAAAATATTATACACATAATCTGACCCATTTTTATATACGTCTATAAAATCTTAAAATAGTTCTAAAAACTCAATTGTTACATATTTATTAACAATTAATATTTAAAACATAAAACCATTTTAAATATAAATTTCATATTGCCCAACTAATCTTCATCAATTTACAATATGCATCTTAAAATTATCCTTAGAATATAAAGCACCTAAATAAATATTAAATCAATTAAAAATATTATTTAATTAAATGCACAATTATTCTTTAACTGCTTACATTCATTTTTCTTCTAATTATTTTAAAATATTCTAATTACTAAATAAAACCGTACAATTAGTAAATAAATCTTATATAAATATAATTATTCTATTAAATACGAAATAAATATTCTTGTGATAAAATCATTTGTAGAATTAGATATCCATTTTTTTCAGCGACATTTTCGGAATACATTCGTATCGAAAAGTCCAATCCACTTGATGCTATGTATATTTAAACTAACAATGCTGAATATAAATACTTTCGACGCAGTCATTCAATTTCATTTATCGATTATACTTAGAAATCAATTTGATTTTGAATAAACTGATTTCCACACACTAGCATCGGATCTTCTTCATAAGAAATTCTAAATTGTAATGCTACTAAAATATATGTTATTATTGTACCAACAATCTAAAAAATATAATTAATTTACTCAAAACTGTTATAATAAATAAAACATAATAGATATTTACTGTAACAAGGACACTGCTTTCTAAAATAAATATTCCAGATGCTTGTAAAACCGTTGGTTGCTCGTCAATCATACGTAAATAAATTTCAATCTAAAATTTATTTATAATTATTGAATATTATGATCAATATACATTTCATGTATAAATATTTAAATAAATTCAACACAAAATAATGTTTACATGAAAATTACAAAAATGATCAATAATTGACTTACTTCGGATTTTTCCTCCTCTTTAAGACAACTCAAAGGAAAATTATATATAAACGACTGTACCCTGGAAGGCTAGATAAAAACAAAGTTTTATAAAATAAAAGAATTATCATTAATTTTAAATTTAAAGTTGTATAGCTCTGCAACTTAAATCGCAACAAAATTGTAAGAAAAATATGCATGCATACTTGCAACCTCCATTACACAAAAAAAATATTTATCCATTGGATTATTGGATTACATACAAAATTTGAAAAATTAGCTATTAGTTTGAAATGTGTGCTGCATTCACTTCAAGTTATATTCAATTCATTGATTTTACTAAATAGTGTAATGTATTGTAGTGTACTTACCGTTTTAAGTATTAAATCGCTGTAATAAACTGAACTGTATATTGAAATTATGAAAATCATACAGTCATGAAGAGCATCCACTAATAAATAAAATCTCGTATTGTCCAAATATATCATTATCACTAAATACAAATTCAGTACCAGAAATCCAATCGCCAATGCAAATACAAGTATTTTAAAAGGATCTGAGTTCTTATCAGACATAATTATACCAAAATATTGTGATATATACAACATTCTCAATTTATTAATCTTTTGTGATAATGGTTCCTCAAAATCTGCAGAATCCATTTTCTCAGGTTCTATTTTAATCTTCCTAAATGTTTTTGGATAATACTCGAGTACATTCCAAACAACATTTCCAGATTCTTTTAAAAGGGTGTTTGATTTCTGATAAGGTTTCAACATATCTTCGAATTTATCATGCACTTCTTCTAACAAAACAGTGAATGTTATACTTAGCATTAAATTTAAACCAATAACAAAAATAACTTGTGTATATGTTAATATTTTCATTGTCATTTCAAATATATCTTCACGTGTATTAGTACCATCAAGAATAACTAGAATTTCTCTGGTAATCATGTACACAGCATTCCAAAGCGCAATCGCAATGTACACCATTACGACACGTCTTACTTTAACATACGATTTATATTTAAACAAATATTTAAAACCGTACAATTCAGCATTCTCAATCACAGCTATTAAACCATTCAAAGTTCGTAGATGTCCCTTTACTTGTATCAAAACAAGTATACAAACCAACACGATCGATACACTTTCAACATATTTGAGAAAAACAAAAATTAATGCGATTCTATCTTTCGCAAAATCACGTTTAAGCAGTATATTTGAATAATATAAAAAACCACTAGTTTGAAGTATGAAGTGAATGAGATTAAGAGGAATTCCAACTATGGATATTTTTACAGATAACTTTACAGATGGAAATATTGAATGAGGACAACACAGAGATAATGGAAACACACCCAAGAATAAGCCAAACACAGCCATTGGCTTTATTGCACAAAACAGACATGATTCTCGTTCTTCTTCCTCCTTTGTTCGTTTTCTGAAGAAGCGTTTAAAAAAGTTCAATACATTCGACATAATACCTAAAACTGGACTGAAATGATTCATTTTTCAGCATAACTTTATTAATAATTATTGTCTAATGACCTTAATGGGATTGCTATATAAATTCTTTATTAGTCTGAATAAAACCATACTCAATAAAACAAATATAATGGCCTCTATATGACTATGTCAAGTTCATTAATTTCTAATTAATCAATAACTTTAATATAAAGCTTTATTTTTGTATCTATCTATATGTATGTATGTATATGTGTATCTATCTATCTATCTATCTACATATATATATATATATATATATATATATATATATATATATATATATATATATATATATATATATATATATATATTTATATATATATATATATATATAATACATACATAATACACACATGAAACCACAATTGCTTATTTATTCAATACTTAAAACATTCACATAAATCCAATTACTCTCTTATAAAATTTTATTATAAAAATTACATAAAAATTATTTGAATTTAATATTATTACTTTTATCACAGAAATGATAAATTTCTTAACTTACCTAATCTTTATATATATATATATATATATAAACACATGTACACACGTTTATTAAATGTTCACAAACAAAATATTTCAAATGTTTCCAGTGCGAGATATTTATCAAAATTGCTTAATACAGTTTCATATTGATAAATTGAATTTTACTAAAAGATCTTAATACTATTCACTTGTGATAGTAATCAAAAATAATTTGGATTCATATCTCACTTCTGATGAATAAAAATGATCATAAAACTATTTAATATTTACAAATTTTTGCTAAATCTGAACTTTAAAAAATACTTAATTGATAGTGTTAAAAGTAAGAACAAACTTTTTTAGTAATTGGCTGACATTCTTTGAAATCTACATTAAAATAAAATCATTGAAAACCCATTCATTATAACTTCAAACCTTCTTCTTTTTGCAGATATGTGATATTGCACACTATTATTGCTTAAATATCAAACAATTAACATTAATTAATCACAAAATAATAAAATGAATAACATAAAATAGATCTCACAGAGACAATTTTTTTTCTTACTTTAAATTACACTCATATGAAATAAGTGATAAAATCGAAATGTTATTCAAGTATTTCAGTTGCTATTTATGCAAGTCTTTAATTTCAAAGTAATTCTAATATCATAAATACTTAAATTAAGTGAATAAAAGTATTTAAAACAGATCAACATTGTTCTTCGTTGTTTTCATCTTTGTTGCCATTTTGTTTTGAGTTCTTTGCATACTTACCAAAGCCATTAGCCATAAGTTGATAGTGAGGTTTCCACGAAGTGCCTGGTCTTGAATAATCTAAATGATCATATTCTGTTTCTAAAAAAGATGATTTTGTTTATAATTAACTTTTACTGAATATAACTTAACCAATAATATAATATATATATATATATTTACCTAAATCTTTGCAATTATTGTCTTTAATTTCATCATAAACATGATCTAACTTATCTTCTGTTATAGTGTGATACACATTTGGATTTGTTAAATCTGCATCGCGATTTTTTATACTCATATTATGATCAAAATTGAGTCCAAAAACTATAAAATATTAAAACTTCAGTAAAAAGTATATTTCAAATTTTATTAAAAAAAAAAATACCTTTCTAATTATTAACCACATATATCTTAAATAATATTTTGAAATACAATATGCACAGAAAAAATAAATATACCTTCTTCATCTGAACATCCTACCATACCCAATTTTTGCCGTTCAAGATTTGTATTATTCTGTTTTATTCCCAAGTCATTTTTAACATGTTTAGCATTATTTAATAACCCCATTTCATCATCATCTCTTCTACAGCTACCTTGATAAGAATACACTGGATTATCAAAATGATGCCGATCTAAAATGAACATGTTACAAAATTAATTACACAAAATAATTATAAAAAGATATCTTATGCTTACCTGGCTGAAGCTGAGGATCAGCTATATATTGAACCTGAGCAATTTCAGTTTTTAAATCTGCCACTCTCCGTTTATAATACATAATAACAACAGTTACAATTGCAATAAACAATAATCCTACAAAGATTCCAAAAATAAGCCCCATATAACTACTCGTGTCTTTCTCTTGAATGTTTGCTGCAATAGATTGTTGGTCACAGTCAGCTCCAATAAAACCTTGTCGACATACACAACCATCAGCCGCATGACAAACAAAATTATCATTTTTACATTCACACGGTTCCATACAATGATCTCCATAATATCCTTCAGGGCAAACTAAAATTTTTCACATAATTTTTAAATTATAAATGATACATTTTATAAATATTACTTATAGTTTTAAAATTTAATCAAGACAGATTATAATTAGTATCCAGTTACTTACTTTCGTTACATTGTGTTCCAATCCAGCCAGGTGCACAATGGCATATTCCATCATGACGACGACATGTCCCTGAGTTAAGACACCTGCACTCTTGTTTACAATCAACACCATAATATCCTGCTGGACACGCTTTATTACATTGTTCACCAACCCAACCTGGTAAACACTGGCATTTTCCTTTAAAAAAATACAATAATTGTTATTATTATGTTCATTATAGTTAGTTTCTATAACAATTGTTACTAAAATGCTTGTATCGGTTACATAATAAAATATTCTCTTACCGGTAATATAATGACAAGTAGCTCCATTCTTACAATCACATTTCTTTTGACAATTTTGTCCATAACTACCTAGTGGACAAGGATGTTCACAAGTAAATCCAATATATCCAGGGCGACATACATACTCTCCAGTTACATGGTCACAAGTATGATTTTCTAAAATTTAAACAATTTTAATGAAAAATTCACTGAATTAGTACATCAACTTTATACTAATCTAAATTTACCATAACTTCTCTCTAGACATTTTTCTTTGCATCCTATACCATAGAAGCCTTTATCACAAGGCTTATCACAGAAGCGGCCTTGCCAACCCCGTGCACAAATACATTCTCCTGTATCTGGATGACAAGAACTGTTATTCATACATTCACAATTCATTTCACAATTTTCACCATATGTTCCAGTAGGGCAGCGAGTTTCACACTGAACACCTGGAAAAGTTAAAAAAATTTATTTAAATAAAATCAATCAGATATTGTATATAATGGAAAAAAACATTCAAATTACATTCATTCTAAATTAAAAATTTATAGCTACGGACAAAGATATTGCTTTTATATATTAGGTATACAAAAAATACAACTATGGTTTATCTCACCACCTCATACATACTGAATGCTCAATGTTCACATCCAAATACAAGTAAGTTACATACCTCCCCATTCGGGTTTGCATTTACAATATCCTGTGACTGAATCACACTCTTGACTGTTATCTACATTACACTGGCAAACTTGTAAACAGTCATGTCCGAAGAAGCCTGCTTCACAACGTTGCTCACAAAACTCACCTACAAATCCAGCTCCACAAGTGCAAGAACCTACATGCAACAAACACATGCAAAAAGAAAACAATTACTATACTACAATACAAAGATTTAAGGTAAAAAATACTGTAAAATATACACACTTTACTATACCTGTATATGTAAATGTTATATACATATTTATATACATACATATATATACACACACGTGTATGTATGTATGTATATATATACATATATATATACATATATATATATATATATATATATATATATATATATATATATATGTATGTATATACATTAAATTAATAATTTAATTTGAAGATAAAAATAAATAAAATCGCCCTTAACTAAACGCAATAAAACCCTATATTATGAACTACCCTGCATTATTATACAATGTTACTTTACACCAAAATTTACTCAGATTTCCTTTAATAAATTAGAAGAAATCATTCGTTTGAATTATTCATTTTTAATAAAATATTTAATTATATGATTGAGCAACAAGTGTAAAGCTAAAATGAAAAGCATAATTAAAAGCCACTGTTATAATTTTAAAAAAATCCGTTAAAAGCAAAAATTTCCAAATATTTTCCATAAGAAAATCAAACTAAAAATAAAATTACCATTCTGTGGATTACATGCACCATTGTTGAGGCATTTACAAATTTGACTGCAACCTAAGCCGAATTTTTTTTCATTGCAAGGCCGATCACACTGTCTACCTTCCCAACCTGCTGTACAGTTACACTGACCTGTCTCTGGAGAACATGTGGCTCCATTTTTACCTAATATACAACCATACAAAAAGGACAAATAACAAAAACTTAACACCAAAAATATTAAATAATAGTTTGGAAACAATCTAAGTGTTATATTTCTGCTTTTTTTGAAATCATTAATTTTTATTATATATAAAAGGGTTAAAAATGTATATGAAAAGAGTAATTTGCATGAAGAACGCCTTTTAATAAGAATATTCTTCAAAAATAAAGATGTGCATGAAATTAATATTTTTAATTAAAAAAAACAATAAACCAAAAATTAAGAGTTAAGAAAAGTGTTTTATATAATACAAACCAAACTAAACAATACTTACAATTGCAATCGTGCTGACAATCAATTCCATATTTTCCAGGAGGACACGTTTCTGTGCAATTAGTGCTACGAAAACCAGGCGTACAAACACACGTACCATTTAAGGGTGAACACTGAGCATTATTTTTACACGAACACACTTTATTACAACCCTTACCATAAGTCAAAAATGGGCATTGTCTGGTACATGTTTCACCATCCCAACCAGCCTTACAATCACATTTTCCCGTCCATGGATGACAACTATGAAATAAAAATACTATTAAAATGTTATTCAAACCACCGAAAGTAAAATAAAATTCGTTAATTACAGTTCTGTGTTTTCTGGATAACATTCGCATGTACTTTTACAGTCTGGGCCCCACATTCCTTCTGGACATATTCTTTTAGTACAATTAACACCTTCCCATCCCGGGGAACATTCACATGTTCCATCCACATTAGAACATTTTGCATCATTTTGGCAAGTACATTTCTTTGAACAATTATAACCGTAATATCCTTCAGGACAAGTATTAAGGCACTACAATAAAAATAAATTTCGTAATACTTTTCACGAATTTTTCATTCATGATAATAATTGAAAATATTCTACCCGAAAAATACTTTCAAACATAAATAAACAATAATTCTATGCTTTTATTAAAAGATTATATAATACGAAATTGCAATAATCCTAAGAATGGCCCAACAATAATATCGATTGTTGTTAATAGAGCCTAGATTACAACTCTAAATTAAAACTTGTAATCACCTCCTAATAAAAGGAGTTTTATAGAACAATTGATGTTAATTTCAAATGTCCTGAACTTAAAAATGCATATCTATTTTATAAAAGATATATATTCACCTGTTCTCCAATAAATCCTTGTTTGCACTCGCATTTGCCAGTAACATGATGGCACGACGCCCCATTATAACAATCACAATTATAATTACAATCGTGTCCCCAAAACCTGGGAGGACATCGATTAGCGCACACTGTTCCAGTCCAGCCATCTGTACAAGTACATTTACCAGTTTCTGAATCACAAATTCCGCCATTCTGACATCTGCATTCTAATTTACATTCATCGCCATGCGTTCCCACAGGACAGTGATCCTCGCACCTAAGATTTTTCCGATTATAAAATAAAAAAAAACTGATATTTTTAAATAAGAAAAATGAATGCTGTTTACGTACAGTGGCCCTGTCCATCCAGCAGCACAGAGACATTCTCCAGAAACGTGATGACATACTCCCCCGTTTTTACAACGACATATTTCAGAACAATTTTGCCCATAATGATACGAATCGCATTTTTCCTCACAATAAGTTCCCGTCCATCCTCTTGCACAGCGACAATAACCATTATAAGGATCGCATTCCGCATTATTTTTACATTTACATTTATTGTTGCAATCCCGTCCCCACCGTCCATCAGGACAAGCTATTTTATAAAATAAACGAAATTAATACTTGAATAATCATTTCGAAAATAATAACTGGGAAATATACATATCATTTTTAATTAAAAAATATAGTCAGCCACATTTTACACAAGTGTAATTATGTTATCTTCATTAGTAAATAACGTTTTAATCGCATAAAGAGACAACATATCTTAACAATATTAAAAGATCGATTAAAAAACCCAACAAAATGCTCAGTTATCACCAACTTTCATTTTATAAACTTTTAAGTATTCCCCACGCTAGAAATTAAATAAAAACACGCCACAAAAATCAATACCACAAAACAATGAATTGGTCACTTTCAAAACTGCACGAAATCATTTTGATTAAAACTTGCCATTCACAAAAATAAAAAACATACAATTACTACAGACCTAATCATCACAAAAACAACCTTTTCTACAAATATCGAAATAAATTCCACTAAAAAAAATCAAACACATATTAAAATCAAAATAAACAAATACTCACAAATATCGCAAGACGGTCCTCCATAGCCAGTCTCACATTTACATGTATCGGGGCTGATACAAGTACCGTGCAAACATTGTTGAGAACATACTGGCAAACAGCTATCTTCGGCCAGGTTTGGTGCATAACCCTTACAGCATTCCTCAACGGGTTTCTGTTTCGTTAAAATCAAATCTCGAAAGACAGTTTTAAATTTAATTACATATTTTGAGCAACGTGGAGGTACACTCAAACACCATGTATATTCTCGAACCTGGTAAGGCTGCTGTTCAGATACCCGAACAGTCGTCGTGTATCTGAAAAGAGATTTATGAAATTTAAACCGTGCCTAAATAAATTTTGTATATAAAAATAAGTGAACCAATTGTTTTATACGATCAACCTTCAATTAGAGGACACCGTCACGATCAAGGCACATTTAAGCAGTTTGAGTTCGAGAAAAGAAATACAATTGTAGCTGAATTCGAGAATAAAGGTAAGTCGTATTTTATAAGATAATCTATTACTTCAATAATTATTATTTACTGCAATTGATTTATGAGATACAATAGAATGGATCACAATTCCAGTGAGATAATTTATCATACTTTAAGACAAAATCACCAGAAATGATTGTTTCTACAAGATAGTTGAAAATGGTAGAAGATTTTCAACACTAAGCTCTGTGTTTTTGAAAACTTGAATGATTTTAAACTGCATATAATTTTCACATAATATATAACATAATTAACAATAAAAAATGAACTGAAATTATATTTTATTAACAGTTTATTTCAAATATGTATACTTTCTTATGAGAATACGTTTATTCAACAATTTCAGTTACATTTGAGATATTTCATTTATATTGCACAACAAATACTGGCACAGCAATTGCATTAATAATAAATTAATCAGTTTCATGTTGCAAGTATATTATGCATAAAAGCAAATTGCGATTGTTACCTATATTATTATGACTTGCTGACAAAACACTGATGCACATAAAATACTTCTGAACCTATTAATTTCAAGGATATAATTTAAGTGTTACACTAAAAGTACTCATATATGTCGGTTATATTCAGCAAAACGAATCTCAAGCCATTTATAGAATAAGTTTACATGGCAGTGTATACTATCTATTTATTCCACAGAAAATATAATATAAATACATACAGATTTACATTTTCATGCCTTTCGGTGACTGTTATTTATTTTCTTACATTATTTTTCATTATTCCAAAAATAGTATTACACACATATGAGTATGTATATGTGTATATATGTATATATGTATATGTATATGTGTATGTATATATATATATATATAAATATATATATATATATTCTTGTAGAGAAATTAAAATAATTATCACCATATCTTACCACGTTGAACTGCTAATCAACGTATCACGAATTTGGTTCTAATTTTTCAGAAGTATTACTTTTTTATTAAGAAAACACTGCTTGTCTGTTAAAATGACGCTTACTGAATTTTTCAAATAACCAACCTGTTGCAATATAGTATTATTCCAATTATATTCAAATCAATATTTGTACAATCAAAAAAAAAACTCTTAGATTTAAAAGAAATCTTACTTAAACATTTTAATCATACAACTATATGTTATTGAAATTCGCATTTCGAACTATATGCAAATTTAATTAAATCTATTTTAAACATTCGATTGTTAGTATTATCTTTATCCAATATATTTTTCTATGAGAACATAATTTGTACTATCAGGAAAAAATATCATTTGTTTTCACATTATTTATGCAATTATGGAATTTACATGCTTCTTTGTTTACTTTTCATTAATCTCTAAACACGTCATTATATGAGTAATAATTTACTTTATTATAAATTGAATTTTAACACAATGTAAAACAATAACGCAATTATAAAATCATTTGGCTGGTTTTCAAATTTTGTTATTTAAGAACTATAGTTATTGTGAATATTACTGATTTTTCATATAAAAAATAAAATAGATATACCAAAGATAATAATAAAAATAAATTAGAGACGCAGAAGAATTTAGCATGCACCATAAACATCCTTGTTGGAATATATATGCATCTTAACAATAAAATTTTAGTTAACAAATTGTTTAAAAAAAATATAAAATCATTTCTATAGAAACTGTCATCTGTGTCAAACAATTCTTTACAGTGAGTACAAACCCTGGATAAACTAATAAATTTATTAACAAAACTATTTCTATCAGAGAAAAATAGGAACATATTTACTTCAATAAATGAATGAGAGATTTTTACTTTTTTAAATGGACACATTGCTTTCATTCAACAAAGCTGGTTGACCTTGTCTGTACAATACACTAAGTCTATTGACTCTTAATTTTTTCGTTGGTAAAGTAGAAAGAAATTTCTCGAAAAGAATTTTACAGTAAAGTTCAATATGTTATTCAGATATTACGATATAAAACTGAACATAAATAAACAACAAACATTAAACATGTATGTTTGTGTATATTATTATATTCTAGATTAATGAATAAAAATATTTTAATACTCATTAATGATCAATAAGCCGATTTAAGTTTTACAATAATCCAAAAATATATTATTTAAATATTTGTTCGATTACAGACATTCAATTTCACTAAACATCTTTCATAATAAATTATATTGTATATTTTCTACGAATAGCCATAAATTTAAGTCTTGATGAAAATTACTATTCAACACTAACCGATAACACTATCCTCCCTTAAATATATTTTTCATTTACAACTACCGTATATTTCTGAAAAATCAAGGAAGCCGAACAAATATCGAAATGGGAAATCAAAACTTATCGCATTTCAAGTAATCTAACACGAATTTACATTATTTAAATCAATATTTCGTGTCAGTTTTTTATATATACTTCCAATTACGAAAATGGTTTCAAAAGACAAGCCTATATATTAATCTAATTGCATAAATACCGACCGTATAACAAATTGAGAATAAAAAGTTATCATAAAGATATTTTTATCTAAAAACCAATTTGTCATTTATTAAAAAGCAAACATGTTTTAAATTTTTGACAGCCACGTACAAAAGATTACTACAATATCTATAAATTATAAATGTTACTTTTCCGTTACATATTTATAGGTTTAAATATGTATTGTGATACATTAAACGAGCGATTTCGCTGTTCATTGTTAAGAAGAACTCGATTTAAAAACAGCAATCCTATTATCAGTTAATATGAATGAGTTCCATCAATTGGATTGCTTTTTCTGTCAAATAACTGTCTTATATTAATGTTTTTTTATTGGTCGCACGCTATCTAAAAATTATCATTGATCTTATTGATAAATCGAATGTTAAAAATAACGATGACTGTAAACTAATAAATACGCACGGACATGTTCAAACAAATGCAAAGGAATATAAATATGAATATCATTTTATATATTCGTATTATTTCTGTACACGTTCAATTTTAAATTATCCTACTGACTTACATACTTGTGACGACATAATTATAATACTACAAAAACAGCAATCAAGTATAAATAACTATTAGAAATAGCACAGGATGAATTGAAGATAAATTAATTATGGTAATTTTATGCAAGGGGAAAAAACCACAACTATCATTAAAATTAATATGATTCACATATAAAAGTCTCATTGCTTAATTGACATGGTAATGATAGAGAAAAAAAATATATTTCATTTAATAAATTTGAAATGAAAAGGTTTTTCGTCAATTAGTAGTCACTACTACATTTTTACATGCCTACTTGAATGAAAATTATTTAACAAAATCTAATTCGAACTTATAAACAGTGACACAAGTTAACACTGTATTCTTTACCATTACTATTATAACTGTTCGAAAGTTTTATTCCTTGAAAAATACAACATGTCAATGATAAATATGTTATGTCTCGAGAACTTGGCATAAGTGTACAAAAAGTTAAGCTATTAAAAGAATATATACACACTCATCTGTTAAGCGTCATATTTATTGTTGATATTCAGATTTCATTCGTAACGCAATATGACATTTTTTACTGTTGACATGAAACCTGCACGTGGATTACAAGATTTCTCTAAAAAATTAATTTTTAAACAAGTAATTTTTTTTCAAGTACGAAATATTTGACATTTACCTTTTTAGTTAACTAATTTATATAAATAATTTACTTATATTTTTTTTAAAAAAAAAAACATCCAAGAAATAAAAACTAAATCCTTCATATAAGAAATCGTACTTTTGGTACTGAAATCATACATAATATTTTCAAATCATTTATATCATACAAATATTTTCAATCAATATCCTCCGTTTATCATTTAAACAGCAATCAAGCAAATAATCTATAAGCACAAACAATTCTGCTAATACTTTATTTTTTTTTTATTTACTTATATATATATATATATATATATATATATATATATATATATATATAATATTCACACACACATACACACACACATATATATATATATATATATATATATATACATAAACGCACGACTTGTAACTCAGTAACAGTTATATAAACTTTTCTTAGAATTTACAATCCGGTTTTTCATTTTCAGAAAATATAAAAAAAAACATGAACTAATGCACTATACAAAGCAAGTTCATTAGTTTATTATTTTTTTAAAATAAATAAAGAAACGTCAAAGAACAAAACAAGGATATTACCTAGAAAGTATTTTTTTTTCTTTACCTAAGAAAGTACTTGAACTTTGTTATTATGAAAAGATTTTAAACTCTTAAAATAGATTACAAAATGTGGACCTATTTTATTTATTAATATGTAAAATATGAATCCATAAGAAAGTTTATCAAAATAAACATATCATTTTAGTGAAAATTTACCAAATGATGACACTTATCAATACATACAAGCATTAAATCTTTATACTTCATGCATATAAATCTATAATTCACCTATGTACAGAAAATGATTTCCTTGCTATTAATTAATAAACAAGTACGATACTTATTGGTTTGTAAGTTAAAATAAAAAATAATATATATTATTAAAATTTCCCTACAATTCCGTGTCCTTGAAAACTTTTCTAGGACATTTTCAATTACAGCGCATTCGCTTTTCCACCTTTTGTTGGGAATTTCCAATTCTTTAATAATCAATATCAAATAATATTGCAAAGGCTTCTCTAATCAATAACAATTATTATATTAATGTTAATAAAAAAATGTATCTCTCACTAACATAAATGGCTAGTCAACCATTTAATACATTTATGTATTTTGAACACAAAACGATAATAATACACTACTTCCATTTTTTTAATTACTATTCGAGCAATTATTTTCGCTGTTTACAGGAATGAGGTGTACATGGCATATATATATATATATATATATATATATATATATATATATATATATATTACAGATACAAATATTTTTAACGAAAGCTAGTGAGAATATAATATTCCAAATTTCTATCAAGCTTCATCAATTAATGACATAAATAGTAACGAATTAATTAATGAACTATTCTGATTCGATAAAAATAACTTTGAGATATAATTTCAAACACATTTAAAAAACAAAAAAGTAGTTACTACAAAAATACTACCATTTCCTGTTTACTTTTCTCTTCAGTTTGTCTTTTGAATACGTGAATTGAAGTAGAAAATCACTAAATAATCAACAGATTTTTTATAAAAACCTTGACTCACTACACATAATTGCAATGGAATAGAATTAATAGAAAAATAAATAAATTCTTCGAATTAGAGCATGTTCTGCTGATATAATAATTTAAAATAACTTAGTAACCATCTATTAAAACTTTAAAATGTAGTGAACAGATAGATAAAAAGAAACAAAAACCGAGTGTAGTTTTTCTAAGAATCAGTAAGTGTCATTTAACATAATAATATGGAAGAAAAACAAACAAAACCGAATCAAGACCTAAACCAGTCATAGTTTAGTGAAAAAAAAATACTTACGTCTCTTGTCTCGTACAAACATTAGGTCCGTATAAAAATCCTGAACATATCGAAACTCCACAACTTAACAGTAAAATAAATTTAAACACCAACAGTACACTTTCACTCCGCGAAGACATTGTTTGGATTACTCATACGTTGTACGTTCACTAATGAAACGACCACTAATTCAACATTTATTATAATTTATGGATGTTATTTGAATATTCACACCCCATGCTCCAATACAGCAGGATGTATTTTCTTCAGAGTTTTACTTCCTAGTCAATCACGACGTCCATACTTTGAAAAAACACTACACCTGTAACAAAAAATGTTGTTGAATACATTTTATATTCGTTTCAGTACACAAAAAAGGTTATAATTAATTATTCGAAATGATACATTGCTTGAAGGTTAGACGATGAAATCATTTCATACAGAAAAAACTTATTTGTTATATGCGTATGGAATTTATCTATTTGTATATTTTATTTGCTATAATCACATGATAAACACGATGTATCTATCTATATTTATATACAGATAGACACACGTACACACACACATCATATATATATATATATATATATATATATATATATATACACACTTTTTAAATCAAATCAATTAAACCATTTTTAATCTAATTTCTACGACAAATTGGACTGCCTAAAACATTCATATTTTTTTCCAACTTAACTATATAATACATAAATAAATTTCATACAGATTCACGAGCACTGTATTAATTAAAAAATAAACAGTAATTTTTTTACATGATAATTATAATAATACAATCGGTTCGTATTTATTCTCAGTATTTTACACTAAAATGCTTTTATTAAATGATATCTAGAAACCAGCATTGTATTTTTCAGCAAACTATTTGTAATATGAGAACTGTGTCAATTTTCTAGTGTGTAACAAGAGTGTAAATAGAAAACATCGCACATGTATATTACATAGGCCAGCACAATTAATATTTACAAAAGAATAAAAAAAATATTAATAAAAGGCCAAGTACTATTTTTTCACTCATAAATGCATGAAAAATCATAATACACTTTTTTCACTGTAAAGTATTACTTTACAATACTTACTACATTTCGAAAATTATTAACTCAAAGAACTGATTTTTAATAATTTTTATGTATATTTAATGGGTTGTTACTAAAATGCAGACAAATTAACCAGCGATTCATATAAATTTTTTTAATGTACTTAATTGTAATTTTTAAACACTTCTACTGTAAAACACTAAACCACAAAACCACTGTAAAAAAATAAATACTTATTAATATAATAACATCTGCATATTATTTCGAAATAAAACTATATGTTTACATTTGAAACAAGAAAACTATCACTTATCACGAATAATACACAAGAACAAAGAAAATAATACTTTGAATACAAACACATATATGAATTTATTTATCAAATTACTCACAATAATATCAACTTTGACCATTGTTCAAAAAAATTCAAGTGTTTAATTACTATAAATTAAAGTACTAATTACACGAAAAGTAAATACGAATCAATTGCAAAATCATAAATCAGCAAGTCAAAAAAATAATAAACATGAATACGAAGAAATTTTTTACAAACTATTTGAAAAATCATCAAATCAGGTACACAAAGTTTTCGAACGCTAAATGAATATTCCTCTGAATACTATCATCTTAAAATAGCCAGTATTTTTTTTTTAACCAAATGAATGGAATATGGAGACGTATAAATATATACGTCTCCATATTCCATTTTTGTAAAAAAATATTTTACAAAAATCCATTTCCTGTTCATTACAGAAACTATTACTGATGTTACTTATGTTTAAAAAGCATCATGTACTCTGTATTAACAATACATAACACATAACGTATTATTTATATATAAAAATTTTGAATAAATTGTCTCAATAAACTTAAAGTATAAAATATTAAAAAACAATTTTATATAGTCTATTTATTCCATAATGTTTAATATACTTCAAGTATATTATAATCTAAAAAAAATTCAATAGTAAAATATTACTACCCATTTAATAAATAAAAGTAACAGAAAATTGTATTAAAAATATTTTCAATTGCATGAATTTTTTTGTACAGGTCTGTTCATCTCTCTTCTCTTCATTGAAATATTCGTTTTTACAACAAAATTAATTTCCATATAAACTATAATATTTCTGAGAAAACAATACTTTTATCCGTTTATATATATATATATAAACCATAATAAATATTTATTGAAATGTAATATACGTAAATGAGATAATAAACCTAAAAATGATTTCCATAAACTAGCTTATGTGTGGTTGAACACACAAAATGACCTCAGAATTATTTCAATAAAACAAGAATTACAATCACTGGTATATTTATTACACATTAATAAAAAAATGTTTATTTTATATATATATATATATATATATATATATATATATATATATATATATATATATATATTTATATATATATATATATATATATATAGCTCTTTAATATTCAAGTTATTTTTAATTCACTTAATAAACTAAAAACGAGAAGAATGCCTTCGAAACGATTAAAAACAAACACTGGAGAAGCTTTGCAATCTTAAACTAAAGAAATACTATTCAGTATCTTTTTTAAATAGTTTTACTTATAGCTTGTCGAGCGTTAATCGTTTCATGGTAAATTGTTATTAGAATCAAATTAAAGCAAATGATTCGTGAAATAGATTGATGTCATTAAAACAAAAGCTAATAGAAATAAAATTCCATTGTGTCTATGTTATTATAAGTGAACTTATGGAAAGGATGTTACATTACTCATATCCTCAAACAGTGATATCTGATTGACACACACGTGTAGGTGTCTTGTTATATATCTGTTCATTTCTTGTTTATTTTATTTATAAAATCAACAATGCGAATGTTTTAATCTTCTATTTAGTCAACGTTGATTCAATAGCCGTTTATACAAACTTAATTACCTCTCTCGAGTGTTTAAACAAACAACATTTAAGTAGATCCTCCAATGGCCAAATTAAAATATTTTTGTAAGTTAATTCGTTCTACTGAAACGAAACTAAAACAATAGATCTGAAAATAAAGATGAATAAGAAATCATCTCGAATACGTCACAAATATTCATAATGAGTGATCAAATTCTAAGTATACTTCTTTTACTATTACGGAAGTAACAATAAATGTCGCTTGAGCAACCATGCAGAATTACAATTTCTGTGCTTATGTTTCGTTTATTCCAAGTAAAGTCCAAAATGAGGTTATTAGTTGATATAACCCAGTGCTTCAGGTATAATTATCTTATGTGTCGTCTCGAATTTACTTTCATTTCCTATGAAGATATGAATTTAAAACTCAAACTTTTATAATACCATTATAAGTATTTTCAGTATTGCAAAACTTCAGATAGGATCAATATAGTGTGTGTGCATGTATATATATATATATATATATATATATATATATATATATATATATATATATATATATATATATATAACCTAACATTCAAAGCTTTTTTCCAAGCCTATGCACTATTATTAAAAAAAAACCCTTCTATAATAAAATGGTTCATCTAACAAAAAATAGTCCCTAGGTAATTTTTTATTCTCTCTGCTACGAAAAAATTTTGATAGCAGAACTGAGTTCTTTACAAATCACTCCATGTGCAAGTTCTATAAGCAGCATTTAAGTTTCAATACAAATAAAAAAGAATACAAACGACTAGAACAAAATATAAACTTGAAAAAAAATGAAAATTATTATATTTTTTTATGATCAAGTTTCAAATTATCACGAGATAAAATTTCACATTCCGAAGAAATAAACTTATGTAAATATTTCCTTATATTATATTATATATATATATATATACACATATCTTAGTTATCCCCCATACATATCCTAATGAAGTACTCTCTCCATATTCCTCTTTTGACAAACACACCCTCTATCATCTGTCGTTACATACTGAACGTGGAAGTAATCTCCCCTTATACATTTTCCCTTATATTTTGTCATATACTTTTCCCTTTGATATACTAAAAGCCGACATAGCATTTTGTTTATTAATAAAACCATTCTCATAAAAATAAACGAAAGGGAGTTTAATAAAATTTCTATTTTGAAAATTAATTACATTGTACCAAATATAAAAACGAAATATCAAACAAACAGATCTACACATGTATAATACGGAAGTACTTCTATATTTTATTTAATATGGTGGTAAAATCATATTTATAACATATGAAAAGGATGTCCTTTGAGAATTGTTTCTAAAATAAAATATTTTTTAAACCCGTATTCTATAAATGAATCAGATATATAATCGGTTATATTATAAAACGATACAAACGATTTAACCAAACGTTTGTTCATCCTATTATTTTATACAAACGCCATTGAGATTTTTATTGTCATATAAATTGAGAGCAATTTTCGAATAAATCAAATATTTAACTACATGTACAACAATTGTACTCAAACGTATGTCTGCAGATGCAATGTCTATTTTTAATACATGCATAAATAACAATTTAGTTATAATAAATATAAAAATTACACCATAATAATGTATAACCTTATAACCCGTATTTCCCTGCCCGCATAAGAAATTTATGAATATTAACACAAGGTTCAATTACATACGCTTTTCGTATTCGGTTATTCAATATCCAAGTTTGATATTTTTAAATGCACATCAATGCAATAAAAACTTATAAATATCCACTTCAAAAAACAGAAAGCAAAAAAATGAAATGTTATCAATCAGGCAAAGGTCTTGTCACTTCAATGTGCTTTGCGTACCACTCTTTTTGTAATTGAAACTGTAAGTACAGTTTTTTATACATATGAATTGTAAGTACATCTCTTCAATTGAAATGGTGGAATAAAGGTAATTAAAAAGGCTGATCAATATTATATATAAATTAAATTAGTGTTTTTTAGTAGTAAATATTTAATCGTGAGATATAAAAATAATTTAAATAATTGATTTATAAACTAGTTTCAAATTAGATTTTACGAATATATATATTTTTAAAATTAAACAAATACACTTTTAAAACGAATACGACGAACGACTGACTTTTAGTTCATTATGCAAATCGTACTTCAACTGATATTTTTAAAAGTTTAATGCAATATTTACAGCTTATACAATATGTTCTAAAATCGATATTAATCTTTAAAAAATAAATACATTTTTAATCGGGAATGGATCAAACAAACTCAATCATTACTGCATACATACAGTAAATAAATTATTTACTATGATTTTAATATAATTTACTTTATATTACAATAAATAACATATTTTATAATCATCTAAACATTATTTAAACGATATACTTTATAGTGATAACTTTTTAATCATAGACTAGAACATATTATACGAATTATTTTCATTAAGTACCTCTAATACATTAACATAATTTCCTTGAAAAGGTAACTGAGTTCATAGACCTGAATTTCAAGTTATTATTCATACATTAATCAATCTATATAAGTGTATATGTGTATATATAATGTAACTAAGAAATTATCATTTAATAATTAAATATTCAAACAGAAGAGTTTAACTTATAGCTTTAAACAAGCATCTACATACTAGAAATTTTAGAACTTGTCGAAAAATTATATTCTGTTTATTTTTTTAATTTAAAAAATAAATTTGCAAAGTGTATCCAATAATAATCAATGCTTGCTATGTCGTCAATTGATTTTATTTATTAACACTTCTACCACTTACAAACATTTCGTTGATGTTTAAACAGTTTCAATCATTGTTAATATCTAAATTTCTCATCGCTATTTAAAAAAAATATGTTTCCGTACTTTAAAAATAAATTTCAATTTCGTGAATATAATTAAATATATAATAATTAATTCTATTCAAGCTGATCACAAATTAGATATAAATGTGTATAAAGTAATGGAAATTGACATCCTGCTTTTTCGATATTTTTAAAATACTTTAATACTAAAATAAATGCACATTCTGACAAAATAAATAAAACATTCTTGTTTTATTTCATGGCTCAGTAAACTTTACACTGCAGTCATTGAACTACGTAGCTCTTTATTTCTTTGAACTTTTTAGTAATGACTTGAAAACGTTTACACAAATCTGTGCAATAAATAATTTATAAATTGGTTTTTGTAAAATTTTACTTGTACAAAACAATAAACGGCAAATAAAAGTATTTTTCATACAAAATTCTATTACAAGAACTCAGTTTTTAACAATTTATACAAATCTAAAACAATAATCTGTATCATTTTACATGGACCTCAAAACTGTAAGAAGTATATTTTCAAAACCGTTTACATTAGTTCAATAAAACTCTATTTTTTAAATATTTTCAAATGTACTATTTCTCCCTCTACGTATACAAACATATAAAAACTTATAAATTGGTAATTTTATCATATAATTTTATTTTTCCATTATTTCAATGACTTCTTTTAAATCGTTTACTAATAACATACATACATACATATATATATATATATATATATATATATATATATATATATATATATATATATATATATATATATATATATATAAATTTGTATAGGAAATTAAATTCGGCGAATTAATTAAATTTTATTTAACTAACAAAATTAACACTTCTATGATTCTACATATTTGTGTGTACTGGAAAAGTATACAAACATGTTTTCATGAAAATATATATATATATAACACATTCCACACAGATCTTATATAACAGTAATTTAAATAATATTCATTTCAATTACTATGAATCATGGATTGATTCAAAGTAAATTAACTTTCTATAAATTTGAGAAATTAAATGAACGTTTTTCAGTACTGTGTGAATAATTTAAAAATTACTTCAAGATGTTTTTATAACACGTTTAGACTTTGGTTACATATACAAAACAAATAATTTTATAATACCTTAACATTTGGTAACATAAACAATACTTTCTTGAATGAACGAAAAGTTAAAACAATTATTTGTTTAATATTTTAACTCATTAAAAAAAAAACATAAAATTTTAAAACATATGTAAAGTTTTGCAAAGAGTAAACTAATTTTTTTTTTTTGAAAAAAAATCAATAATCTACTTAAAGATGTCTCTATTCATATATGTCTCCATTCAAAATATTGTATTAATATAAATATCAATGATAATTTATTTAAATTTTGGGTATCCCCCCATTATGTATATAATATTATCTAGAGATACTTTTTGAACTTTGTATTAATATAGTAATGGCATCGCAACTTATATATATATATATATATATATATATATATATATATATATATATATATATATATATATATATATATATATATATATATATATATATATAAATACATTATCCACCTACATTATCAGTATTTTTTTATAAACATAATTTTATCAAATATTTAATTTTATTATTCGTATAATTAGACTTCATATAAAAATGATAATAATTTTGTAATACTTCACTCTTTTCTTTGTTAGTAAACTAAACATACTTATAAATTTCAATCTATTTAAGTAGATTGCACCAATAAAAATTTCGCAATAAAACAGTAAATATAACATCAACTCTTACCAAATATAAAGATCCAGTTTAGTGCATTTAAACTAATCCAAAGTTTCAAACACAAAACAGAACTTGTTTACTTTGAAAAAAAAAAGTAAACACTAGTTTGCAAACACAAAAAACAAGATGCACCAGATGCAGGTCTTTTTTACTTGTGCACAAAAACCTTTGAAAGTATAACTGTCTAGTGATTAAGAAACTTATTACATTAATTATTATTCTTTTCGTTGGATTGAAATTTTTATCTATTGGTACGCTACGACCTTCAAAGTTCGTCAACGTATTATATTTATATGGTCACTACACATTTCGATATATACAAGAAGTGTACACAAACAGCACGAATACACTATCTTGTCCGCACCGAAGCAGGTTTAACTCCGCTATAGAATATGCAGCGTATATGCTCGTTGTCTGCGTCAAACATATCCCCCTCTTTATTCGCGACAATGGAATAATGCTCGTTCATGTGAAAATAACACTACAGTGGAATCAGTGTAGATACCACAGTTCGGCTAAATAGAGATCTAATCACCAATACTACAAAAAACTATCAATAGATTGTAAATATTGTCATAATATATCATTAGTACGAAACTGATTTCATACATGTTGATATAAAAGCTTTTACATTTTATAAACTCGCAACACCATTGTTGGACAAAAAAAACTTTATTTAATTCAGTTTTTATAAAATACAACTTTCAAATAATCATAAAAATTATATATATATATATATATATATATATATATATATATATATATATATATATATATATATACTTATTGCTTCTTAATTGACAAGAAAGAGCATACAAAAGCTTTTAGTCAATCTTGGATGAAAAACGCATCATTGATAATACAAATGCAAACAAATTATCGAAAATAACAATTATTTAAATCATCAAGTAGTAGTTAAAAAATGAACCAAATATTTTTATCATTTATGTCTAAACGAATCGAAGTTAATCCAATCCAATGAATAACAATAAAAAAACATTTTTAGTTACGCAGAACATTAAATTTTATAGTAGAACAATTTACAGAGATCAAATGATGTTTCACTCACAAAAGTATAAAGGTGCAATTTCCAATGACATTATCTATTACTATTCCAACTACTAACTTAATTCTGTTTATTAAAAAAAATAGTTATATAAAAGTAATTTATTAATCAGATGTAAAAAGTTTCATATTTGATCAAACAGTAGAAATAATCTAATATTTATAAAATAGTGTCATTTTAATGATTGCACGAAATCTAAATTTTAAGTTACTTTCAAATCAGATTGCACGAGAATACGTCCATACAAATTATTTATTACAAATAAAAATTCAAATTGTTTAAGAACGCTTATATGTCATTTGGTAAGTTTTTGATTTCTAATCTTTTAATTCTCACCATTGATTTAAATATTTGCTCAAACAATTTAAAATTTGATTATATTTATTTATCCCGGTTATTAAAGTCTGACACTTATCAATATCTATGTTTAGTATCGGTTTTATGTATTATCTAAAAAATTAAAAAAGATTACTGGACAAAAATTGAATAATTAATTGGAAAAATCGTTAGATAATTTAAATGTTTACTCTATTTTCTGTTCATTATCATAATTCGACTTCTACGCGTGAAAATAATATACTACATCAACACCTATCTCTTTCAATTTCACCTTTTGACTACACTTTCAAAATATCCTCATAATTAATAGTGCATATATATATATATATATATATATATATATATATATATATATATATATATATATATATATATATATATATATACATGCATACACATATCATGTATTTCTAGCAGAAAATATACTTGAAGTCATTGTTTGCGAACAAAGCACATACGTTGTTCTTGGAAGCATTGAAATACAAGACATAGGTCAAAAATTATAAACAGTTTACTCATTATAATTTTTTGCCTACCTACAACATACCTAATTAAATATGAATTCCGCATAAGTTCATTATGTGTCGTATGAATCACAGAATAACGAATCACATATGTTTGGACATATGGACATGCATCTATGTTATTTGCCACGGAAGACCTATTCCTGTATATTATGACGATAAAGAGCGGAGGCTAAATCTGATTTACGTCATTATGAATGGTTTTTATCAGAATTATTCGAAACCGCGAGTTCTTTTTGATTTGAACGCGTTATTAAGAAATGACTAACATTTGGCGACATATGTTTTATCATAATTGTCTTGCAGATATGATGTACAACCATAACTTAATCCAATTGAAACTTCTTTGATTACACTTAAGTGAAAAGAGTGTTCTTTCAATCGTTTTTTTTTATTTTCAGTAAAATTATGCTATAATAACGTTATATGTGTCACGAAACTAGTTCTACATACCTAATTAAAATATACAAATACTTGTAATATGCATAAAGTATATAAAATGATACTTTAATTCTCATTTATAATCACTTACATGCATTTAATTCCAATGCATAGCACTACATAATATTTTTAATCAAATTTGCTCTTATTAACTTTTAGGAAATATATTTTTATCAGTCATATACTTAAAATATTCCTACACTTTAACTACTTTAAATAATCATAATTATTTAAATATCTAAATTAAATTATTAAAAGCATGTTTTTATTTTATATTTTTAATTATTAATTTTATAAGCCATCAAACACTATAATATTCAATAATATATATTTAAAAACATACCTTAGACATTAAAGAAAATGTTATTAAAACAATTATTTTAATGACACTTTCAATTGAAATAAACAATTCAATATTATGAATCGACTGGAAGTTAATAATATCTAATCTAAACAATCTATAAATGTATTTGTATCGTAACACATACATATTCTATAAAACAAAATGGGATTTCAATTTATTCCAATATTATTTCTGATACTAACTTATTCATTAAAGAATGTATGTATTACTGAAATCATTTGAAATATCTGTTTAATCTTTTTTCTTTATTTTTCTTTTGATACGTATTACTTGTAATCTTATGATTAAATAATATCAATCACATATGAATAAAGAAACTGAATAACCTTTATTTTTTCCAATTCTTGCATACTGAACTGACTTACATTTAAATAAATGCGAATTAATTTGATCGAAAAAAATCAGCACATTTGCATTTACGCCACGCTTGATATAATTGAAAATACAAGTACCAGTTAGTCATTTAATAACTGACCTTCGGAATAAATATATTTGTATGTAAATATACTGCTATTCAATAATAATTGCCAAATGATATTGCAAAACTAACCAATTGTGTAATCAAGCAAAAATGTCAACGAATAAAGAAATTTCTAAGCACATTCTAATTTTATTATTTAGTAATTATTCTAAAGACCATTGCATCAAATTTTTAAATCTTAATTAAATACGTTTCTATTATTAAAATTTTTATTTGAAATATAAAGTACCTTTTTCAAATAAGAATCATTTTTCTATAATTTAATCTATGAGATAATTATTTCAGTCTCTATAAATTAACGCTTTCATTATTTATATATTTTTTGTATGGTTATGTTCATTAGAAAGCATGTATTTATAAATTGAAAGTATAATAGTGTTATTTCTGCACAACTAAATCTTTTGTCTAGCACTAGCAATTCTGAATCTACATAACAACAATAACTTTGTATAAAAGTCAAGTAGTATTGCTTTTTCGCTATTATTTTATTAATTCAGAATCTTTTCCCATCATTACTAATTATTTTTCGATCTGAAATAAACGCATCCGATTTATTTTCAATTACATCAAACTCGACACTTATAATTTAAATAAATTATAAAAATAATAATAAATGTAATCAATACATGTTTTCAATCTTTTCGGCATATTAAAAGAAAATATACAAAGACAATGTCTCAGGCACGAATAAAAAAAGATTATAGATTACCGTAATAAAAACATGATATATCTGAAAGACAGATCATTATTACTTACTTCACACCTACAACAGAATGTTTTATTGTGAGCAGTAATAGTTATGACAATAATTTACACTTGCCCACGTTGAATAATTTCGGAACACACACATGAATAATTAAAAAAATAAACATTCATATATCTCACACACGTTTTCTAAACATTCAACATACTTGCACATTTGAATACACTTGTAGTATTTTAAATACAATAAAAAGTTGTCATTGTCTCCATGACTGGGTTAGCAGGATATCTTTCGTTTGATTATATTTTAATTGTATTTTTTTTCTATTATTCATGAATGCATTTTAAATAGCTCGAAATGATTGATCGTTTCTTCAAAAAGTTTTGTTTTATTTTTACATGTTAAATAAATAAGCGATCGGCTTACATTTCGTGGAAGATATTTTATACATCAGATCGTTATCTGTGTATTATATTTTTCAATCGAGTATTGAAAAGAAATCAATAATCTCTGAAAAATATGCAAGTATAAAAACGTTTTTCCATATATTAACTTATTTAAACAACTGCATTTTTAATAAAAAAAAATAAAATCAAAAAGATTAAGGTATTAAAAAGAAAACTTGTCTCGAAGGGCTTTTAAATTATTAAACGTTATCACTGGGATATGTATGTTAAATTCTTTCTATTTTTCGCCTATAATAAAAGAATCACATTTGAATAATTTAGTATAGGCATTTGAAAAGTTAATGAAGATTAAAGAGAACACGCAAACTTTCTTTCTTTGAATTATAAAATAAAAATATTTTTTTCTAAAGAAAAGTTTATTCTCGATATCAAATATATAACTATCATGAATAAAATTAAAAATATGACAATGTTTTTATACACATAAAGGACGTTTAAAAGTTTCGATTGTATCCATTATTTAAAAAAGTGTTACAAAAATACAGTGAAGAATTATAAATATATTCGCACAACATTAATTAATCCAAATTCATAACAATATGTGTTTATGACACGATAATTTGACGTAATCACTACGTATGAACGTAGAGCCATGCACAGAAATCTGTGCCAGGTTCTCGGTCAAACGCAATCGCTCTAAACTACAGTTATTTTCGAATGTTGCTGTCGAATCCGGTCTCCACAGAAACAAATTGATGCGTAGTAATAATATTTGTTCTTAAGCGACAGTCTACCTCAAAATGATTTCGTGTTGACTTTATTCTTTAAATAGAATCTCGAAAGAAAAATAAAAAACCAAACCGACGTACATTCTCTGAATATACATTTAATATAATTCGATCGTTTCAATTAATGACGTCAATGACAATTAAAAAAGATTTCTTGGATGCGAAATAAATACCTAATGCGAACTTGAATCTGAATATTTATTATTTTTTTTTATTGAATTGAACAATTGCACTCGTATAAAAGAATATGACGAGGTCAAATGAACAAACTTATCAACAAATTATTCATCACATTTTTTTTCTGAGATTCAGCAGTTACTATCTATATAACTGCTAATTAGCAGTATTTATTTTCAGACATCTAGCAAACCACATACAGAATTAGTTATCTTGTATATGACAGATTGGTATAAGATAATCTTCACATATTTTAATATGATAATAAAGAATAAACAAGTCATTACAAAGATAATCAGAATTTTTGAAACAGTTTGGTTTTAAGTACAATATACTAATAAACAGTTATAATAAACAAGAGTATAATATATATATATATATATATATATATATATATATATATATATATATATATATATATATATATATATACATATACAATCAGTGATATCTAAATTCAAATACCGAAGATTACTGATAGATCAAATACACACTTCCAATGGTGAGCAATATGAGATAATTTTTTCAACCATGACTGGCATTGAAATCAAATAACGAAATAAATTAAAATCAGAAAAAAGTATATTCTTACTTTTACGCCTTTAATTCCAATTATATCGTATTATTCAATTTTATTACTGATTCTATACCAATATGTGATTCTATATAAGTGCATATGCAAGTATATAATTTAAAAAAATATAAATATCACATATGTACATCAGGAAATGTATGCTATTAATTTTTACTCCTAAAGTTTCCGACACGATTATTATTCACCGAATACAAATGTTAGCAAACGGTTTTAATGAAAATACGAAAATAGAAATACACTACAATCATTACTTTTTTCGCAGTCAGATTTATTTGTCAAATATGTTTTGAATGAATTGTTAATTTGTTTTATTTGCTTCTATCCTATTTTGTTCATAGATCTTTCTGATATCTTCAATATTTTTATGATCCACCTCTGCACGTTTTAAATTTCCTAGATGTCCATGTCATGATATTTTTGTCCACTGACCTTCATTTGTAGGTTCGAAATGACCCACCCATCTCCATTTAGATCTTATAATTTGTTGTACTGCATTTATAATTGTAATATACTTTTAAATCAAGTTTTAGTACGTTTATATTTGTGTTATGTTTCATTCATTAATTTTCTCACATGTGTGTGTCATTCATATTGGTTTAGAAATTAAAAATTTTCATACAAATTATTACATAGAAATATATATATATATATATATATATATATATATATATATATATATATATATATATATATAGCGCAAAATATTAAACAAATAACTATTTTCTATTAAATCTCTATAATCATTTAACCATTATTGAATTTTTATTTAAATAATTTTATAAAATAATTATATATTTAAGAAAGTTAATGATCTTTTATTTAAAAAATGTATGATGTGAAAAACTAAAATATAGAGAAGAGAACAGTAGTAGTCAATTATTATATTAAAATGTCTTATACTTTCATTATTCTTAAAATTATTACTATGAAAAAGAAAAACAAAAAAGTAACTCGTGCTGTTCCATTCTAAAATTAAATTGTTTTCTGTTCTATAAGGAAAATGCTATAACTGTTTGAAAATACAATATTCTATAAATATGTTCTTTATATGACTTTTTATCTGGTTTCCTCGAATTGATATTACTTAATAATATGGTTAAAATTATAATAATATTTATTTTATTTTAAATAACAAAGAAAAACTGAACTAAATCTCATAAACATAGAATCATATCACAATAATAGATGATGATGCTATTTTTATTTAATAATAATTGCAGTGTCCGGAATATCTACTTATCTCATTAAATTTGAGGTCGTGTATTGACATTCAGGTGGATTGTCGAATACACATAATTTACATCATCGCCTGTTTATATTTGTACCTGTACTTTTTTTATGAATGTCTTATGTTCTGAATTATAATAAACTATGGAAGTTTTTAGCTTCAACACTATAAATACAGCAGACATGTTTGCGGGTAAATACGAAAAATCGAAAAGTTTTCAAATAAATCTACAGTCAAAGATTTTAAAATCAATTAATTAAAGTAGAAACGTTTTATGTTTTAAAAAAGATGTATTAATTTCAAAAGTCATAACAGAACTGAAATACATATAAAAGAAATGAAAGACTGGAACGTTTTCTGATTCGTTTCTTCAGTTCTGTTCATGTCAATTACGTTTGAAATCAAAATACAGTTTCAGATATTGCTTCATTCAAAATACAAATAATTAATTTATAGTTGGTATTGAGTACACAGGAATTCAATTACCGGTATATTACTAGGAACTTACATGACACATTCTTTATGACAAAATACTTATCAGTTCTGCTAAAAAAAATATCTTAAATTATTACAAATTTAGTATTAATTGTGAAAGTAGTTGTTAGTAGTTTTGTAAGGATATCCGTTCAAGTAATACTTGTTTTGAGTTAATAGTATGAATGGATTGATCTCTTGTTAGTTATTTTCTGTTTCGTTGACATCAACCGGTAATTGATACCTAAACGATTCTAATTAGTTGTTTTTTCCATTATATAAATTTCCTAGTTGGTATGAATCTAAAGAAAGAACTGTTTATAAAGCTAGTGACAATGTTTAAACTAATTATATGCACAACGAGAATAAAATGTAAATATAATAAACACGCAAAGTAAATTAAAATTTATGATGAAGTAAATGCGTTCCAGTCACTACAATCGAATAATGGAATGTACCTGCACAAACATGTACTTTTTCATAAATGTATGTATTCGACAACGTATGTACTTCCTGTATAGACGTTCATTTTACACGATATTTTTTTTAAAACAGTAAACATATACTTCTCGTATTGACACACTTTCAATCATATTCTTTATTTGAACAAAAGAGCTGTGTATGCGACTGTATATTGCAATGATTTGTTCTTAAGAGGAAATTAACATTTTGCAACCATATTATGGTTCAATAAATATGTTGATTTCTTTTACGCCTTCTAAATAAATTATATAAATGTTCTGACTAAATAAATAAAACAATCGGTACATAATATTCGTTTTATTTTAATCTTGATCCTATTTCAATAAACTATTATATTCTATTTTAGTGATTAATTATTATTGAAATAAATTTCATATAATGTAATAAAATGTACATATAAATCCACTACTAAATCGTTTTATCAAAGTGCTTTGTTATTCGCTAAACATAATGTATTATATATGTATATATATATATATATATATATATATATATATATATATATATATATATATATATATATATATATATATATTAATAAGAAGATAAAATATTTAAAATATTATTAAATTCAAGCACCAGTATCTACCGGTAAAAAATACATGAATGTGTCGAATAAAAGAGAAAAATTAGATAATATAAATTCTATATAAAATAGAATAGAGAAAAAAAATTGAATACAAAAAATATTACTTTATTAGACACATTTTCATTTCTAGTATGTAGATATTGTTGAATGTTTTAGAATGTATGGTTAATTTTTATTATAAAACTTTTGTGATCAAACTTGAGTGTGCATGCATTAATTTCCTACGAAAACAAATTGAATGCTCATACACGGAGATATTTCCTTCTGGTACAGTGAGTACAATATGTCTAACTTACAAAAACGTATGTTGAAAATTAATATTTAACGATTCATAATAATAAATTAACATATATTCAAAAAAAAATACAAATATATTTAATATTAATATCTCAACATAGTGGTTTTAAATTCGAATTCGTTCTACTAACTTTTGTGTATATGAATATCTCTACACATTTCATATGATACCAAAAAGAAGCTATGTATATTTTAAAACTATAATGCGCTGCTTGCATTTTGATTGTTATCAGAAAACCAGAGCGATATATAAATAGCAATTAAAATAATATAAATATTAATTAATTTATTAATTAATTTTATTATGCTTACGGAAGTTATTTTGTATAAGCACGAGTTCATATCTCAATAATTATCAATATAAATTCCTGCAACGATGACTTTCTTTCATATATTATTATTATGACGAAAAGGTGGAGTAAAAAGAACCTCTCAATGAAAAAGTAAAATATATATTTATCTATATATATATATATATATATATATATATATATATATATATATTTATCTATATATATATGTATATATATATATATATAAATATATATATATATATATATATATATGTATATATACATATATATATATATATATATATATATATATATATATATATATATATATATATATATATATATATATATATGTATGTATGTATGTATGTGTATATATGTAAAGCACTCGCGAACATTTTTCTAAGTATTCATTCGTTCTAGGTCGCTTGGTCTTGAAGTTAGAGAACAAACACACCATAATGTTTACTTTTGTTTCCATGATTTGAGTTCAACAAGTACGATGCGATAAACAAAAATAAAAAATTATCCATTATCTAATCTGAGTATTTGAATAGACATTTATAGTTTATTTGCTCAAAAGATGAAAGTAATATCTCGCTGAACCTTAAAATGTTTACAAACAGGTCGTTTCTGTCTACGACAATAGGTTATCTTTTAAATTTATTTTATTCTTTTGCGTTCGTTTTTACACATTTATAAATCGAAAATAAGTTCTTCATTGTTTTAATTAAAAAATCTATCTATCTAGTGGACACTTTTTTAAAATCTGCTAAGATATTTGACTCTGAAATGCCTATATAAAATTTAGAAAAAAATCCGCTGCCGAAGAAACATCTTTATCATATAATTTTTTTAGTAGTCATTCGATATGAAGTATAATTAATGTAAATTAATTTAAATACTACACCAGTTTAACAAAAAGCCATTATTTTTATATCAACAGATCATTTAAGAAAAACAATAGGGATTGTACATAACATACTTTTATATTACCGAAATATAAATTCATGTTCAATGTCGTCTTACAGCTTCAGCTTTTAGATGATGATAGAACAATTAATGTTTATTAAAAGTTATACGCAGAGCGTCTATGTTGTTTATTAATGGATTAATTTAGTCTTAGAACAATTTTATTTTCTAGTTGAACTCAATTTCCGTACGTTTCAATTTGGAAAAATAACTAAGAAAATATAATGATCGTCTACTATAAATAAACGAATAAAAGATAGAAAATGTGTGCTACATTATTTAAATCGAATGTAATGTGACAAACAGTGGTTAACGTATAAACATCAGCATTTACTTAATGACAAACTCTGATCTATAAAAAAACAAACAGAATTTTTCACGCGTGTCTCCAATGACTGATATTTGAATGGCATATTACTCATCGTTATGAGTCATTATTTTATATTATAATTGGCGATAAATAAATAAGTCGTTACGATCGTCTAAAAGACGTATATGGATTTCAGATTGCACTTATTAATTTTCGACACTGTTTTCGATTCAGCCAACTACCAGATACGGAATATAAAAACTACTGTACAAGATCTTTTACAAGTTTAATTTTATTGATAAATGAAATATAGTCTATTCATAAATGGTCATCACAACATTCTATAATGTCGTGATAATAAATAGTAAATATACAATAAAAATAAGGAAGTAGATTCATTTGTAACTTGAGTGCTCATAAAATATTCAGTACACCAACCAGTTTATCTACTTCTTTTAACAATTATATATATATATATATATATATATATATATATATATATATATATATATATATATATATATATATATATATATATATATATATATATATATATAATATAGTCGTATAAAAATATATAAAAAATAAAATCTAACTTCACGGAAAATAAAAAAAATATTATAAAAGAAATCTTTGGAAACGAAAATGAAACTTTAGAATATCATAAATGTCCGAGTACAATTATTCTAAAAAATAAACTGAAATATTTTATATTTCGTGTCGAATCTCCATAAATCTGATAAAGATATTCTGTGTAAATATTATTTTAATTCATTAAACATACCAGATTTGTAAAAAAAAGAATAAATGTTTGTTACACAAAGTGAACGACTAAAAATATCATATATTACACTGAAATCGATTTTAAAATTAATTTTAAAATCGACTAATTGACAAATAAAAGCATGTACAGTAGATAATAACACGATTTTATTGATTTAATAGTGTATGATATTAATATTTGTTATATATATATATATATATACATATATATATATATACATATATATATATATATATATATATATATATATATATATATATGCATGTGTGTATGCATATAATATATATAAATACGAACAGATGAATAAATAGAAACACAGTGTCGTGTTTTCCCACTACTACCTGAAATTCCATCACATTCGTAATAGATTTTTACGTGCGCAACGACAACAACCCCTTGTTGTGTTTCCATTATACGAAAACGGGAAAAACCGTACAATCACGGAACTTTCTACCCCTCGAGACAATCCATATTTCGTGTACAGTTTAAGTAAAATGTGAAATCGCGATACACGCCATGACGTTATTGTAAACATGAACAGCTTACATACATATAACTGTCCCACTTTTATCGTCAAACCCTAAAGGGCATGAGTTCATTACTAACACTATGTTACCCTTCATTTCTTACACATTCAATGCAAGTCGTTTCCTTTTTAAGGTTTCGCCCGCTTTCATACTTCCTCGTATATAAACATACCATTTGAAAATTAATCGTGACAGGTAATTATATATCATTATATTGACATGTTCAGTGATTGTTATACGTTTTGTAATGAGGCGAGGTTAGAGTGAAATATATTTTTTAATGTTGCCATGTGGAATGATGACTTATCGTACGTGCTAATATTTATTATTCGCATAATTTATTTTGTATTAGGTTAATGTGATTCAGCTAAGAAATTATCTAATTGTTTACAGATTATTCCAGTTTTTTTATAACGTATAGAAAGAATAAGTGCGATAATCGATTCTTTTCTTTATTAACAATTTGAACTGACTATTTGTTATCTTCTATGAGTAAACCAATTACACTCTCATAAAAAATACACTTGATTTACTACTGACTCAGATAAATATAGAGAAATATCTACTCATTTAACAACGGTACATCAAAGATACAAAATCAAAAACAAATGTATGTCTAACACTGGACCATTTTTTTAATTCATTAGTAATAATTAACTGACAAAAATAAAAAAAAAAAAACGATCTGCTTAAATGGAATGCACACGGTAACCATTATTACAGTTGTTTCTAATTACTCATACAACAAATGAGTAAGTTGTCAGTTTGTTACATCTATGAAACGAAACTTACTCATCCACACAACATAGAACAATTTGAATCACATATACAAACAGGCATAATATGTTTTGAATATATTCAAAAGCAGAAATTGTCGCCTACGCAAAATACTTACAGCAAAGCATTGCAAACGATAACCACATGAGTACAAACTATCAGCTAGCCTACAGTATCACTGCGGCGTCTGCTTGTATTCTCATCTCAGTTATCATCTGTTGGATATGACGCCGACACAATATGTTTTGTTTACATATCATGCACATGTTAGATGGAACAAAACGTGTTTTACGCGAATATACGATTTTACTCCAAAACATATTCGACAGTTAGGAACATACATTGACATACATAACAGCTATTTGAATATTAAAATTTAAAGCGTATTTCTCTTATATAAATATTTTTACAAGAAGTTTCTATTGCAATGTTCAAACATACAAAAATAAGTAAATCTCAATCACATTTTTTAACAAAATGCAAAGGAATCATTTAAAATCATCGATTCATTTTTTCATACCAGTTGGAGTATCTTCGGTCATTCAGTTTCATTTAATATAATTCTAATATTTGTTTAAAAAATATTTTAAAATGACCAGGTCGATTATTAAAAGTTCATAAAACTTATTTTATTATAAATATAAAATAGATTGCTGAACAACAGTCTATAGATTATAATATATAAAATCACTGAAGACACCATTAGGTATCATTTAATTTTTTCAGCCGCCATAAAGCACGAATTAAAATTATAACAGTAGATATTTAGACTTTTTCAGAAAAAAAATATAAAATAAATATTTATAAAACAATTTACAGTGAATATACTTTGAACGAATTTACACAACTTATATTTTAAGTATTGGAAGAGACACGAATAGTATATTTTTATTCTGAAAAATAAACTGTATTAATTAATTGTAGATTCAAAACGATTTAATAGAAATTTATTTCAAACGTGCAATAAATGTCATTCAAGACGATCGTTTACTTTCATTTCTTGCAATGAAAAACATATTTAAAACAATTCAGTAAGAAAATCTTGTATAAAAAAATCGTCAAAATGGTTATTAAAGTGTCATCAATGCGGTTTTTTGCCAACACATTTTTAAAATTATTAAAATTAGTACAAGCATCTACCTAGAATAATTTCAATACATCTGTTAAACATTTTCTTACAAAATAACTAATCTAATGTAACGTTTATTGATAATAAGCAAGTTTACTAACAGTTTTCATTTTATTTATATTATTCTAATTGCATATACATACACACACACACACATATATATATATATATACATATATATATATATATATATATATACATATATATATATATATATATATATATACATATATATATATATATATACATATATATAAAAACAATAAGCATTCTTGTTCAAATATAGATTAAGATGAGTGCCAATGTATATTTTTGTTATACACATTATTCAAATGACTATCGTCATCCACAAAATACCAAACATTTTTTTTGAAAGGAAATGTAGAACATACGTAATGTGTTAAATTAACATCTTAACACAAACATGTTTTTTGTAAAATATTTATAATCAACGGAAAATATGCACATATTTTCAAACAGCTGAAATAATTTACCACGAAAACGTTATGTTGAACGTGTACGAAATCACACACAAAGTATATACGAAAATGAATTCTGTCTTTTATATGTTGTTCAGATTCATTTTTACAATAAACTTTTTAGATAATGTATATTTCAGTATTCAATACTGATGTTAGAAAAGTAAAGTTTACTTCTCGCATTGTTCGTATGGGTAGTATAAATGTTTTAATTCCTATTCTTATTAATATTTTTACATTATTCATTTCTAAATTCATAACTATTCAAATATTTTTTTATTTATAATTATTTCATATTATTTTAAAAATAATACCACGTCCTTAATTTATATATATATATACACGAGTATATATATATATATATATATATATATATATATATATATATATATATATATATATACATTGTAATGAAAATGAATTAAACAATTTTAATATATTTAAATTTTCTGATCATTATATTCAGCACTAAAAATATGTATGATTTCACTAATTTAATTTATATCGCTATTTCATGAAAGCTTCATTTCATCTCTTCTATGTAAATATTCAACTTTTTATATTAAAATTGTAATTTGTTGCAGATTGTATCCGCTTATTTATCAATTATTCATCAACCAGTTTATTTCTTTTCTTAATTTAGAATAAAAGAAATAGATTTTTTATAATTCGGAAATTACTTTTGTATTAATTGGTGCAGTACATTTTACAATTAAAAAACATTTTTTGATGAGAAATTATTTGAAAACTACTAGAATTCGAACAAGACAAATAGCAAAATATCAAATACGCAAATACTGTAAGAAATTCGCATAGAAGTTCATTACCATCTATTGACATTGTTTTCATTACATTTAATCATATTTCTTTTTAATTTAGTCTGTTTCAAATGCATTCCATTTAAATAGTTTAACAGTTAAAATTTCTAAATATTTATATATATATATATATATATATATATATATATATATATATATAAATTCTTAGAAATCTACACCTGTGTGTAACCGTAGCTAAGATAAAATTAAGGTGTGTATAAAAAATAGTAAATTTTTAAACTCCGACAAAGATGTCTGTAATGCAGTCGACAGAATGAAAAGAGACGGGAGTGTTTCTTTTGAAAATAACTATTCGAGACTAATGTACGGTGTCTTTTGTAGACGCAGTGGCATTTCACATTTCGAAATGAATAGCTTATACCTGACGAAACTGAAACGTGCTTATATCGAAAACACTCACCGACAAGTAGGTTTCACGAATTTCAGTACTGTTTCTTAGAAAATATGTATTAATAGTTTGACCTCTTGATTGATTTGGTTTATATTAATATGAAATTTAAATATTAATATTCATTGTCAAATCAATCAATAATATTCATCACTATATTTTGCAACATTTCTATCGAATAAGTTATGACCTATAATTGGCACTACTAATTGAAAGTAATTATAAAAATCGTTAATCTATTTTCATAGTAAAACCTTTTGTATAATGTGATTTTTATTTTAAAATGAATCTATGAATTTATTTTAAAAATTCGGCATTTAAAACGAATTTAAACGAAACATTAACTTTGATATAAGTACTTTAAGAAATAATTAATTGATATATAGTTATAGTCATTTTTATTATTTTAAGGTAGAAATATAAGTTGTGTACATAAAAAATAAATGGTTCTCGTTAATAAACGATTTATAATATAATTGTTTCGTCTTTTTTTACTTTTATTTAATTCCAAATCGAAACAGAAATAATGTATATAAATTTATTGCCAAACTTTGATAATAATTCTGATAATAATTATTTATTAAAATACATTATAAATTCTTAATCGTGATCATATCTTCAGATTGTCTACGAAGTACAACATTTACACAGAATAGGCAATTATTTTTTTTAAATACAATAGACTGTTGTTTAGCAATAATTGTTTTGAGCACGTTTCTCGTTCCAAAGAGTTACTTAAAATAATCGTGATGATGAAATGTGATTCTGCGTCAAGTTCATCCCGAAGATTTAAATATCTTCTCATTATAACATTTCATAAATGACTTGATTAATATAAAATAGTGTTTTCTTTTTCTGTCATTAAGCAATTAAACTTATCGATGTTTAAAACGTAGAAAACTCGATGGGTTTGATTAAATTTCAAATACATGAAATAATAACTTCATATTTTGCTACTGACTTACATCACATTTTTCCACATACGAATATTTATCATACATAATATTTTTGTACATTCATATTATTGATTTAATTTTAATTGAAAATAACAATATTATATATATATATATATATATATATATATATATCTTTTAGATCAATTATTATCTGCTTTCAGAATTGTTTATGAATTTGTTTATTTTCTTTAATAAATAAAAGTAGCTCTATCGCTGAAAATTTATTAAATACTGAACCGAATTATAATTAATTTATTTACACGTGCTTTTAACTAATCTAAGTACTCCGCAATTAAATATCAAAAACGTAATCAAAATATAACAACTCTTTGAACTCTCTCCATATTAAATATTCAGTAAATGAAAAAAGTAATTCATAAGAAAAAGCGATAATTATATACCAATCATTCGATTAATTTTCGAACAATAAGGTATTTATGATTTCTTGTAATTTAAAGAAAGTATAATTACTTTTATAATCAAATATATAATTAATTTTTGTTCATAGCGATGGTTTTATGCAATTCAAGTATTTTATTCAGTATAATTTCTATCTAAACATCAAAAACATGATTATATTCTAAATGTAACATCTTTCTGTTTGAATATAAAACTGTTCTGTGCATATGTTCGAAATGGTCACTGTATCAAAGGATGCTATATATACGTTAATTGATAAAACATACAAATAGAATGACATGCAGCATGCTATATGCATATTCAAATAAACAATATATTTACATATTAAGAGATACGTTTTTAGACTGGGCAGCTGTAATACTAATATCAACTAAACAGCTCGTCTGAAAATGATGCAAGTGAACGGTACAATTACTGAAATAAAAATAATTGTTGAATGATTTGATTGAACAGTAAATAATAATATGAATATTTTTTTTAGATTCTTTTAAATTAATATCAGTGTTGATTAAAAATAAAACAGGCGATATTTGTCAACCAAGATAATATGTTATTCATAAATACATCATAATTAATATTAACCCATTATTAAACTAAATTTGGAGTTATGAAATACAAAACACGATTAGATTTTTATGGATAAAGATTAATATGATAACAACGAAGCTTCGATTCAACTATCACTTTATAATACCCAGTTGAATGTGTATTGAAATGAATGCAACCGCCGAATATGCTAATTATCAGCGGTGTGAAAATTTCCTCCTCGTATTCCTAATAGAATTAATATGAATATCGGGGATTTGCTTTACGTATGACACACATAACAGGATGTAGTAATTGCCCGGGTCCTATGTACTCTGCACTCCGCTTTAATTAAATAATTTACGAGCATCGTCAATTACTTCAATAATACAACAGCTCGTCATACAGTCTGTTGGGCGTCTTTTAGATAATTTCGAAAATGCAATCATTTGAAAAGCATTATTTTTATATGTATACATCTGTTTTATTAATATATTTTATAATTCAAAATAGTCTATGTAAATATGAGTTATCAAATACATTAACTATTGTTTAAAAAAGGTACAAGTTTTTGTATCATATCAGTTGAAAAATAAATCATTTCATTCAAAAAAATTTTCCATTCATAATATTATAATACTGATTACATTTATTGAAAATTGAAATACCTTTACACTGGACATCATTTAAAATTGACGTAATAACACTAATTTAAACTAATTAAAATGTTTGCATGCGAACATTACACAAGTTATTTCCTTGTAGATGGATAATAAAACATGATAATGAAGTTTTAATACAAAATATAATTACAATTATTTATTCCGCATGACTACTTTTTGAATATTGCACATGCCTACTTACTGAAGTATTATTTTCAATGTTAAATAAAATTTTTGAAATAAATGAATCGAAGTATAACATGTAAATACTAACAATGTGAAAAAATATTTTTTATTTTTTAATCTGAAGTAGCAAACTTGTCCAGACCCAACGAATGAATAAATAAATGACCTCTTAACACACATACGTTTATTTACAAGCATATATATATATATATATATATATATATATATATATATATATATATATATATATATATATATATATATATATATATATATATATAATATTAAATGATTTATTGCAATTTCACAGAATATTTTAAAGAATATATATATATGAAAATAAATTTGCAAAACATCTCGTTTAAAATCACAAAAGTCCATTATAGTGTTTAGTGGAATCACGTGTGAAATTGAAATAACACATTTCTTTAGAATATCCAATGTAGTCAATTAGTTATTTATTTAGAATTAAGCGTTTGTAATATAATGTGTACAACGTAATGTGTTTATATATATATATATATATATATATATATATATATATATATATATATATATATATGTATATATTTGAATTTTATTTTGTTGTTTTTTTCAATAAGATTCGAAAATGTATTAAAAAATATGTTATTTATTTAATAACACTTTTACTTATTGTTTAAAAAGTACAAATACATTATTTAGTTTTACTTTTTTATTTACTTATTTATTTTTTAAACAGTGAAGTAATTATTTTTATTAAATGATAAACAGTTGTCATATATAACCGGAATGAGAACGCAATGTTACAAAAACGATTCTCTTATTCAATGAAATTGCCATTCTTTCATTCACTCATACTGATTGCAAACCTCATTAAAGAGAAACATGTAAAAAGAATATAAAACTATTAACACCGTAAATTATATTTATGTTATTATTGTTATAGAATATTCTTATAACATTACTTTAAATTAAAAAAAAAACAATATTATTTACGTTATAAATTACATGAAATTAAAAGAAGTAATAAATTCAAAATCATGTACTAAGTTTCTAATGAAATTTACTGTAAAGTTTATACTTTTACAATTTATTGCAAAGTAGTATTTTGAATACAATATAATTATTTTTAAAAATATAAACAGGAACATCGTTTGTGATTATAAAAGTAAAGTAATCACAATACCTCACAGAGTTAGTTCTTTTTGTTGCACACCAAAGTCTCGCTCGTGTCTTCTTTAGTGGTAGTGCGTTATCATGCTAATTATGCCTGCTGTATTTCAATAAGTACTTCGGACAAAAACCACAGAATTTCAGTTTCTGTCTCTAGTAAAATCTATTGTATCAATATGAAGTTAACTGCAAATGTAATTTTTATGTATTACTCCAAGTGAAATAAAATAAAATAAAAAAGTATTTTATTAAAAAATTGTATTTAATGCATAATTTAAACCTATTTAAACGATATAAACATTTCCCATAAATAAATTAAATTATAAACACTAGTATAATTTTAATGAGTTCTGAATTTTCAACTATTTAATATTTATTTACAATGAGATCAATTAAGTTACTTAATCAGCCCTATTTTTATTTTAATAAGAAATTGGGAATAAAAAGGGCATTAACATGTCCATATATAAATAGTAATTATAAAAGATATTCGAGTTTTTCGTCAAAACCTCCTTGGAAGGTTATGTTTTTTGGAAATGATAATTTCTCTTTAGTAACTTTAAATAAACTTAATTTAGAATTGTAAGTAAAGCACATATTTATAAAATATGATCATCATTTTATATACGTAAACATTTTTTAGAAAAAATAAATCTCTTATTAGTAAACTAGAAGTTGTAACTTCTTCAAAAAGTAAACAAAATCCCATATATACATATTCAATCCAACAAAATTTAAAAATATATGAGTGGTACACGAAAATAGTTAAAAATGAATATGATGTCGGAATTGTAGTATCATTTGGTCATCTTATACCTGAAGAAATTATTAATTCATTTCCATTGTATGTATTCTTAACATAAAAGCAATTTATATTTACTTCATAAGGATTATTTAAACAATCAGGGGGATATTGAATGTCCATGCTAGTCTATTACCTCGTTGGAGAGGTGCTGCTCCAATAATCCATGCACTTAAAAATGGTGATACACAAACAGGAATAACAATTATGAGAATTCATTCAAAGAAATTTGATGTGGGTGAAATTTTATACCAAACTGCTGTTGATATACCATGTGATATTATGATGCCTGAATTATCAAAACAATTAGCAGACTTAGGTGCAAATTTAATATTAAAGACAATGAAAAAACTGCCAAATGTTTTAAATCATCTGAAACCACAGCCAGATATTGGAATAACATATGGTAATTCAATTCTAATTTCAAACAAATTGATTTTTATGTTAATAAAATTTCAGCTCCTCGAGTATCACCTCAAATAGCAAATGTAAACTGGCATTGTATGAAAGCAGAAGAAATTTACAATTTGCATCGTTCTATATTTGGGCTTTATAATCTTACAACAACATGGCACGGAATGCCAGTAAAGTTTTATGATTGTTCTTTATATAATACACTACAAACAATAGAAAATAATAAAAAATCAAATAATTTTAATCTTCCAAGTGATGTAAGCAGACCTGGTTATGTGAGATTTCATAAAAACATTAATAAAATCACAATTCAATGTGCAGATAATAAATGTGTGGTTGTTGGTAAAATAGGAATTGGAGGAAAAAAAGTAATGAGTGCTAGAGACTTTTTTAATGGTTTTATGAGTAAAATTCATCCAAAAAGTCATGTGTTCAGATAACAAAGTAATGTTTAATAAAAAAAATTAATAATTTGTCATAATTTGTTTAATGTATGAATATGTAACATTTTTCATAAATAAATAAATAGAATAAATATATGAAATATGGTGATATGAGATATGACTTTAATTCCATTTTTTTATTTAATAAATATACTGTACACGCGACAAATATTTTTTTACTACTTTATTACTAATGTATTTTTTTTTAATATTCACATTTTTTAAAACTGCTATAAAATCTTCAACATAAATAATTTTGTACATATTTTTTTTATTTATTGAACACAAATTCGTCAGTTTTTTAAAAAATTATCAATATGTACAGTCGTTTATTAATAAAATTTATACTGTACCTAAAGAAATAGTTAATTTTGAAAAATTCGTTGAATTTTAAATAAAATGTACAGATGTTAATTTGAGCATTGATCGCGTAGATGACAGTTCTAACAAGATGGCTCTGTAGCACTTTGAACCTTGACCCTGCAAAATAACAATTAATATTAACATGAATTGCAGTTTTATGTATAAAATAAACAATGTTAACGATATGTTTACTTTGATAGCACTATTGTGATTTTCCAAACGTCCCTCGTGCGTTTTTATGGGTACTGGGAACGTCATTTGATATTTTTTTAAAATTGATATACTGCACATTTAAATATGTTTGAAGCGTGTTATAATAATTTTTGAATTAACATTGAATAATTTTATATAAAATTTATTTTAATATTTTTGTATATCATATTTATATGGCATATAGAAGATAAATTTTGTTTATTTTAACCAATAAGTGCATCAATCAGTATGGAATATTTTAGTGTGAATAAAAGATAATTTCATTTGCAAGGGAAAACTTATTCTATGTACTAATATTCATTAAAAAATTTTTTTCTGTGTTTAACTTTGAAGTTGAAAATATAAATACTGTTATATATACACACACATTGTGTATTAAAAAAAAATATGGAATTCAAAATTCCAAAAGTTGCCCTCTATAAACTTAAGCACCCAAAGAAATGTATTTAATAAAAAAAGTTGTTAAATTATTGCAAGTGCATATGTATGTTTTTCTGTCAATAATGGAATGATAATGAAATATTAATGTAAAATGTAATTAGAAACTGAATCCTTTCACTTTTAATTTAAATTATTTCAGAATCAACTGAAAATTCAGTTCAATGAGTATTTATTTAAATATTAGTAATTGTTAAATGTTAGTACTTGTTAATAAATAGTACTCAGATTAAGATGTTTTTTTTTGAATTATTTTAGTAATGTCTGATTTTTAATTATACCAAGATTAAACAATGTTAATGAATCATCAATAAATTATTCAAACCGTTGGCATTCGAATAGTGATTTTAATGACTTAGATGATATACATAATATTAAACAATAATTAAGAAAATGCACGATCAGTCCAATATGATTATCTTCATTTTTTCTTCACAACATGCAAATTAAAAATAAAAGGATTTCGACAACACAGGAAAGGTGATTAATTGTGCCTTCTCATTGGTGTAGAATGGCTTTGTAATTGATGAACAATAAAGTTAAAGTTTACAAGATAGTGCGATGTCCGATTTCCTAAAACAAAAAACAAATATAATATACAATAAATTAAACGACTAGTATCTACAAAAAAAACATTAAAATTGTGCATAGGGTATTGGTATATGAAGTTGTTTGTCTTTTTAAATTTATCCTTTATTTAAATTGTTTGAATAAATATTTATAATTGTATATGCAATTATTTTATGATTGTTGTGCAGTATTTTTTGAAAATATAAAAATTATAAAAAGAATAAAAAAAATTCCAGACAAACACCTTGATTTAAATAATACAATGAATGGAAATGGAACAATAGGAATATCTACTTGGCTTTTTAAAGTTTGTTATTAACCACAAAGGCTTTATACCTAAAAATATACAAATTAAGTGCTAATTTTGACTAATAATGCAGAAATATTCATAATTAAATATATCAAATCTAAAGTAAATTATTTTATTACTTTCACATGTTTGGTCAGATTAATTTTAGAAAATTGATATCACTTGTATTTAAGTAGTTCAGCACCTGTTAATAAATAATTTTAAAAAATAGATGTACAAAATCTTGCCTCAATGTTTTGTTCATACATGCAAAAACATTTTTATAAACATCAATAAATGGATATTTGTTTTGGAGCAAATCTGAAAAATAGTAAAAGAAAAATAAAATACTTATACACATAAATTATTCATTGTAATTAATCATAAAAACAAGAATATTAATAACAAATTTATTCTAGTGTCCACTAAATGTAGCAATATTATAACACATGGGGTTAATATCTTATTTTATTATGTGTATAAAAAAATATTTTTATTCTTCAAAGCAATACTACTTCCTAAATTAAAGAAAGTATTAACCAATACAAAATTCTAATACTTGTTTGATATTAATTATTACATTAACTTCAGAATTTCTACTGCTGCCATGAATGAAACTTTTATTGCTAAATTTCTTTTCAACATTATATTAAAAAGAAAATATTATCAAACATGTTTTTGCAAACACTTGTCTGTTCATTTTGCATATGATGATATAAAAATTCACAACACAATCAAATTAATTAATTATATTTTGGCCAATTCTATATAATTTTCAACAAATCAAAATGTTAAAATATAACAATTATGTACATATTCTTTCTTATATTGTACTTCATTTCATATTATCTCTTTATATAAACCTACATGCTTCAAACTCTCTCTCTCTATATTATATATATATATATATATATATATATATATATATATATATATATATATATATATATATTCATAGTTTTTTTTATATTGAATCTGGTATATCTGTACTAAAATATATAACAAAATAGCGCCATTATTATGACATTTATTTATTTTTACATGAGATTTCACTATGAAATATATTTAAATGAGAAAATAACTATAATAAATAGATGTACACCATATTAAATTACAACTTGATATGTTTGGAATTTTATTCTATCTATAGAAACTAATCAACAAGATGCATTACATTCATATAATACAATTAATTCATGGAACAAGCAGAATTACAATTAAAAATTATTTCAGAAAACAGATAGTTTTTAAAGATTTAATTAGTATTAAATATATTTTTTATACAGAATTTCTGTTAAAGATAAATTTAAAAACTGTATCATTTTTCAGTCTTTAAAAACTTGAAGTTTAATGTTATAAAATGATGATACAAAGTTTCAGAAAGTTCATTTCATAGTGTCTTCTCTTCATCACATTCACACAAAGAGACACACCCATTCACATATATATATATATATATATATATATATATATATATATATATATATATATATATATATATATATATATATATATATATATATATATATATATATATATATGCATATATGCAAAAAATCATACATAATTTTGTAATTATGTATGTTTGAACATTATTTAAAATCTATTGAACACAATTTATTTATCCTATAACATAAAATATTTCCATACAAATATCATTCAGTTCATATTTTGAAATAGAGAAAATTTCTATAAAAAAAATATTAACAAAATCGTCTGCAATGTAAAATTATTTATAAAATTAAAAAATTTTCCATATTTCAAAAATTAACAATTACATGACTAGTTTATATTATTTATATATTTTTTCATATAATTAAAATGTATAAGGCCATCCATTTGTGGGGTAACCATTTTCTTATAATTGTCTAGAAGTTTAATAATGAAAATTATACCCTGTAACTAATTTTATTTAAATATTCATTTAATAAAAGTTACTGTCTTCTTGACTAGATACATATCTTTAATGTCTTTTTTTTAACATATATTCTATAATGTCAAAGTGTCTGTAATTTGTGTATGAATATTTTCTGATATACTCCATAGCGAAAATATATATATATATATAACTAACACTTAATAAAAAATCACTTTTCATCTAAATAATTTATAAAAAAAAGAATATATATTTCAGCTCCTATAATATTGAAATCCAAAAACGATATACACATGTAAATAATATAAATATAATGAAGTATTCAAAAAATAGAAATATATTTATAATTTTTGTAATCTTAACTTCTTCCAAAACAAAACTCAAAATATATTATTCAACATAAAATAATAAATATTTAGTAATTCAACAATTCATTACTCTGTTCAAAACATTTATAGTGTTTAACTGATACATATATAAACAAACACCAAGGAATTTATAGAAGTTCATAAGTTAATTACACAAAACACATTTAGTTTGACTAAATCTGGTAACAATAATTCTGGGAATTACTAAATCTCATGTTTTTATATGAATGTACTATATTAATTAAATATTAAGAAAATATAATTATACAATACTTCTAAACATACATGGAACCCGTGCAAAATGAATATGTCATTGTAGTGCGACAACTAAACTAGTGTAATTGTTTAAAATATTAAAATTATTGCTGTATTAGTCATTACTAATATAATTTTTACAAAAAATATTATTTTGTTTAAAACCAATTACATTAAAGTAACATGTTTAAGGTTTAACATCAACAATAAGTTGAATGACATTTGGGACTTCTACAGTAATGAAAAATATATCAGTCACTGTTTAACAATGGGTATTATTAGCATGTGTATGGAAATTTACATAAAATCATGCACATTAAAACATTTTGTGCATAAATAAAAACAATTATGCCTTGAAAAACAATACATTTATGTATGAAATTAATATTTAAAATATTTTATTAGGATTTTTCATGTTTGTTTTTTAATGATCTGAATATTTATATATCATATAAATTAAACCTTATAAACAGCTGCAAAATCATTTAAAATAAAAAAATAGTTTAGTATTTTTTATACAATGTACATAAAAATTAACACATTGATTGTGTTTAATAACAAAGATATAAAAGGTTTATTCTCTACATACAAACAGAACAACAATATGATAAATTTTGTAACAAATCTAAAAAAAAATTAAGCACAATAAAAAGTCATAATGACTTAATAAAATCATCATAAAAATAGTAGAGAACAATCCCATGGACTGCATTCACAATACAGTTTAATTACGTCAAAACTATTGGAAAAACTTACATATGTTCTGGATGACTACGAATGCAATCTATCAGTTCTGTTGGTGGTATCTGACCTGTACAAATTCTGTGGACTGCTGTGAAAAGAGGAAATCTAAAACAAAATTTACATGAATGAACTGAAATATGCTTAAATACATTCTATATTTATTATATTATGAAAGATAAACATATGTGCTAATGAATACATATATTTAAAAGTTATAAACTTACTTATTTTCCATTCCTTTATTTTTAAGCATGAAGTTTACTTCTTCAGCTGTGTATGGTCCCTGTAGCTTTTGTCCATTTAACATTTCATCTTCAAGTTGTTTAATAGATTTTCCAGTTTTAATAAAAGCTTCACTTACACGACGATTTCTACCACCATAACATGTCGTGATTAGATCAGCAACTCCACAGCTTTCAAAGAATGTTGATAATTTACTACCAGGATAAAAAACATCAACAAATTTGATCATTTCCATTAGGCCGAGACGAATAACAGCTGCTTTTGTGTTATCTCCATAGCCCATACCATCAACAAATCCAGCTCCACAGGCCACAATATTCTATAAATATATTAATTTCTTAATTATACATACATAAAATGAAGTATAACAATATTGCAAAAATATAAAAATACATGACAAAAATTCATAGAATAAAAATATTATAAAAATTAAGAAAAATAAATGTATTCATTTTACAGATACTATGAACTTAAATTTAATTTTATTTTTACTAACTTTAAGAGCACCACAAATTTCTACAGCATCCACATCGTCAACAACAACAACTCTAAAATGATGAGTCTGAATAATATCACGTAATAAAGGTGCTAAACGTTTATCCCTGCACCCTATTGTGGTTTCACAGAATTTTCCTTCAGCAACTTCACCAGCTAAATTGGCACCCATAAGTACTGCACAGCTAATATTAAGATGACGAGTAATTATATGTGAAATTAAATCTATTCCACCACCTTCTGCTTTATCAAATCCCTAAAATAGTATTTATAATCTTTTATTGTTTATTCATTCATATTGTGTATGTAAAATTTGAAATTATTTATTTACATTTATATATATATATATATATATATATATATATATAATTATTGACAACAAATAAAATAGAGATAATTATTTTTCAATAAAATAAAAAAATTCAAAAGAGTATAAAACAGACTTTGAACTATGATAAGAGCAGTAATAATTATCAATAGACCTTTAATCAATGGTTGTATATAACATATTATCTATTTTTCAACAATTTCATAATTATTATAATCCTTTAAAATATATTAATTACACATTGACTTTCACTTATTCTATTCTTGGTAGAATACTGAATTATTATCTACTATGATCATTTCATTTCCTTTAATGACTTTTTCAGTAAATGCACTGTTAATAATTATTATTTATGCTTAGTCTTTGAAACTTAATACATATTTTATGTCACTAGTCATAAACATGATAAAGTGAAACACAAAAACACTCAAATACAAATAGATAATAATGTATAGATAGAAAATGTAACTGAAACATGATATTTTTTTCTACATTCATTTGCATGTGTAAATTCATTATACAGCAAATGGTGAAATTAAATATTTGTTGTAAGAATTTATTTAATAAAGAAATAATCAACAAAAAACTACTTTATTTATATTTAATATTAAAACTGTGATTTACACAGATTAACATACATTTTTTGATTCAATATTTGATTATATTATTTAAATAGTAATAAAATTATACAAACAGTATACACACCTTGATAAGTGAAAGTCCCACAGCTGTTGGTTTAATTTTTCCTAATAATGTTGAACATAATGGACGAATAAACTGATGAGGTACTACAAAAATGAGTATATCTGCATCTTTGGCAGCTTCGACTACATCAGGAATTGCCACCTGTTAAAAAAATGTTAATCATCAATCAAGGGAACATCATATTTACATTTTATAATGAATGTAATGTGTAAACATACTCTGTTAAATTGGAACACAGTAAACAAATGTGTACAGCTTAAAGGTCACATGTGAGGTGATGCTGGCACATTATACTTGGCAGTGAACCAGATTATGCAAGAAAAGCTTCTCACATATTGTCAATTTTAACACATTCTATTTTTTTCATATACAATTTATATGATATTCTACACTAATTTTTTACAATAAAAAACTTCTGTTAGTAGATATATATATATATATATATATATATATATATATATATATATATATATATATATATATATATATATAACATTATGAGAATATATAATTTTATTTTTAGACTTGTTGTTATATCATTTCTTATTAAAGTAAAAAATACACATCTTTTTAGATAGAAAAAAGATTTTCTTTTTACTTAAATTAAAAACTAGATAATTAAACCATGATAAAAAAGTTACACAATACGATAACTATGTTGAATCATTAAATCTGAGTGGATCAAAATTGTTTCTAATTTCAGATACAACTTCCTTTTATAATGTGAATCCAAATCTTAATTTTGTGTCTTGATGCTAAATTTACTGTATAATTTACAAGCTTATTATTATATACAAATCTATTTAATGAAAGTAATTCATTAATTTTATAATTTAAAATTTTTATTTGAATTTATTACTAATTTGATAAGATAAATAATTCACATATTAATACCCTTTGCAGTATGTAGAAAATATATAATACCTAAATACATTACACAAGTATTTAATATAAATAAGTTTAATTATAGTTTTATTCAGTGATTTGCAAATATTACATAGTTGTAATATACATTTTTGTATATGAAAGCTCAGAATAAAAATAACATTGCTAATATATATTTGATTGCCAATATCAGATTAAGATAATAATATTTACAAATACTTTGCTTGTGAACTCCCACATTATACAATAAACCTGTTAATTTTAAATGACCTTCTGCTTATTAGAAAGCCATGAAACAATTCGCTTAAAATGAATGCCAAGTAAGCCAAAAATAATACAAATTTTATTGCCAAAGCATTTCATTCATGTTTTTTTTTTATAGTTTAGTATATGCAATTATATAAAAATAAATAATAACACCTTTATATTACACATACATAATTGACATTCATCATGGTTTGTATTAAATAATAGCTATTAATATATTAAAATAGGAATAGTGTTAGGATACTAAAATATACTTTGTAAAATAAACTTATAGCAATATTTTAAGATTGCTTACCACATTTTCTGGTATTTTATGACCAGGTAGATATTTAACATTTTCATGAGTTTCATTAATTATTTCAGTTAGTTTTTTTCCATTTATAACTTCTTCATATACATACATTGTGACTCGATCTTCAAAATTAGGAAGTCGAGCTGCATTTTCACCAACAATTTTTGCAATTGCAGAACCCCTGAATAAATAAGTACATTATAATGACTGACAGGTGATAATTTCATGTAATTCTAATTATTTTCATTATTATTCAACCACATTTAAAAACAATTGCTTTTCACCATGCTTTTTATGCTGAAAACTGTCAAGTGAGTCTGAATATGAAAAGTAAACAATTTTCATGAATAGTTATGTAATGAAAACTTACCAGTTACCTGAACCAACAATACAAACTTCAGACTTTTTCATGTTGAATATTAATTGATCAAGTTGATTTAAATAAAGCAAAATGTGTCTATTTCATACAACGTAAATATTTATACTAACATTAAATTCCCAACCTCCTACAATATTTTTTATTATATAGATCTACGAATCGAATCACGAAAGCATTCGGCTGTTTTCGTACCGTTAAAAATCGCTAGCCAATTGAAACCTATTCGCTGTACACTACGACCAATAGCAATTATTTTGCAGAAAACATCCTTGTATGAATTATAGTGTTTTCAGTGAATAATTATTAGCCATAAATTTTGTTTGTATAGATTACTAAAACAGTATTTAATCAATTAATGAAAGAATTAAAACTTATAACAATAATTTACAACAACTGTGTTGTATATTTTCTTCGGAAAGATCATGAATTTATTGTGTACTATGATCTCCTTCACCTTGTTTCCCCTTCTATTATCACATACTTTGTATTTATAGAACACACTTGCATATAGGTGAATTTGCATATATCTGTATGCTACGTCAGTAATACGTTTTTTTGTTCCATTATCAAATAACGTAGACTAAAAAATTTTGATAATGACAAAGACATTGAAATATTTATTCTAATAATTATATTTTGAATTTTGAATTAATCTTAATTCTTCCAATTACACGTTTAATAAAATTATTTCTGCTCAATAATTTATTTTAAACAAACAAAATAATTATATTTTTGTATTTTATAACAAATAAAACTGTTCAAATAGATTTTTTATTATTTGTTTAAACAATATTAAAAATGACATTGAAATAAATATTTCATTTTGGACTTTACCTTTAATTCTTGTTTTTTTTTTATATTTATTTATTCAACATGCCTACATGCAATTTCAGATTGTTAATTATGTTTTTATTAACGTCATTAAAGAAATCGTAGTAATTACTTTATAGTAAATTAAACATGTCTTTTTTATACTTTATATAAATTATGCTTTTCAATAAAAAAATATGTTAATTTATCCATTGTATATTAATTATTAATATTTTATGTAATATTTCAAAATGGAAAAGGTGTTTTATTATTTCGTATAATTCATTCGACAACAAATATATATTATATATATATATATATATATAAATGTATATGTATATAGGACTTAATCACTGGATATTTTTTATAAATCCTTAATAACAAATATAATCAAAACATTAAACTTTCTAATCAATACATATTAAACAGTGGGAAAGTCACAATTCAGTTCTGTGCATAATTGAGTGCGTAAACTTTCAAAGTAATCTTAGAATTTAATGAATGTCAATTACGTTGCTCATTTATGTAGTAATTTTTAAATGCGCAAAATTTGCTTCGTGTTGACTGCTCTATCTGTTGCATATACCACATTCAAGGCTAACATCTACATATTTCCTCATTTAAATTTAAAACTAAGTTTCGAAATTATTTTGTTATATTGAAAATTTAAAAATATGATAATTATTCTGAATGAATATCGAAATGCCGGTCATTCTACTTTTTTCGTTATATATACATACATGCATATATATGTATATATATATATATACATATATATATATATATATATATATATATATATATGTATCTGTATGTGTGTGTGTCACATGCTAAAAAACGCAGAGAATAGATTCCAAAGTTGAATAATACCTCTAGGTTCCATATCAATAACTCGGAGAAACCTTCAAATAACTTCCTTATTTTTATCTCTATTTATTGCTATATATATATATACATATATATATATATATATATATATATATATATATATATATATATATATATATATTATTTAAAATGTATCATAAAATAATACCGTTAAGAATTAATTTTTTATTTAACATTAATAACTTACATATTACAACTTATATTAAGTATGAGTATCCATGTTAGCTAACAAAGTTTCAAATGAAAACGGAACGAATTTTTCTCCTTGGCCCAAATAAAATTTACTCTGAAATTCAACCCTGAAAAATACACGAATTTTCAACCTTTTTTTCCAGTTATATATAATTTAATTTAAAGTACCAATGCAAACGCAATGTGTGTAGAAATGCTGATAATCCTTCCATAACAATAAGAATGCTTACAGTTAGCAATGACCAAAATAAGAAGGCAAAATATGTTATTACTGCACCGTATACCGTATAATTTTTGATACCAATTGATAAAACCATTGTCCACAAGACATCACTAAGCTCTGAAGGAATAAAATTAAATTACATTTCGATTTTAATGTGAAATTGTAATATGTATATATGCAAAATATGTATTATTCAACCTTATTTTTAAGAAAGTTAGATTGATAAATATGGCATTTAAATAAAATATATTACAGTTAATATGTATATATATATATATATATATATATATATATATATATATATATATATATATATTCGTTCATTTTTTTATTAAAATGAACTTTAAAATTTGTATTTTATATACGAGTCCGTAATATATTTATTATTAATTTTCATTATAATTAATATAATTTTACATTATGAATCAATACTAACGAGAATGTGCCAACGACAGTGCCCAAAGTCTTAAGTAGGACGCCATATGAGATACAGAATTGATTACGTATTCAATTGTATGTATACTTTGAAGAATGAATAATTCTCCTATATCGTATTCTTCTTCTTCACTTTCTGGATGAATTGATTTTCGTTGAAACATATTCAATTGACTCATTGAATATATACTGGTATGTTTTCTATTGCGCTATTTTCGATTATAGAAAATATACAAAAAAATATAGTAATATTGTTTGTTCGAAATTAATCTAGATATAAAAGTATTAAAAGATTTTACCGAATATTTCGCTTTTTTTCGTATTACATGCATATGGATAGGTTTTGATAAAAGCATCCACGGTACACACACCATTGCTACCAGTACTAATATCTTCTGTAAAAAGTACTGGAAGGAAAACATCTGAAAGTTTCCACAAACAGGATCTTCGGGTACAGTTTTAAAAAGTATCATATTAATAAATGTTATTAGAATAGATGGAGCACAGCTTGGACTATACTTTGCTTGAGATGCTATTGAAAATAAAGTATGTATATAAAAATCTGGCTTTTGACTCGTTCAATAAATTAATTTAAAATTAAATTTTATGTCATTTTGAAAAAAATGTTTGCTTATTTTATTTTATTACGTTAATAGTATTATAAATGTAATTATATGGAAGGAATCTAACAAAATATTTACGTTTTAAAAATATTTTCATACAGATATTATAGTTGTATATATATATATATATATATATATATATATATATATATATATAAATATATATATATATATATATATATGTACATATATATACATATATATATATGTACATATATATACATATATATATATATATACATATAAATTAAATACTATTTTCAAGTATGTAAGATCACAGATACATTTTAAAATGAATATGTAACTGAGTATACAAATAGATAAGATAAATGTACCAAAATACTTTTATTTATAGTAATCTAGAGTTTCTTTATGAAATTTGTAACATAAATTACAATTCTCTTGCAATTTGCACCGTTTTAACAGCAGATTATTATATTTATATTGCTTAAAAATGATATATTACAAATTATCAAGAAGTGGAAAAAATCGACTTTGTACTTTGTATGTCACGGATAATATTATTCATAAACATAGTCTGAGAATTGAAACATTTGAATTGGGTTTTACGAAGAAATGACATTCAACTATTACATTATTAATAAAATAGTTTTATTGTTAATTTTTGGGACTTACCTACATTTGTTGGATAATACATTATCCATTTAAAAAAAATCATAAATACCATATATCCCATTAAAAATGTTAGAAATATTAATTGCGGTATGAAGCCGCAAATTATATCCGAAAATTCTTGAAAATATCTGAAATTATTAAAATATTATTGATTGAAAAGAATAACATTGGAATTAATAAAATTTGGAATTGTAACTTATAAATTGATTTAACAATTATTTGTTACTTTGTTGAAATTGAACCAACAGAAAATACATTTATCTAATATATAATTTAAAACAGTTGCGTCTACGATATTTTTGGAATTATTCATAAAATATAGATAAATACATATCATATATATTTGACTATTAAAATAACATTTAAAAGAACGCTTCAAACAGATGAATATATCAAAGAACAGGAAATGAAAACTTACATATGATTAACAAGTCCCAGAAACAATCCAAATAACATATGAGTAATCCCAATGATAATAGATAATTTCATTTTAAATGAATTTGCAAAAATGATTGAATTCGAAGATACCTAAAAAATTCAAATAAATATAAATTTTTTTGTAAAGTTATATTGTAAAGTTCGAATATAAATTACAGACTTTCCAGACAGGATCTAGACCAAAAGGATATGGCGAACCAATATAGTGTTTGGTAGCTGGGTCTAGTTGAAGTTCTCGATTTTCTTGAATTGTCGATGAAGTAAAATTTGATCTCCAACTAGAACCGAAAATGTTCATTGACCTCGAAAAAATATCGTTGTACAGTATTCCGGCGTGTATCGAAAAGATGCCCATTAAGAGGATAATATAACGACCACCAAAAGTAATTCTCCACATCTATTTAATAGAGTAATTATTAAATATAGTTTTTCAAGAGACAGTTGATTTCAATCATTAAGAAAATCTCAAGTAAATGAAATATATGATTTAGTTTTTTTAAAATAAAACTATCATTTTCATTTAAAAGAAACAATCAATTTTGATATAATTAATAAAAAACGAAGCTGGAAATTAACGAGAACAAATTAAACTTACTTCATTTTTGATACGTTTAGCTTCAAGTTGTTTCTCTTTAATGACCATCCATAAAGCAAAACTAGTCATAATGATTCCATGACCAGCATCACCGAACATTACAGAAAATAAAAATGGGAAAGTGATTATTGTGTACAGTGCAGGATTCATTTCATGATAATTTGGTAAACCGTACGCATCAATCAATACTTGAAATCCATTTGTAAACTTATTTGTTTGGAAATATGTTGGTGGAATATCATTCGTTTTACGCACGTTTATAATGGGCTGTACCTCAAATCCTGATGTTTTCTATTTTTTAAAAATATGATTACATTGAATTTGAATATAAGTGTGTATATATATATATATATATATATATATATATATATATATATATATATATATATATATATATATATATTGGTATATTTTATTTTAATTGCATTTTGAGTAGCAACAAATATGACATTTATTTGTGCACAAAATATTTGATTTAAAATAATTTATCTTTTCATTTTTCCAATAAAATAATTTATCTTTTCAAAGTATTTTTTTTACAAATTTAAATACTTTCTCTAATTGGCGTATTTATATTTTAATAATAATAATATAATCATATCGATGTTTTTATTATACACACGCGTCTATTAAGTTATCTATATAGCTTAAAATTTAATCATTAACAATTTCATACAATATGAAATGAAGATAAAAAGATTTTGTATTAATTTCACCCAGCTTTTAAATGAACTGTACATTTTTTTAAAAAATATTTCAAGTAGCGATTCTATCCATTTCAAGATGTTTTAAATAGCTAATAACCCATTGACCAGGATTTTTATATCTTAATTCTAATATGTATAACATTTAAATGATTTATTTTCTTAAAAAATGCATTTCTTAAAATCTGATTGTCTTTTTAAAAAATAGGACGATTTTTTGCGATTATATGGTAACTTTTACTATTAAATTCATTAACAAGTATAGTAATATTTTTAAGACGCGTACAGTAATATCGTATATAGAATTGTAAACAATACCATTCTGGTTTTCAAAGCAGTATCAACATAGGAAATTTTGTTTGTCGGTATCCAAAATTCACCAACTAAAAACGTTGGTATAACATTATCATGAAACATATTGAGTGTATGATAAATGATTTTCATTTTTCGTACTGTAGTCAACCATTCGATAATGTGTTGTGATGAACCGAAAAGCAATTTCTTTCTGTGGTGTTTCGATTTCGATAATACCTGATTTATGATTAAGAATATAAACTATTAACAAAAAATATATTTTTTTTAACGTTTAATGCAAATAAGTTATACTGTAGTTAAATCCTTTGAATAATTTTGAATTTGTTCAATGTAAGCTAGTCGATCGTTTGAATTATCCGGAACTGAATAAATCAAAGTTTGAAATCCTTCGCATATTTTCAAAATTTTCGAACGGTATTCATTTCCATGGAAAAAAATTATAAACATAGTCTTAAAAACAACTAGAGTCTGAAAATTAAATAACAATTATAGAATGATTGTTTTTGAAGAAAATATTGAATTACGATTATATCGTTTCATGATATTCTATTATTCGAATAATTATCGGAATATTTAAAATATAAGTAAAACATCTTTACTGAAGGAGGTTCATCGAAAGTCTCGTTTAAATCTGTATGATAAACATAAATATTTCCATAACAAGTTCGCCATAACAAAGTCTCGAAAGCCCGAAATTTTTCGCTGCGGATATTTCCAACGAAATAACTAAATAGAAAACAAGAAAAAGGGAGAACGTTTATTTAAATATGATATCTATAATAAATTAAGACGTACTGTAATTGTAAATCCGGATCATCTTCGCTACTTTTTGCTTTCTTTTCGTCGATAAACGCCTTAAACCCTTTATGAGACTAAAAAAAATATTTTTTGATTAAATTGAAATATGTAATTATTTTAATAATGGCTAACTTCTTTAAAAAAATTATCAGCCGCTTCGATAGTGCATTGTAATTGTTTCAGTGAGACAGCTTCATGTTTAAGTATCCCATAGTTTATATTTCCCTGATTGAAATCCACGTTCAAAGCTTTAGTCTTTGCCTAAAATAAATTCATTTTTCGACAAGAACGTACCTATAAATGATAATACAATAATTTACTTCTAATACTAATATTTCTTTAGGGCTCGGTGCAGGAATTGATTTCGTATTAACATGCTGTGTGGGTAAACCGATTGCTTGTATTTCGGAATGAAGGAAACATAGTTTAGTCTCTATATTATCACAACGTTTTATTTCATGCACAAATTTCAGTTGCATGGGATTTACTTTATCGTTTAACTAAAAAATCGAGTAAATTTTATTTTAATTAATGAAAAATATATATGTTTATATTTTAATAATGGACTTACGTTTCTAAATTCCACTATTTCTAATTCTCCCAACGTCGCTATGTACTCATATGCAAAGTCTGCTGGCAGAAAAATCTGGCATAACGTCATAGTTTCGCTCCGTATCATTGGCATTATTATTTATTTAATTGTGATTTAAGTATTATTTGATTAACAAACGTTTTTTTTTTATTTTTGACAATGTTGTTTATTTATGAAATAATTAGAATGTAACAATTGAACATAAATTAAACAATATCTTCTAAATATTATTTGATATTGCTATGAAACCCACACACACAACATATCTTAACCATCGCGGATATTTACGATTATATACTCTACTATTGGGCACAATCTATTTTTAACGCTTTTTTTCAATGAGACTTCGATATTTTTTCCATAAATTGTATGTAATTTGATTTTATGTAAAAATCAATCCTTTTGTCTATATATTGTGAATACTGCACGAATTTTAATATCAACTTCTATAACAAATCAAACGCCTCAATAATTAAGAAAGAAAACATCAGCAATTATTAATAATATTCAATAAAACATATCTTTGAATTTATTAAAAAAATCCTGTTATATGTAAATAATAAAAAGGAAAATAGGGATGAGGATTATTTTTTTAAAGTTGAGGTAATTAATGATGAAACGTTTAGAAATTTTTTTTCACAATGCACAATATTACTATATTTATATATCTAAGTATGTATATATAATATATATTTGTCACATTTAATAACATACCAAAAAGTAAAAATAATCTGAAAACAATCACATGTAATTAAGTTTCTCAACAGTCTAAATATTTAATAGAGATATTCATGCAAAATATCATGAGTTAACAGCAAATTCCTTCTTTGGAAAGAGTATTTAGTCATCTGTACTCTGTGATGCAGTATCTAATATTGTTTCAAAAGAGAATGGTTGGAAATCATATCCAGTACCAGCATAAAATTTACTCTGAAATTCGACCCTGTGAAAAATATTAAAACGTTTTATTCATGTTTGTGGGTACATGTTGCTTGAATTTGTATTTTTAACTGACCAGTGGAGACGAAGTGTATGAAGGAATGCTGACAATCCTTCCATAAGTACTAGTATACTGACTGTAAGTGTTCCCCAAAATGCAAAGATAATCCATAATGCAATACCACCAACCCAACCATCAAATTGTAGTCCTTGACGCATCACCATATTCCACAATACCTCAGATAACTCTATTAATAATAAATGTAATGAAATAGAAATATGTAAGTTTCCATTTATATTAATTTTAACTTACGTGCATGGGCTAATGATAAAGCCCACAACCGCAAATAAGAAGCAGTGTGGGACACAGACCCAAGTACATACTCAATGGTATGAATTCCTTGGTGAATAAATATTTCAGTCATATCTTCCTCTGCATGTGCCACAGGCATTGCAGGAGGATGGGCAGAAGTATTATTCATTCCTTGATCAGCATCACCATTTTCTGTTGCAGAATTCATCTGCTGATGAGAAACCTAACAACAAAAATACAATAAACATTACCATTTTCATTTAAATAAAAAATAATTTACATACATTATATTCTGTCTTTTGACTTCGCATTATAAGTATTGGTTTTGCTAAAAGCATCCAAGGGACACAAAGTAAAGCTAGTATAACAAGTAGTTTCTGTAGTCCCATTTGACCCCAATACATGCTTGCATCACAGTGTTGAGAATCAGCACTAGGTTTAAAAAGTACCATATTAATGAAAGTAATTAAAATAGATGGTGCACATTGTGGACTATATTTTATTTCAGCTTCTGTAAAATAATTAAAATATTAGCAATTTATTATATACTGGTTTGTTTATTGTATATAATTACTATCATCTGTTGGATAATATGTCACCCATTTAATGAACATCAATAACACCATATAAAGGAATAAGAAACATAAAAATATTATTTGTGGGATAAATTCACAAATTATACTTATTTTTCTCTTGAAGTACCTAAAATTATTATTTTATTAATAACTGTTTTTTTTTTTAAAAAAAAATGAAAATAACAATTTTATCTTACATGTGGTTCCATAAGCTAAGAATTACTCCAAACAGCATATGAAATACTCCTAAAATAATTGATATTTTCATTTTGTATGCATTTTGGAAAATAATCTTGTTTTCAGCCAACTAAAAAATATATTATAGTAATAATATAGTTATGATAAAAATGTATCATGTGTAATTTATGTTTGAAAACATACCTGCCATATAGGGTCTAAGCCTACTGGATAAGGGTGTCCTACATAAGCAGTAACAGGATTTAATTGAAGATCTTTATTGTGCTGTATAGTGGACATATTATAATTTATAGTCCAATATGAACCAAATATATTTAAAGATTTTGAAAATACATCATTATAAATAAGTCCTGTATACATTGAAAACAGCCCCATCAAAAATATTATATAACGACCGCCAAAAAATATATTCCAAATCTAAAACATATTTTAATTTTTTATAAAACTAATTTTCCCAACACACCACATTTAAATTACCTCACTGTCTATTTTTTGAGCAGCAAGTGGCTTTTCTTTGAGTACCATCCAACCAGCAAATAAAAACATAAGTATGCCATGCCCTGTATCACCAAACATAACAGCAAAAATGAAAGGAAAAGTGATTATAGTGTATGGTGTTGGATTAACTTCTCTATAACTGGCAACTCCATAAGAATCTACTAAAGCTTGGAAAGCAGAAGTAAACTTATTAGTTCTGTTGTATGTAGGAGGATCTTCAAATGTTTCCATACGATTCAAAATTGGTGGTACTGAACTACCACTTCGTTCCTAAAAAGGAGAAAAAAACCGCATGAAAATATAATAACGATACTCATTATGTTTAAATATCAATAAATGTAAAAATAACGTATGAAATTTGCTTCCAAGAACTTACGGTTCCACGACGCAGGGCAAGTTGTATAGTTTCTAAATCAAGTACTGGTACCCAACATTCTGCTATCAAGCATTTCTGTGTTACATCCAAATTGAACAGATTTAAAGTATGATAAATAGCTTTTATTTTACGAACTTTAACAAACCAGTTTTTGATATTTTTGGCAGCAGCAACTAAAACGCGATGACGATGATCTTGAGTTTGACCTAATACCTACAGAGAAAAAAAAACAATTTCATCTCTTGAACAATTGGTGTTATCTACAATTAAATCACACTAACAGTATTAAGATCTTCAATACGTGTCATTACTCCCATTGCCATTTCACGTCTGTCTGCCGGGGCTTCTGGACAAGGGTACAATGTGGCTCTAAAACCTTCGCATATTTTCTTTACACGAGTTTTTAATTGATCTCCTTGGAAAAAAATTATGAAAACGGATTTAAAGACTTGATCACCCTGTAAAATTGCCGTAATTACAGATGTAACAGAAGAAACAGACTGTAAATATAAAAAGTAATATAAACGTAATTATATTACTTACCGTTGAAGGATCTTCAAGTGGAGTTTCAATTTCCGCTTGTCTTAAAAATACATTTCCCCGACACGCACGCCATAACATACGTTCAAAAGCCGGGATCCTTTCTCGTAGTATCACCCCAGCCACAAAACTAATATGTAAATGTATAATTAACACGAGTACGCAAAGTTCTCTTTTAGTATTTTAAGATATCATTTGTCTTAAGATCGCCAATCAAACATTTCAACTAAATAACATGTATGGATTTCAAAACAAATGATTTCTTTACTAACAAAATGAAACTTTCAGTTAGAAGGGTAACAACTTATGTGCGATGTTCTTACAAGCACATGAAGATAAAACAGTATAAAACAACGGTAAAAAGATGTTTGTTTTAATAACAATGATTGTTTGGTTTGGCCTTAGGTACAAATAGTGTTGTAAAATAAATAAATAAATTTTATTGACGACTTCTAACTGCAAATTTTCTACTCTTGAGTAGGCAGAACATACTGTAAAAGCTTCTGTTTGGTAATGTAAGTCTAACGAAAATAATAAATGTGTATGTATGGGTAAGCAAAAGGCGAAAATGAGAAATTAAAATATAGTATCAAATACATATCATGAGGATAATGAAATAAATACTGAAATACTAAATAAACCATTAATTACTGTATAGTTTCAATAACCATAAAAATATATTTCACTATAAGGTTACGATTCTATACATGCACCAATTGGCAATATTACTTCCAATAATACCCAACCGCACTTTTATTTTTAATACATAATTGATAATATATTATGTTTATTATTGAGTATTACAGCTGTTCAAATATTTTACTACATGCATACGTTTCTCTGCAATTCAATGGTTACTATTTAGTTTTTAATAAAAATAATGAATATGGTTGCTATTGATAATTATATTCTACAATGGATTTTCACTTTTCACATTCACAAACTTTTAATTTGATCAGAATGTTTAATAATTATTGATCATATTGAGAATTTTCTATATCGTCATGCATTCGGGATGATAGTATCGTCATTGAAATTTGTATAATTCATTAACAAAATCTTTAATTACTTCTCATATTTTTTGGATGTTGTGAAAAGTAAAATTCACTTGCGAATGTAAATTTCGCCGTAATAGTAGAAAACAAGTACAAATATTTTAGCAAGAAGTAAAAAAAAAATGTAACCAATGAATAAACAACCTAATATATATATATATATATATATATACATATATATATATATATATATATATATATATATATATATATATACACATATATGTTTTTACACTCCAACTAAAAATCGGAAATAAAGTAAACAGAACAAAGTAATTATTTTATGATAAGCTACGTCTACACTACATTCTGCCAACTCTACACTATGCAACTGCAAAAAGAAGCAGACGTCACAATGAAAAAAATACTCAAAAATATTATGTAACAAAATGAAAATGAAACGTAACAGTGTAAATTGATGGGAATTGATAGCAATATTTTGCAAGCAAGTGTTTACCGACCATGGTACGAAGTCCTCTGAATCATGTGACTTTTCCGGAAAACTGTTGTAAAAAAGGGATATCGGATAGTTAGTACACATAATAAAGAATCTAATATTGTTTTGTACATAATGAAAGCATATTTTTTCACATTTCAAAGTATTTGATTAAGTCTTTTTATTTACTTTATGTATGGAATTCGGTTTTTTAAAAATCTACTAGTAATTGTATGCTTTTATACTGAAGTTGTGCATTGCTGTATATATATATATATATATATATATATATATACATATATATATATATATATATATATATATATATATATGTAATTGCATCGAATAAATAAAATTTTGTTGATAAAAAACTTAACAGCAACATGAAATTCAAGAAGCAAACTATTGAATTCAAAAATAAAAATGACTAAATTTCGTGTTTATTTACATTTTTGTACTAACTGGCACTGTAAAAAATGTTTCTAAATATAATTATATACATAAATTAAGGGGTCATACGTACCCCAATTGAACAGGGCCCAAAGTTGTCTGACGGGCAATAGAATCTTCACTAATGAGAGCCCTGGTCATAGACTCAGTGGGGTTCACTCCCCCTTCGTGCTGCTCACAACACAACACATAAATTAGCAACAAACCTGATTTCGTAGTTTGTCTCTTTTTAAAAACTAATCAAGGGCGGTGCAATAAAAAGTGTACACTTTTTTGATAAAAATTGTGATATACACTGTGAAAAAAATAATTATGCGACATAAACTTGTAGCATGAATACTTTTTATATAGATATTTTACATTTTATTGTAGAGTTTTCGCGTTTTTTATGTTAAACAAGTAATGTCGTCCTATCCTCAAATGTAGATATTGTTTAACTTAACAAAAAACATGAAAAAAATAACAACAATAAATATATTATATTTCGTTTTCTATTTCCAATAAAATATTTATGAATATTTACTTCTGTACTATTGTATGAATTAAATAATTTTAAATAATAATATTAATGAATTCTGATACAAATATTTATAATTTAAATTCAAAATGAAGAGTAAAAAATACGCAAACAGATGAAGCCCAACAAAATATTTACAATGTATAAATCACAATCTGTTAAAAATGTATCTTTTTTAAACTGTGCACTCGTGTAATATCAAACCAGTGTATAAATATGATATCGAATAATATACATAATTATTACGAAAAAATACTGCTAGTACATGTGTTATTTCATAAATATTGCGTACGTAAAATTAAGAAAATGATACCATATCAATACTCAAATTTGAAAAATATTAGCAAAAATAGATTATCGATATTATTACGGTAATTACATTTCGAATATTTGTTATATATTGTATAAGTTTTCATCAAAAAAAAGCCCACAAAATTTTAATCTATCTCTAATACATATAACTGTTATGCGGTCAAATCCGCGGTGTTTTATCAGAAATATTAAAAGATGACTAATGTTGATGAAATGCGTACATATTGTTAGTGACAATGTCAAGCATTACAAAGAAATAACAGTATAGAGGCAATGCCATGCAGATAGCTACCATATATCAGATTGCATGCACTGCAATAAATAATATATAGATTGTATTGTGCATTTTACAAATACCATCATATATTTAATACAACATTAATGTAAATTAATTTGTTCAGAAAAAGAAATGGTGTCTAGTGTAAGATATACTGATCAGTATAAGTATATAATTTGAAATAATATAATTTGTAATTTGTTTGCACAATATTTAACATAAAAGACGAATCAAATATTTTTCAAAAGTTTTTATTTACAATATATAGTATGTGTGTATATAATAAATGTGTAACCAAACAAAAATTTTTTTATACAAATATGAATCATAATCATGATTGTTTCTTCCCACCTTCCATTTACATTACACCTCACATTCTACTGACGAGCATACATCGTGATTACAGTATGTACTTTTTTTAGATTATATACATACATACATACATATATATATATATATATATATATATATATATATATATATATATATATATATATATACACTCCAAATGATAACTTTAAATGAAAGTACATAAAATATTCATATATTTTCTAAGGACAATTGCTGTTTAAGATAATTTGCAGTTAAATTATGTAAATAAGTTATACTTTTATTTACTTCACGAAATAATCAGTAATGCAAGTGCTTTTGATATTAAATTTAGTATTTTAGTAGATCTTCCTAATTAAATTCTTAGTGTAATGTGTAATTTATTAATTACATGACAACCGAAAAAATATATTTCATTCTGTAGGAAAATATGTTGTATTTTTACAAAAAAAAATTATATTTAATAAAATACTCTGAATATAATTTAATGTATTTTAAGATGGAACTTTCTAAATTACATTTTATGATGCTATTATTTCAATCGAGTGCAGCTTTGATTTGAATTAATAATATGTAAGATGGTAACGTGTGATATTTCATAGTCTTCAATTGAACGTTTCGTATATACAGAGCGAACAAATTGGATTTTTTATAAACATTACATATACAGAGAAAACACACAAATCACAATCAAAAAATATCCCAGTTATTTCCACTTGAAACAATTTCATGTTAATTAAAAATAAAAAGTGCACCTGTCTTGCACGTTTTTAAGACGGATGCTATACCTACCAAGCTGAAATAAAATTAATATTTATAAACATAGCTAAGAAATGTCATTCCTTCAGGCCACAACAAACATTGTTATTCGATTTGTTAGAAATGCGTCAAACGTAAGCATTGTGTCATTCATATGTACATACAAATTTTTATAAATGATTGTCATGTAATTTGACACTCGTGTAAAAAAGAATGGTAAAACAAAATCGAGTTTGTATTTAATTCAAACATGGAAATGAGTTAATTACAAGTCTGCGATGTCGGAACGCAGATGAACATAGAACTTTTTTTATTTATTTAAAGGAGGCAAAATGACACACGTCAATAAAGAGCTTGCCTGAGGGGGTTCCTGTACTTGGACGTGTCCAATGCGCTGAAGTACAAGTGCTGCAAGAACAAGCCACATCAGTGTTCTAGTGAGGAATGATGGCATATCAACGGTTAATATTCACATTATCCTTTGAAATTACTCCAATTAATACTCTATCTATTGACACTTTTAGTGTTTATACATATTTACAAACACAAACTAGCATATTTCTGTTGAACACGTTCGTATTTTTTTAAACTAATCAAATATTTCAATTAATAGTCAAAGAAAAATCAGTGTGTTTATTTTAGACGTGCTCATGAATGTGTATGTTTCTAAAAAAAATTATCTTAATTTTATCACATTACTAGTAAATCCGTTTCTATAAGTACACAACTTAAAACTTTAAAAATATTTATACATAATTTTTATATCTCATTTCAAATGTATTATAAGTATTAAAAATATGCACTGTTTACAAAATAACTTAATAATAAAAAATGGACGGATAATCATGACGAGTTAATATGTACAAATAATTACGTGTCCTTTACCTTAAGAACAATATAAATATTATTTACTTGAAAGAAAATCAAATGTAGGAATCTTTTAATGAAATGTGTTTATCCATTTATTTGTTTCTTACTCAAAGACTAAGAAAGTGTGATGTCAATATGAAACATCAAGGTTAAAAGAATTATAAGTAGTAAAATTTAATTTGCAAAAAAAATAACTTTATCTCCGAACAAATACTATTATTACTTCATGATGTACACACGTTTTAAATTATAATCTTGCATATATGAACTAAGCTATGCAATTAATTTATACATTTAGCTGCTTATATACAGTAAAAATTTGTAAAGAAATTAAAATCCAAACTATTTACTATTTTACTATTAAACTATTTTAAAATTAAATGTTGTACTAAAAATATTAGTGTATGTTATATTTTAATTAAAACAAACTAACCGTATTCAATATCTGAAATTTAATTTTTATAAATTACCTATTGCTTCTCACATACAATAATATTTTTTTTAAAATAATCATCTAATTTAAAAAACGGTTACACTGAAATCTTACAGATTTTTATTCGATATTAATAATAAATAACTAAAAATATCAATTTGGGGTATATCAAACCTGGGTTTAAATACGTTTCATCGACGATAGTAAAATGGAAATCATAAATAATTATTAAACATTATTGTTATTAAAACATTTTCTGTTAGCGAATTGTGAGTGGATTAAAATTTTAAAGCATATAAAATTTAAAAATTAATGTTCATAATAAAGTGTATATACTCTGTTTACAAATTAAATGTACGTATTGCACACAGTCTAACAAATACTACTTGTTGATAATTCTAGAGATATTTGATGACCAATACATCTTCTTCGAAAAGAAATCCGTTGATAAGCCATTATCAAAATGCATAAACATAACCTAATTACCCTAATTTCAATGCCTGTCCTCCGGCCCTGAGCCCTTCCTCGCCCAACAGCGTGACTTGCTCTTCTTCACGGGAAGGATCCGCCATCTGCGGATATCGTGCGGAGCCATGGTCAGCCTGACAACAGAGTGCATCGCGCCCTCCCACATAAAATGTGTAACCCACCCATTTTTTTTAAAAAAAAATACGCCCGCCCCTTTGGTATACCCAAACCCTGATCTATGAGGAAAACTACTGCAGGAATAAATTCAAATCAGGATAAGGCTTTTTATTTAGGCTGTGCTCTAAGGATTCAGATTATAAATGAACTGATTAGAATTTAATTTAGTACACTAACCATGCTTCACAATCGATTAAAAAATATAGAGTAAAACAAAGTAGCCCATCACCAATATAGAATGATGTACAATTTTAATTCACTTTTTCTTAAAAAACAACAAATTATTTAAATTATATATATATATATATATATATATATATATATATATATATATATATATATATATATATATATATAGAATTAATTACATAAATAAAAATATGAACTCAAGATCAGAAATTGAGATACCGATTATAAAATAAAATACAAACAATTAAAAGATAAGTAATTAAATAAATATTTGTTTAAATATAAAATGTTCAAATAAATAGTAATAATACAAATAAACATTCAATTTAGTTACTTTTCTATTTATGATTATAAGATATATAATACAAAAAAATCATTATCGTGTAACAGTTTTTCATTTCAATGCTATGAAAGAATGTGTGAAAAGTTTTAAACAATTAACACATTCACGTTAAAAATCAATGTAAAATAGTTTTAATTATTTCTGTAAACTTAAGAAAATTGAAAATTGTGAAGTAGTGTTCAATTAGCAATGGAAGATAAATATAAACATCTAAACACGTATTTACAATTGCAAACCACACCGTAATACCAGTTAGTGTTAAAACACTGCCTCAAAGTGATTTTTAATATATATTTTTCAACGACCGGTAATTGGTAACAATTACTGAAGTATGAAGGTCTACTACACAATTAAGTATTATGTAACGAAACACTTATTTTATCGAAACTAGTTTGATTAATAAGCTCGAGGAAAATAGTTAGAAAAATGATATTATCTTAGAAAGACTGAATGATATTATCTTTGAGTGATGCATTCAGTATGAAAATATTATTATTATCATTAATTTTTACATATATAAATCGTATGTTTTAATAAACATGCCAATTATAAATAAACATGATTGATGATAGATCGGTGTTTTTATTCCATGTTTTATTTTTACAAAAAATAATAATTATGAGGTTTGTTCTTATAATTATTAGCAAGATACAGATATTTATATGAAGACTGATAAGAATTTTAATAAAAATACAAATGATAGTACATATTAATACACCATATTAAAATGTCGTAAAAAATGAATTATATCAACAAAAACCAACATTGCAATTTTATATTATTTCAGAATTTGACAATAAAAAAAACGATTTCAGCTTAGAAAGGATATAAAATTAAATATTTATTTTACAAAGTTACTGCTCGAGAAAATTCGAATTGAACATAATTAAATAGAATTTCGTTGAAATGAGCAGAATTAATATAAAACAACATGTTATAGTATTATAAACTAAATTATTTAATTATAGTAAAAAATTTGTGTAATAATAATTTTTACTTAATTTGTTGTTTCTTTATAATACTGAAATGTCGTCATTAATTGTTAAGTAAGCGTTAAAAAATTAATGTATTTATTCTGGCAATGAAATTAGTATGACATAAAAAACAATTATGAAAAGATGATTATTAACCCACAATATATTTCATAGTCTTTTTTTAATATAAAAAAGTAAGGAAAGTTAATATGAATGAAATTAATAAGTGAAGTTATAATTTATTAAATTATTCATATTATTTTCAAATTATATAGTTTATCAATAGGAAACAGACATATGCTTATTTAAAAATTATTGGTAATTATTTCTGAGTGGCATCGTATTCATGACCAGTTAAAACGGACGTGAAAAATAAATTTTAAAAAATTGTACATAGACACGTAAAATAGCTTAACAGAATTCATTAATTAATAAGTATTTTTTTTTTGTTATGATCTAGGTACGTTTATAATTTACTTTCTTATATGGTTTGTGAGGTGATTGAGTATTTGATTAGTTACACCACTAATAAAAGTTTAAATATATACTATATACAGTCCGCTCGTAAATAAAGTTAATTTAAAATCGACGTTGCTGAAATACTAATACCGATGCGAAAAACAAGAAATACATTTATTTTACAGTTTATCAACACTTTTTAAACATAAAACCTTTAATAATATAAATAATAATTTATTAGAAATGAAAGAGGGATGCGGTTATTTCAAGGATTACTACATTTGTTTTTGGTATAGATTCTTGGGGTGGAAATGTAAATTCTATTATTCGAATTCTGATGTCAGGCTGACCTGTTAAATTGACAAATATCCCAAATGTGAACATAACTGTGAACACTTTTGTGTAGTTTATGTTAGGTACCCAAAACGAGTATGAACATTTTTTTTTTACATTACACATGTAGAATGTTCATATTTTGTTAGTAAGTTAAAGGATTATAACATATTTTAAAAATAAATATATACAGAAAGTATATTTCTTTTGTATAATTTTGCTGAAAAATAACGTTAAGTGGAATTCATTGCTGTACATATGAAATGTTACTTGAATAAAATATGGATATAAACATTCTACTGAAATTGGAGCTTTAACAATTATGTGAAGAGTATTCTATATTTGAAATTCATTAAAAATTATAATTATAGTCTTTATAAAAATTTATATTAAGATGATATACATATTAAATAATATATATATATATATATATATATATATATATATATATATATATATATATATATATATATATATATGTATATATGTATATATAGTTAAATTCATTCTTTCCAACTGATTACTAAAGAATAATCTCCACATTACATTCTACCAAAAATACAATTATCTACACTGAATTTGTATTCTCAACTGCATGTTTTCATTTAATTTTAAAATATTTTCTCAGTACTCTACTGAGAATAAAGTACTTATAAATAGTATATTTAACTTCTACTCTTATGTAAAATAGAAAATACAAATACAATTTAATATATTATACTTATTATTGTTAATGTGTTCATAATAATTAAAGCACTTTTGGCATGCTTATTATATTGTAAATGTATATTTTTTATATTATAAACATACTGTTTCATTCAATTGTGTAGATAATTTTATTTATATCTTGGTCATAATGGTAGACTGTACCAAAGGTACACAATACCATTACACTTCTATTAAATTTTCATACCAATTATTCAATGGTTCAGATGTTATTTCATTGACAGATATTTAAAAAAAAAATCATCACACTAAGCTGATGCTGTATTCACCGTATCTACCATTAGATTTTAAGCACACGCTAGTTATTGTGAGGCCCTTTACGTTGACATCGACGCGTGCAACGTGCAGGATAATACTTACAAAAACATGATACGGGTAAGTGAATATGCTACAGAGTCTGTACAACGGATATACATCGTTGAACCATATGATGATGATCCCTTGTGTGAAATTAAGAAGGATTACAAAAAAAATCCTCTGATACATAAATGGTATTTGATTTTTTATTTATTAAATTAAAAGAAAATTATTATATTAAAAAAAATATATATTTCTTAGCTTAAGGAGTTGAACTAAAAAAATTAATATATATCCTACATATAAGTGTTAAATAATTATACACAGATAAAATGCTAGTAATCTAATAATCTTTTACTTCACAATTAAATGAATTTTAATTTTTAATTAAAAATATTAATGAAATATTATATTATTTTAGTTTTAATATGATGTTTAATGACCTCATAGTGTGTAATAATACTATATAGAAGTGTATTTACATTATAAACTTTAATATGCAAATTTTGCAGGGGTATGAAATTAAAAGTAATTGAAAACATTGCATAGTGTTTTTTTTTATACATAAAAAGTTGATAAATTAAGGAAAAATCTTCACATAAAAAAACATTTATACTTAGTGTCACGTCTAAATTTTTACGAATGAAGTAAGACAAGTAAATACAGCATCTTAAATTAACTATCAGATTTGAAATAACCATGCATTCACCCGAAAGTTAGAGGCTGGCAGTGCAAAATAATTTTAATGAAAATTTATATATATATATATTGCATAAAAAAATCATGCTTATGAGAGTGATGGCAATTTTCGAATACCCAAAATATTATCAGATTGTCTTCAAAACAGGCTCATGTCCTTTAAACAATTTATATAATCTATTCCAATTCAATGAAAAAAAAATGATACAAAGTATACTTCTTGTAGAAAATCGGTATTTATTATATTTTTACGCAATACTTTTCGATAAATCAATTAATAAAGATTATATTAGCATGAATTAATATTCTTAACACAATTAAAAAAATAAACCAGAATATCTAATTTCTTACCTCGTCAAAGAACACCTGTGTTTTTCTGAGAATATGTTTCAATTCTGTTAACTCCAGAAAATTACGTTTCAAAGCTTCTGCATTCTGATTGACCTCACGTAATTCATTTTCGAGTTTTTCAAATGTTGCCTAAAAATATGGTATCCTCAAAATAATAGTTCTATATAAATTTGATTATTTTTCTTACCTCAAGATCTATCATTTCACGTGGTTGTGGTGCTTCTGGATTTTCACCTGTATCGAGCATAGGAATTCCATCTTTTTTAATTTCTTTCTCGAGGTACCGGAGCTTACGTTCCATTTCATCGCAACGTCTGACTTCATTTACAAATTTACGTTGGAACGCATTGACGTCTGGGTTTAACTAAAATTATACACATTAAACTTTAAAATCACTTTCATACAGATAAAAATCTAATTTATTATAAACGAGATTTAGTGAACAAAAACTGTTTTTAAATTCTATCGCGAAAATATTTCGCAATTAAATTACTTTTTAGAATTTTGTAGGTCATAAGTGAAATTAATGTATATGTATACATATATGGAATACTAATTAAAGATATAAATTTCATACAGTTCCATGAAAATCTCGTGACTTAATGACTAATTGACAAATACTTACGTCTCGGAACTGTACTAGTCCCAATTCACCTAATTCCGATACACAAGCATAAGCAGCTTCACTTTGTAAGAATAGTTGACATAATGTCATTTCCTCACTCCGAAATAAGGAACCCATTTCGGTTTTTAGTTGAGATTACTAATTTGTAACGAATGTAAAACCAGATAAATATTCGAGATAACTTATATAATATTTTCAAAAACACAATATAATGATTTTTGTATAAATTAAAAAGAAAATATATTTAAATATAAATCACTCCCACATTACACATAGACATATCTGTCTGTGGCTGCACTAAACATTGCTAGCTGGCTGAACAGAAAAACCCAGCTGTTTAGTCGGCCAGACGACTGTGCAAATACTTCGTGGTGCAAAAGAACTGATCAATCACGTAAACAATGTAATAAAAAGAGAAAGAGAATACGTCAATAATACATTCGGGTATTTTCGTATTGATTTTCAAACTCGTCTATACACGGAATATATTGTACGTCATTGCGGGTAATGGTCAACTATTTTAATCTATGATGGTATTGAGAGTCTTTATCTATGGTATTGTACTTAGACCATATATAATAAGACTACATCATTGATAATGACTACATATACTCTAAAGCATTCTTACAATTGTAAATAGTCTATCTAGGGTAGATAATGATCTGGTTAGTATTACAATGAAGATTGAAAATTAAATGCCCAATAATTAGATAGAAAATAATTAATAAACGCACACATATAAAATTCGAATACATATGTATATATATATAAATATATATATATATATATATATATATATATATATATATATATATATATATATATATATATATATATATATATATATATATATATCTTTTGAAATATTTGTATTTCGTTTTTAGAATATTATATATATATATATATATATATATATATATATATATATATATAGATATATATATATATATTAAAAATAGTTATATATGTGAAGGGTAAAAATTATATATAAAATTACAGTCTATGTAATAAAAAGTTTGATTAGAAATTTTTATTTTATAAAATTAAAAATTTAATTTATATTCATTATAAACATAAAATATAACAGAATGGTAGTTCAGATGTATTTAAATTATGTTTACAGAATGAATGTAAGACTGGGGGAATATTTTAATATGTATTATTGATTAATATTCTAAATTCTAAATTCCTGTTTGAAAGCAAAAAGTGTGTCAAAATTTACGTTAACTGGTTTAGTCAAGAGGATATTTTAATTAAGTTTAAGAAGGATATTGCACTAACTCTCAATAATTGTTCTTTCTTTTATACATATTTTTGGATGTTATATAAAGTATTCAGAATAAGCAAAAATGTGTAGACTACAAAAGGTGTATTAAAATGATTTCCACAATAACATATATATTTTTATTTTTATGGGGAATTTTATTTCATTATTAAAATAGTAAACAAAAATCTTTATTTGAAAAATAATAGCAAGTTTGCAAAGGATTTATATTATTAATGATTTATTTGATTGCAATTTATAAACTCAATAAAAAAAGTATATATTCACTTCAAAATAGGTTTATATTTGTTACCAATTTAATGTTAACATAGACAGTATAAACTATAAATTAATTATATATAATATCAATTCATTAGTACAAATGAAGATTTGTAATTTCTTTAAGGACTTAAGATATAAGAAAATGGGTAAAGTTGAAAGTCACTGTAATAGAATATATTAATTCAAATTCAAATATATATAACACTTGTACATAACTTACAAAAAAAGTATCTTGTAAAATAATTATTTCAAAGTGTTTTACCTAGAATACAGCTTAATCTAATATGAAGAATAGCTCACATGTTTAATTTTGAATAGTGATGTAGGTATGGAATAAAAATTTTGAGTATGAAGACATTTATTTAAAGGCGTTTCTTTTTCATTTTATTGAATTTTATTACAAAAAAGTGTTCAAATATGATGAATCAAATATTATATTTGAAAGTATAGTAGTAATAATAGATAACGCATTTTTACCGTTTTACTGTAATATCTAAGAATAAATGACAATAACTGCAACTGAAAGAGAATATTATTATTATCATGGCAAATTATTGATCATTAGAATTACTCACAAAATTATCATATAAATAGAAAATCATGTGGTCTCATAAGCAAGATGTATTTTTCTTTCAAAATAAAGAATATATTAAAGGTATAAACTTTTTTTTATAGTGCAATAATGAGGTGTGAGTCATATATTAATAAATAATGCAACAAAGTAGTATTTAAGTTTATTTATTGATGATAAAACGGTGATTTCAATTAATAGTTGATTACTTTTTAAATAAAAAATAAAAATGTCCTTTTTGAAACCACAGTGACATCATTAATTTTTTTATAGAAATATTAAAATGTTTATTAAATATGTTGTATTCACAACATACTGATAAAAATCATAAAATGAAACCATGGTTTTGGATCTAACAGAATTATGTAATTAAGAATAATAATAAATGTATTATTTAGGTCATGATTGATATTAATGTTATGCTTATTCATTCAATATAAGTAAAAAATTAATTACATTATATTTGAGCTTTATGAATATAGAGATAAGTATTGAATTAAAAAATGTTTAAGAAAATTTAAAATGTTTAGTAGACTTCAATTAGTAAACAAGGATTGGTGGTGTTTTATGATTTGATCCATCTTATAAATTCTCATACATTTTTTTGCTTAGTAATATTTTATACTACCTCCTATTTACTATAGAAAATAATATGTACTAATTACATTAAAAATTAATGTTCCATATGATAGAAGACATCAAAACCACATAAACCATCTCTACAATATTTATAACAATTAATTTTTAGTTATTTTCCTAGCATTTTAGTAACAGATGCACAGAGTACGTCTAAGATGGCACAGACATCATATCAAAGCGTGGCATATGAAATGATGAAAAATGTAATTTAAAAGCTCTACGTTTACACATCACTACATGAAAATCAGTATGTGTACGATCAAAATAAAGACCCAAAAATTATCAGCGCGTCAGAACCGTAGAGTATGAAATAAATCAATTGTAAAAAATGATTGTGCTGTAAAATTGACAACACATTTTTCAGTCGTACGAAACATGCTCTTCCATGTATTATTTGTGCATTTTGAAATAAAATACTTGCGAGTTTATAAATTATGAACAAGGTACAGAGATATAATATATATATATATATATACATTCTAATACATATCACTTAATAATATTGCTTTCAAAAATCATAAAAAAATATGTTTATTAAAATTAATAAAAAAAATTATACAGAATTATACTTTACTGGAATGCTTTAAGTTATCACTTACAAACAACAGACATTCTTTATATTTTTCTTTTAAATTATAAATACAACAGAATATTGCCTCACCTACACACAATATCATAATGATGATATTGGCTTATTATTAGAGTAATGTGCGCATCGATTATTCAAAGAATTTTCGAGCACTTATCATAACATTTCAATTTCATTTAAGTATATAATTTCCAATTTACAGATATAAAAAGGGTTTAGAAATATACTTAACCACTTAACTTGGTTTTCCTTTTCAAGATGATTGCTGTACATGATGAACATTTGTAAAAAATTTATTAAATATTTTAATAAATATTACACTTTAAAAATTCATCCATTCAACCATTCATTGATATAATAATACATACATACATATATATATATATATATATATATATATATATATATATATATATATATACATATATTTATATGTGTATGTGTATAATTATATAATTAACTTGTTATACCATCTCCTAACAAAACTTTTCATAAAAATCAAAATTAAAAGTTGAAATTAATTTTGATTACAAAAATTCATTATTCAAAATAGTTTTAAGAAAAATTTAGTGGCAAATATACATTGTTAGTGTTATTTAATACACTATAAAATTGTTATTAGTAATTAAATGACCATTATAAACTTTTAATATATTTTATAAAAGTTACATTACATATTTCGAGAAAATATATTTGTGTCATTTAAAATTCAATAAAATATTTAATTCAGTAGAAGTAAGGATGAATTCTATTTTTTACATTCTGGTTTCTATGTTGTTAGTCGTGTGAGATACCATATGAAAAATCTGCTATGTTTATAATTAATATTAAAAGGTTAATAAAATATTTACAAACTAACAAAACATAATATATATTAAAAAAAAATTATTACGATACATAAAAATGAGATTAAATGGTTTTTAGATAATTTTTTATTTAGATCTAATATTCCTATATACCAGGTTAAGTAGTTAGAAATAACGAAAACAACAAGATCAGAACAGAATTCTTCACTGATTCTTAAAACATACACATAATTTGTATATTAAATATTAATATTCAGTATTATTACATTTAATAGGATTGTTTATTTAGTCACGGGCAAAATAATAATAACAGTATCTAGAACATATTGTTCGAGTGTTATAAATTACAAGACATATTAAATTTGTTTTTTGTTTTTTTGTTTGTTTTTTTTTTTTATGTTACAATTACTATTGATGTGAATGTGAGTGATTTACGTTAATTTATGATCGTTACTTAAAGTTAAAAATCGAGTGGTTGATCAGCACTGCCCTCTAAATCTGAATCTATATCATCTTCATCATCTTCGTCATCATTAATGTTATCTTCCATTTTCGATCCAGGTTTTTTCGATTTTTCAACCAATGACTCTATAAATTGTAAGACAATGAATAGTATCATAAAGAAAAAAGTTATATATATAAAATTAATAAACTTGATTCCGACTTTAATGTTATATAATATACAACTAAATATACAATATGCTGAATACCGACCACAGTTAGGTTTTCCTCTCGTACGAGTATTTGCAAATTCAACTCCATGTTTATCTACACACCAACACATGCCGATTGAACCATGACATTGTGTTGAATGATAATACCCTTGAGTATCACAATCTGGTACATAGGCACCTTAAAATAATTCATTACATATTAGTGGGTAATGCAGCACGTATATTTTGTAAAAATATATACACAGTGGAATTTTACATACCAACTAAATCAGGTGTGATTCTTCGTTTCACAGCGATACAAGGTCTGTCAGCTTTATCAAAACATCTACACCATTCTCGTGGAGTAACCCATTGATCATGATCTACATCACACTGTTCAAGGAATGGTTTCATACATTGTTCATTTTTGTCATGTTCTAAATCAAAAAGTTCTTGCAATGAAAGACGACTGTCTGCATCCGTGTCTAAATGTTGGAACATCCATCTTACTTCTCCTTTGCATGAATTTGGAAAGTGGGAAGCTGCAGAGTAAAATTTATTTGATTGAAATCTTCAAAAAATAAGTTACAAGCTGTCATAAAAATATCTAAATTAAATACTAAAAACAACAAAAAACAATGTATGTTTTTATGAATGTATATAAAATGATTTATTAGCACGAAAATAATTTAATTTTCCATAAATTTATTTTGATTTAGCTATAATACTTAATTAGTGAAAACACCATAAACAATTCTTTGTTAAAGAAATGAGATTTTAAAGGAGTATCATCAGAGTAAAAACAAACGATTAAAAACATCTGAACTTAGGGTTTAAAAATTTAAAAAATACAATTTCTATTTTATTAAATCGCTAAAAATGTTCTTAAATATGCGTGTTTTCTTTAATAAAACTATGTAAAAATTCAGTACTGAAAAAAGAAACATATCCCGAGAAAAAAATATAACAAAGTAATATTTAATAATATTTTGGATTATAAAGAGATTTAAAAAGTAGGAATTCTAAATTTCAAGAGAATGATACGATTATTGGCATTTCAGAGTAAATATCTTTATGTTTAATCTTCGTCATGCGGTTTTGCATTTTATTAAATGAAAGACTTCTATATATAAGTAAAACGTATTTCAATATTTTGTGTATTCAGGACTCGGTAATTATATTTACATATCTTTGATGTTTAATGAAATATGAGAAAATTAAAATGAACGAATTTTCCTATAGAGTCAATGAACCAATATTGCTTTTTCAATTTATCGATAATTAAACCGCCGGTGGGCGTGATATTTTTTTGGTATTATAGGTGATTCGAAGTACTGAGTGTTCGTTTGATATCAAACGACTATTTGTACATTAATGATTATTGTACACTACGAAATGTTGTTTTATTTTCGATGTACATTTCGTTTGTATTGATATTTCACGATTCTCGTCAAATTCTACAGAACTTCAACGCTTGCGTTACAATTTATTTGAAAAACCGTGCATGAAAATAAATTCCTAACAATAGAGACGAACGCAACGAAATAAAATGAAATGATTCGAAATCGTAAAACGTAATTAGGTGTATGCGTGAGGAAGAATCATTCACGCATTCAATTTAATACAAATACATTTTTTCTACAACGGAAGATTTGTACAGAATCGTTTTTTTCCTACATGTTTTTAATGTAAAAGAAATATTTACATATGAAAACAAACAAAAATATCGTTTTAACATTTTTAAAATCTAAATAAGTACTATCAGTGTGCAAGAATGTATAATGATTTTGTGTAAACATTTACCTTTAGTCTTCGTATGCGTGCGTCGACGTTTTGTATCAGCCATAACGACGGAGAACCAATCCAAAAGGCGGTTACCCATCGCTTGAAGAGAAGCTGGTGGACATGCAGTATTTGCATTGTTTAAATTTTTGTTCACTTTTGTATCGACAACATCGTTATAACCGCGCTGTCTTTGCTTATCTTCAGAATATATTGGATTATTCAATTTGTTCGCATTGTCCTAAAACAAGAAAAGAAATTGGATGTTTCAAGGATTCATTTGCTTTTTAAAATGTATACAACTCATCTTATAAACGGCTTAGAAATATGCTACAATACACGAATAAATGTTCAATAATTTCTTATGAAAACTTTATTGTTATACGAATTTAATTAACAAACATCATTCACTTTTATTTAAGATGTCAATCAGACGTAAAATTTTATTCGGTACACTTTTATTTATCACAAATTTCCTTCTTGAAAACAAATTAGTTTTGTAAAATTTACAATTTTCGTTTATAAATAGTCTTGTAGATTTCAGATATTTTCATAATTCATCCCAAAGCTTTTTAGTATATTTTTTGTATGAATTTAAATAATCATAAATGAAAATTGCTATTTATTCTGCGTAAATATTAAATTTCATTGTGTTTTATTTATTTATTTTTTAAATTGAAATATAAAGCTGTTATTTAGATATTTAAATAATACAATTAAATAAACGATTATTAACTTTTTTGTGGCATGTTCTTGGACTATGAACAGAATTTAATTAATTAGAAATCTCCAGGTTTTTATACCTAAATCTAACATACAATTAAGTTTTCTTAAATTTTAAAAAAAACGATATATATATATATATATATCAATAAAATACGACTGTGTAGTTAATAATTTATCAGAAAAATTAAATTCATATTTGAATATCCATCTAAATCCATCTTTTCCAAAGAAATATTTCCAAAGTGAATTCGTATCGATTTGCACCTTTTGGTAAAATATACTCTTTTTTTTCTCCGTTCGAAGATCATTCTTTTTCGGCGAATATGTTCTTCACATTTCCGTCACATCCACCGTTCGCGTACTGTATAATTAATTATATTGATTTCTATACAAGTATTATTGAATGGGCGGGATAGAATTTATCAAATCGTATTTCGTTCGCATCTCTCTTGTATATGATGTAGTAGTCGGTAGGGTGTATATAGAACATTTTCTTATTACATCTGCCGATGAAAAACATCGCGATTTAATGAAAAATACTTTTATCTCTGACGCGGTCGGTCATTTTTCATCTTAATGTTCGATAACGTCGTCGTTTTGTGGTTTTTATAGCCATTTTATAACTTGCTCTATTTCGGCTTAATCGACGCGCAGAAGTGGATGCTGTTCACATGCACAAACACAATCTAAACATCTTTTGTAAAAAAAATATTCTTTTTTCATTTTTTAGCCGTGCTGTTTTCCGGAGAACCTGCGTGCGTATAGATAGTTCTGTGATCGTTTCTGATAAAAAGAGCACACAGTTCAAGAATAATTTTCACTAATACTCGGATATTAAATAATGATGTTCTACACACTTATAAAATAATATTACATGTCTATGTATAATATATATTTTTTAAGTAGAGATATGAGAGTAAAAATGAATTAAATCGAGAAATAAATAGAAAATTATACAAATATGTATAAAACTATGAAAATATGTTTACTTGTTAATATTTTATTATATATGTGACTTGAATGACAAATATTTTCTAGTAGTTTGATATATTTTCAAATGTGTTTAACTCATTTGACATTTTTAGAAATTAAGCTTCAATAAATCTGTTCAATTTTCCTAATAAAATACCTTGTAAGTAAGAATATAAAAAAAATCATCGACAAAACTTTATCTAAATGTAAATAACGTTTATCGTGGAAGCTGGAATATAAACGAATATGTTTTTCGGTTCAGTAAGTTTTCTTCGGATTTAAATCGCAAAATATGCATTTTTTTTACTTAATGTTCAACAAACTTGATACGGTATTGTGATAGATGAAACAAAGCGTTATGGCGAAAGAGAATGTTAAAAAGAACAAAAAATATTTAAACTCCGGAAACGATTTATTTTCGAAAAAAAAACAAATCGGACGAAGATAACAGTATTATTTATTGAAAATGAATAGAGAGAGCGTATTGTTCTTGCAACGGCGGGACTTGCTTACGTAACGAAATTGTTTCTCCACGTCCCTTTTTGGTTCGCTGGATTTTTTACTAGTCTGTAAATCCTTCCTGCGCAAAGCACTTGATCCTCGGTCCTTTACAGTGATCACATGACGTGACCTTGCATATATATGAAGGGTTAATGCCTTCAGAGGCCTACTACGAAAGACGAAAGAGTTCATGGCCTAGTTGGTGCCTTCTATTATCATAACATCACTTCTAAGGTACGTTGACCGTTTCGATTAGGTACTCTTAATCGAATTTAATTCGTGTTTCGAAACTTTTCCCTAACGATGGTAAATACAAACGACAAATGTGTTAAATACACCGTAGAAGAGTAACGTTCATATGTATAGAGTTAGTTGAATAAAATTGCAGCGGTATAACAAACTATTTTTCTAGCTATATAAAAAAGTATTATTAGTTACAGTAGAAATTAAATTTCTATACAAATTTAAACAATTCAATGTTAATAAATGACGAGCAAGAATTTCCTCATAGATTTATTTACAACAATTACGTTAAATAAGAAGTTGTAAAAAGAAATTTACAGTTAGATATAAATTTATATAAACCCGTCGAATTTTCAAAATTAAGTTAATTCATCATTTGCAGACAGAAATTAAAATGATGTTAATATATGATTAATATATGATTCAATACACATTTCATAGAAAAACTACATAAAAATATGCCTATGTTTTTAAGTCAATTAACATAATTATTTAAGGTATTTTTCCATAATGAATTTGCCCATTACTCTATTTAATATAATATGAAATCAATAACAACTGTATAAAAATCTATTTATTTACAAAAATTGTACCAAAATTTTTAAAAACATTTAAATTTTCGTTAACTACATATACACATTTCAATATTTAAGAGGAGCTTTTTTGTTCCCAGAATACATGTAAATTTATATACAACAATATTTACTCAAGTAAGTAATAACGAATCTACTCTGTTAATTTCAATTCAGTTCTTTTTAAACCATTGTATATTTAAATCGAAATATGTATAAGTAAAAGAAACAGTATGTTTTTAAAAATCAAAACTTCATTTTATATATATATATATATATATATATATCCTCTCTTTCTGTATATAATCAAACAGGATATTTAAAATTTCACAAATAGTGATACGTTATTGAATTTCGCCCATGTTAATTTCCTATAAGATTTCATCACTCCTTTGCGAAACGTCTCAACGCTGTTCGTTTTCCATTTTAATTTTATTTAACCCCCCTGCAAACATACGTCTTGATAATAACGTGGGGGAAGATGTTATTATGAACGGGATATTAAGTGGCGTTTTCATATTATATTACGTTTAAAGTGACGTATGAATGAGTCACTAATAAAATGAATTAGAAGCAATCTCGCGATTTATATAACAAACAGCGTACTGTTAAACCGTCTGCACGGTTTCTACAATTCTATCGAATTATTTCGATATGTAGTTGAGTATTCATAGCACAGTACGTGAGAAGATTATAACGTCTTACGTTATCGAAAGTATATAAATAATACTCTAGTCTATACGATGCAAATCTGATTTTGTTTAGTCGTTTTTATCTATTACTGAAAAACGTCATCTGTAAAACATATTCACGGTAATGCATAAAAGATGTACTAGCGTCGTGTTTATGAGATTTCTATTTATGACAAGAAAATTTATTCATATATTTCAATAAAATGTACATGAATTTCAAATATAAATATATAATTCACAAGAACATATATATATATACAGATAGATAGATAGATAATAAGAACATTGAGCTACAAACAATTTCAGTTTGTGACCAATATGTCATAAGTTAGAATTCGAATTTGTAAAATATATTGACCTTCATTAAGAAATAGATGCTTTCGAACATGTAATAAGCTTTCGTTCTTATTCCATAAGGGTGTAAATTCCGACAGAGTATCCTTAATGCTCTAAGGGAATGAGGGTTGTGCACAGGACTAACAAATCTGTCACGTAAACAATAGAGTTTCAATGAAAGCAAGGGAGGGTTGAGAAGACCAAAGCTCGATATGGGTCGTAATGCCACGCAATATATTCACATATAAATATATGTAGACACACGCTTTAAAAAAGAATTGTATTAGTGAAATTAATACCATCTAATATGTTCGCACTCGTGTATAATAAAAAAAAGGATTTAAAAACTGAGAACGGTGCCTGACGTCGAATGTTCTAATTAAAGTGTAAGTATCTTCTGTGAAATATATCAAATCTATTTAAAAGATCAAACAATAATCTGTTTGACGGAGGATTGGATAACGAATGCTAATTTTTCAAAGTGAACCGATCTAAATTTGAAACGCCCTGGAAAACATGATTAGAATTATGACTTGATTCGATTTTTCGTGAATCCGTACTGCGTTTAGATTAGTTCCTGTGTGGTAAAAAGGTGACGCTGGGGTCTCATAGAGAAATGATTCAGTAAGTGATTTGGATACATGAGGGTCGCTTTAAAAGCTTTGAGATACGCAGAATAGGTTTGATTGGCACTAATGTCGCTATACGTGTTGCAACTTCTCTATCTGTTAGTAAGCTGTCAATAATAAGCACATTTTTATTTTCAATGTATTATTTGAATGCCATATCGTATGAAAACGTATCGTTTTTAATAATTTTTTGTCATAATGAATATTTATAAATGTTTTTTTTCTTTTTTGCAGAATCTAATTAAAAATTTTATACATTTAACAATGATATTTATGTATCTGGTTGGTTTTAATAACTCTGGCATATAATTTGCAACCGTTGTTCATATCTAAATATTAATATATTTTATATAATACCTTTTTAATAATTAAATTTCACCAATTCTAAAATTATCATTATTCAAAGAATAAGAAACAATCGTTATAACCCAATTATATTTCTCTAAATAATAATCATTGAGCATTTATTACTATTCCAAATATATAACAAAAGTTTAATTTATATATATATATATATATATATATATATATATATATATATATATACGATTGATAATTGCACTTTATTTGGTTTATATTTAAAGTCAAATAATAATTAAAAGATATATACTTCTTAAGTATAAAACAATATAAAATTAGAAATTAAATATAGATATAAATATTTTTTTATAAATTCTTAGTACCGTCACGATATAATAAGAAATGATTATATTTTTTTAATTGTGAAATATGAGATTATTATAGTTGTTTATTAAATGTCGATCAGGAACACTGACGTGTTATTATTAATTTGCAGATGCCTTTGTTATTTTCTAATTTGAAAATAAACGAGTTCTGTTCACGGTCGGTTATGTTCTATCATTTGAATAAAAATATTTTCATCAAAATATGTTTGAAAATTCAACGGTTTATATGATCAATACACAAAACATGATGTATGTAATTATTTCACAAAATTGAACGTGTTTTATTAAAACAATATACCATTGTTCATTATTTATTCCGTTCATCTGGATATAATGTTTTAGATATACAGATTTAAATATATATTTAACCTCCCCACGCCATATCTTTGTTGCTGAATACATCAAAATGCGTTTAATGAAATTACAACAGAGAAATTAACTGTGAAGCACATGCTTATAACCATATTTATTATAGTTTTAAAAACATAATCCCGTACATGTACATACAATAATAATTTATTTCGAATAACTACAATTCATACGCGTCAATTGACAATAAAATGGTACACAAAACAGATTATATATACATAAATACATACATACATATATATATATATATATATATATATATATAAATAAGTGTGTGTGTTTGTATATTTATGTTTATGATTATTTTTTAAAATATGCACGCCAGTGATATAATATAAATATCAACAATTTATATTTTTTCCGAAGCAAAATCTAAAAAATAGTATATATATATATATATATATATATATATATATATATATATATATATATATATATAGGTGAAGAAATGTGTTTTCCAAGTTTTTTTAATGTTAAGAATCTATTCATTCTCTTTGTTACATATTTTCAATCTATTTCTTACTATTTTTATTCCACTGACTTATAGATTTCTTTCTGTACCTTTTTATATTTGTCAATAATTTCTGTCGCATATAAATATTATTCCATTTGACAATACCAAAAAAAATGTTTGTTTCATTTTTAATAGTCTAAAAAATGTATGTTGTAGAAATAGTTTTTAATACGATTAATGTAATAAATACGCTCAATTGTTACGATCTATAAAATATTTTTATTAGAATATGCTGTTTTTAAACAAGCTATAAAGATCAATAAAAGCGTGTAAAATGTTTTGTACTCTTTTTAATGTTTTCAAATAATAATAAAATGCCTTTCAAGTAATCTATGAATACTGAAGCATGAGATGAGTTTTAGATACTCATAAATATCATTCATATGTATGCAATAAAAAGGATGAATAAAACTTCAGTAAGTTGGATCGTCTCTCTAGAGGAAAATATTAATAAAATATTCTATTTCAGAATAAATATTTCCGAGTACTGATTTAAAAAACTCTGATGTACACTAATATAATTGAAATCAAATATACGTTTAAAAGAATGTAATTAAATTTAAAATTCTGTTTAAAATTCTGTACTTTTTATGAGAATTTGTCGTATAAAATAATTTAAATTATATTTGTGTATCTCATTAGGTTGTTTTTTTAATTTTTGATAACAATCGGGGTAATAAATTAGAAAAAAAACTTTAAAACTCTATAAGAGAAATGCATAAGATATAAATATACATTTGCTATACATTTATGTATAAGAGTGTGTGTGAAATTTAAAGATAATAATTAAAAACAATTCAAATTTACGATAATATATATTAGAGAGTAACGACAGAATAGTATCATATCAGCACGCTGGCGATGATTTTAAGAAAGTTGAACAACTCGAAAGAGAAAAAAGCTATTATAAAATCCCGAGGAATTCGTTAATTGCCACTGCAGAATTCCAACGATCAAAGCTCGCTTCTCCCAAGTTGAAATTCTCGAGTATAACTTTTCAAAACGAAACATCTTCTCACTGCGAACATTGAGATTCATGTCGCGCAAGTGTGCCATAAATTAGTTCATTTCAAAAGTGTGTTGATCCTTGTTCTTAAAGACGTAACCCAAAATGGTGTAAGGTCAATACATAAATCACAAGCAGCTTTTAGTATTTATTTTATGTCTGGAAGCCGAACGACTGACGTTCTATTTAAAGTTATTATTATGTCGATTCTATTCTACCATTTATGAATATATTGTTCAAAGTTTATCAAGGACGAAAGTTTTTATTTTCACATCTATATAAATGTATAATTTATTTATTAAAGAATATAAAATTAATTTTAATCATCAGTATGAAATTAAATTTATATCAGCAATTAATAACAGAGTATACAATTCGTCAGTATGAAATATTTGTTATTTTTTAATTTGGATATTAATTTCAATATGTATATATATATATATATATATATATATATATATATATATATAATTCAATTCTTTCGGGATGAACCGTTCCTTGACGAAGGTAAAACAGTATCCCTAGTCGATTGACGTTTTGTATAAATTGCATTAGATTTAAGGATTTGTGCACTGGCTTATAAAATTGATAACTGAATGTATCTAAATAACTGTATAATCGGCAAGTCGAAACATAGAATTGTATAATTGAATCATACAAAAATATTTATAAATGAATCATTTATTTACTTTTTAATACGAACGTAAAATTGTATCTGAAATGAATTAGATATGTAGTCAAAATATAATATAATTGATATTTACATTAATATCATTATCGAAATAATTTTAAACAAATGGATTTTTTTATGGATAGATGATGGAATTTCAATTATGATTATTTTTTCCCAATAACATAATTGTTACATAACATACATGTTCAATTTTCATTTTCTTTGGACGAGTATAAAAGCGTTTATTTTTTAATTACTGATGAGCATGTTGTAAAGTTGATTTTAAAGTCGTGCTATACTTGGACAATATCAATATTTGTCTGGTAAAAAATCTTACAGTGGATTTTACACAAGAAATATTACTTTTTATTCGTCGTGAAGTCTCTTTATATGTAGTAATTTAAATACTCTGATTTTTATATTTAAGTCACAGATATACTTCTTTCTTATACTACTCAGCAATACTTTTTTTCATCATAGATGTGTATTGTTCATTTAGTTTATTTATATTGTCTAATTTTCATAAAAATCATTTCCAATCTAAGGTGGTATATACAGTGAAACGGTGAGTGAAGAAAAGACCAAAGCAGAGAAAATACCAATGTAAACTTTCCAAAGCTTTCCTTTGATCGTTATAAACTATTTGCATTGAGTTATTTTCACGTCTTAGTTTTATGTTTTACTCGTGGCTCTATACTGTCATTTTTTTCCTGAATATCAATATTTATCTCTATACACTTAATTTTTCAATATTTTCTCGTTCGCATTCATATCACCAATATTTTATTCTTGAATTTAAGCTACTGTTTATTTAATCTATTTGTTAAACTTTCATCAGTGTTTAATAATATAAATTATGAATTTATACGTAGATATTAATAAACTTGTTTTAAAATATACAATTAAACAGTTAATAATTTTTTAGTTCTTTTACAAAAAAAACACAATATACTTAAAATATTACATTAATATAAACAGTAGGTATACTATAAATATCATTGAAGTAAATTGAACAATAGATAAATAAAACATGAAAGATCAAAATTAATTTCCACTTATGGTTAATAAACTATTTAAACAGCGCAAAAAGAATCGATCTCATCAGTAACATTAAACCACTTAATCGGATGATACAGCAATCATTTCATATATTATCAACCTCATTCTGATCTTCATTCTCGTCACGTTTTTTTATAATGTTTTCAAAATTTATGTTTAGAAATAGGACACATACCTTGTTGTATTTAGTGTATTTGATGTACTTGTAGTGCTTGTTTTCGTACTTGAAGTCTTCCGGTGTGAACGTATATCGGTCGCGATTCTGTTTCGACGATGTGCTTGATTTTCCATTGTTGTTTTTGTCCAATGTTGCCTTGTATTTGTTCATGAAGTTGTTCATGTGTTCGGTCTGTCGTTGTTTTTTGCGCATTCGCATGTCAACTTCTGGAACGACCGTAATACAAAAAAAAAGTATTAAAATGAAAGACCCTGATGTACAAATGAAATGACATGTTGTGCATGCACTATGACAGAGTTCTTATTATAAATAAACATATATATATATATATATATATATATATATATATATATATATATGTATGTGTGTGTATGTGTCAGTAATGATGCAACAATAGTTCTTTCAATAATACACAACGACAAAACGTTTTTTAGAATACAAATAAGTTTGTATTCATTTGGAAAACTTAACTGATAAATAAATTTAATTACCGACTAGAAGTTAAATACAACGTTTAGAGAAATCTAAATTCAATCGTGATCTTTTTGGGATGAATTTAACATCAGTTGTACCCAGGTTCAAATCTATACGGGCATACGAGATTTCAAGAACTAATAAATGTTTTTATTTTAAAGAAATTTGTGGTATAAATTTAATCGAGCTTTTTAAAATAAAAAATTGATTAAATTTTCATATTAGTTATACATTTATTCTTTTAGGAAATTAAAGTTTTCCTTATAATTATTTGATCTGTTATGACAAATTTTTGAATAGTGTTTAAATAAAAACTTCATATACAATTTTAGAGAATGTTAAATCGTTTTCGCGAGTTGTGATCTTAGTATGTTTTATTTATGTGTAATATTCTAAAGATTTTCGGAAATTTTGATTCGTTTCACTTTAAATAACGATAAGTAAATAAAAAGAAAAAGATTTTTGTCCACGCAACGTTGAAATAAATAGGTTATACCAACAATAAAGATGTGGATTCAATATTATTCTTGAGGAAAATACCGATGTTTTGATTATGAACAAATATTTTTAGTATTGATTTAAAAATAAATTCAGTAAATGTTCATTCATTCGTTTTTAATAGAAAAATATGAAGTCGGTGGTTTTATATTATAACAATAACTGCTTTGACAATATATTTGTTTGTATTTCAAAGAACTATATAGATTTTTTACTTGTTTTTATTTAATATATATATATATATATATATATATACACACATATACATGTATGTATGTTTTGTTAATTCGGATGATTCTAGTTGATGTTTATATATAAGCCTACATAATAGTTTTAAGTTACGTTTTGTCGTACCTAGAATATAAATCATAATTATGTGACGGTAATTTACCTTTGCACGGACAGAATCCCTTACAGGAAACTTTAATGTCGGTCTGGTGAATACAATTGTGATAATCCAGACGACAAAGAGAGCTATACGTGCGGTTATCTGAACCGCACAAGAAAGTCGGTTTCACTACTGGACATGGATTACACCTGTAACAAAACAAAAAAAATACATATGAAACATATTTTTTCATCAGTCATGTTAGTACCAAGGTTTAGAAGATGTTATAAAATTTAGAAATTTATCTTTTAAATTTATATATATATATATATATATATATATATATATACATAAAATGAAGTAAGAATACAAGGACTAAATTGGGATTGTTAAGCATTTAATATAATAACGTACTGTGGTAATATTGAGGTGAGATGATTTTAGACAATAAATTTAATGTAGCATATAATTGCCTTTTAACTAAAGGTCTTCAGTATAAAAACAGCATGGAGTTGACATTCTCGCAGTTCATGAACAATATGAAAGGCTTATATGAAGTCGAGAATTAATTTTACGGGTTTTTTTCGGTATTTCAATTTAAATATAAAAGCATATCATCTTTTATTTTATTTGATATTTATGGGGCATTTGTTTAATAAAAAATATTTAGAGAATGGAATTATCTATTGATATTTGTTATTAATGAAGCATTCTTTTTGTTTAAGGAACGTTTTTTAATATGGAAAGAAAATAACAACAAATCAATGAACAAATATTAATATTACTTTTTTAATCGTTAATTTAAATGAACTATAAATAGAAGCAATATTAAAAAATAATTATACCTTTTATTGACTTTCTTAGGAGAGATAAGTAACTGTTTTGTTATTTTTTATGATCATATTCTTTTATAAACTAGTAAAGTTGATACAATGTTTGAGAATAATACTAATTGCTCAATTTAGTAAGATGAGAACGCTTTTTAATAATAATATAAGCTAAGATTATAATATTTTTGTTATGTTAAAAATTTACACTGCTTAAAAAATATTTTTTTCAAGAATAACTATTTTTTATTTGCTACTTTATGATCTTTAGTTGTGGGTTGCTGAAATAAAATATTAAAAATTAAGAATTAACTTTAAAAATAATTTAAAATTAGACAAAAACAATATCATTTCTTATTTAAGATTACAATAGCGAGTATTTTTATTCGGTAGAGTATAATTAACTGACGATTAAATAAATAATACGTGAAGAATTTTATTTTTGTTACATAACTTTAGTCAATAACTAATTAACTTTTTTATTTCTTTATAAAGATTGTAAATTTTAATAATCAGATTTAAATTTACTCCTAAACTACGAAAGAAATCTAGGATTCAAAATGTCACTGAATATAAAAATCTGATTGTTTAATGTAGATGAATACTCGATTAATATTTTCGATGTACGTCTACAAAGCAAATATGTATAGATAACAGAAATGTTAGAAGTTATTACTTGCAAAATAGTATGGGTAATATATTAGTAATGAGTTCTGACACGTTCAGTAAGTAGTTTTAATCTGTTGTTCAAGTTTCTGCAATGATTTGTGTACGGTTCACTAACTTAAGCCAAACAATCTTCAATTAATATAATTGAAAGAGGGATATCATTTACATTATTCGTATTTATTGTTTTTTTTTAAAAGTCTGTTTGTTGTTTTAATATTGATGTTTTAATAATATTGATAAGAGTAATAAAAAAGTATTATATTTTAATAAATATGATATGGAATTCTTATAGAATTTATTACTTAAATTTTACATTTGAGATATATACTGATATAAATGGCTGGTTCCATATATACTTATATATATATATATATATATATATATATATATATATATATATATTGAATGTTATTTTTATGTTTATATATTTCTGTTCGTTTAAAGTTAGTTATGTTTGTAATCGCCACGTAAAAGTTTTGATGAAAATATTCTTTTACATATTTTTTGTGTTTAATGTTCAAATAATTAATTTATCATAACGGTACATTAATTTTTTCTTGTCAGGTACAGAAACAAATTAACTTGATAAACACAAAAAGTTAGAAGAAAAATTTCATTTCCACCTTTCAAAGTATATGTAAAATATTGTTCGTATAAATACAAAGAAAGTCAATGTGAAAACAGAACGAGCACAAACACATACACACACAAACAAATTCCACGGGTAGAACTTTATTCATACGAACTTTTCGAATAGACGATTTACTTTTTATCATAAATCAATTATAGCAAACGAGTACTTTTCCTGATAATGAATCCAAGTATACATTTGAGTGAATAATAATACAACGAATACTCGAAAGAAATAAATGTATGTTAATACGCAGAGCACACTAGTGATAATGAACGGAGAACAACGAGGGCGTTAAAACTATTCCTCATTAGTGAAGTAATTAACGAAGCTGTCAAGACAATAGGACAGGGTATGTCAGTACAGAGGTTTTTGGGCGACGCTTCACGTGAATAATATAGGCTCCTGTGTGCTAGACGTTTAAAGCATTTTGTTCAACCCATCCACAAATGAACGCTGTCTCGTTTTCATTCGTTTCGGTGCACAAAGCAAGTTTAACTCGACAGACAGAAACATAATTTGTCTAGAATACGAAATCCACTTATTCTCTAGTTCATTAAAGAGTCGAGCTTTCTTCCCAAACCATCTTTATTAAATGTCGTTTATTTGTTTCATCCATATAAATCTAATCGAAGTAACTGTATGTAATTAGTTATACAGATGTGCGGAATTATGAGAGTCATTATATAAAAGTATTTGATCGTTTATGTCTATGCAAATAAAAGTCAGGATTTAAATTTAACAAAAAATAATGAATAATGTACACTCCGTTACGAATCGCAAATAAACACATACTGAATTGCAATTAATTCAGTTTGCGATGCACTCAATCAACAGTCATTGGTACGATTGGCCACAATGGGTCCCAATCACGTTCAACCTTCGATCAATTTGCCGTACGAGTGTCGTCCCGTACAAAAGGACCGTTCTCCGCACATCCATTAATTATAACCAATACATAAACTGGTCGGCCGACGGTAGACGCGCCGAGTTCACTAGCTGGTTTGCAAATGAATCTAATTGATACACGCGGGCGTGGTCATTTGTCTATTTGAATACCTACGGATGTCACTCTCGATGTGTCATTTATCTTTTCTTGCGCCACGTCATATGTACCTTTGGTTCGGATTTAGGTCAACTGTATAGGGCGCACGTTTATTAATTTATAAAGTTATTAATTTAATTTCACGCATCAATTGACGATTTCAATATACATTTGTCCGGTGTCTGCGTGCTTAGCAGGAATGGTAATTAAATTGAAAATGATACATGTAACATATTGATATTTAACGTTGCTTTTATTTCTAAACGTGTACAGAAAAATACTTATTACTTTTTCGAAAGTACCAGATAATAATTAAAAACAATAAGAGTTTATATTTTTATAATCAGATATAAATTGTTACGTACAAGTGTGCTTTTTTTAATCAAACATAAAATTGATTTTCGTTTATTATACATATTTTACAATTTTTATTCCTTATTCACAATTTACTTGCAAATTTTTTAATAATAGTTTAGCTTGAATGAAGTTTCTTTTTACTTTAAAAAGAGACTTGTTTCTTTTTTTCAAATAATGCTTAAATAATTTTATGTAGAATAAATATATAAAGAAGAATTATAAAGAATAAATATTATAAAAATAATATTCTTTTCAAAACGAAATATGAAAACAACTTTATTCTAGAAAGTAAAAATAAAATACTTGATATTAAAATATAAATGTAAAAATATTTTTATGTAGCTAACAAGAAACATCCTTCTTTATAAGAAAATAAATTGAATAACAAGGAAAAACTCACTTCATTTCAAATTATTTCGGTCGTTTTAAATATTCTAAGGTAAAGTTTCAATTTACAGTACAAAAATTTTGATTCAAAAAATATATTTATATATATATATATATATATATATATATATATATATATAAACATATAAGAAAACTTGTGTATAAACGAACTTATGTATAGTATAAAACTTTTTGTACGATTTGTATCATCGTTTGGTTACCGTTTTGGTTCGAAGCAGATATTTTTTTGTTCGATAGTTCAATCTTTATGGAAAAAAGTCCCGTACAATGGAACATTCTGACGAAATCCCTCCGTTTGATTTTATACGTATAAAATATAAGTAGAAGTTTTAAGTATCTTAAATATCAGATCGAGTTTCTTTGAGTGTAGGTGATGTAATAAAATTAATTGCGGAGAAGTTATACGAACTTTTCGACAAGTTTTTGTTTAGCGGTGAAAGTTTTATCGTAATTTATAAAAAGGACGTGTAATATATATATATATATATATATATATATATATATGTATATATATATATATATATATATATATATATATATATATATACATATAAATATGTGTATATAAATTATATGTGCATACTATGTACAATTGTTTCAGTTTTTGTATTTAGGATTCTGAATAATATTTTTTTTATATTTCTTGAAACTAATTAATAAATAAGAAGTTGTATGTCATGTATGCATATATTACAAGTATTAAAAAAATATAGTGTAGTGAAATACATGCCTTTATATGAATGAAAATTATAGTGTAAAATAAATAAATAAATAAATAAATATATATATATATATATATATATATATATATATATATATATATATATATATATATATATATATAACATGTTTTTAAATAAGAGAATATTTTATATTTTAATTATTACAAAAAAATATAATGTTGTACAAACTACAAAAGTAACGACAGGATAAAACGAAAAAAACTCGTTTTTTTATTAATTACGTGTCGGAAAGTTTAAAAAAAATTATAAAATAATAACGACCAAGGTCTAACTTTTTTTTAAAAAAAAGCTCTCTACAGTCTGTAATACTAAGCTTCACCTCATTATTTTTTACGTCAAGTAGACATAAACAAGATAAATGATACATTTACACTTTATTCTACAAGCTAATTTTTAAATTTAACACTTGCGTGAATTCCCATTAGTCTGAAAATAAAAACAGAACAATAAGTAATGTAAAAAATACACATCGAAGGAACAAGGCGTCGGGATAACAATTTACAGTGAAAATCGTAGAATTTGAAAAAACATGTCAATTGTATAAAGTACAGGCGACACTGGAAGAGACTATAGAACACTCAAGTCGATACTCCAAAAAGAACTATCTCCTTTAATGCAATCTTGCTGACCAGTCGATTTCTGATCATACTCATCTACACTAACAACATTAACGGAATCGTTTGGGCCGCTATAAGGATTAATGCATGTGATAGGATTAGGTCTTGATAAATTATCCTTTTGCCTGTGTTTTACGTTAAGCTTGTGATGTGAACTTTTTTTGCCTAACCGGTCGACTGAAGATAGTATTTTAACAAGATCACCGCCGATTTTATGTTTTTTTTTGTGTCGTTTAATTCGTCCGTGTCTAAATTCGAACTGTATTATGACCATTTTTTTGTGTTTTTTTTTTGACAGATGGACAGTCGGATAGTTCGTGTATTCGTAAAAATAACTGTCATCGTTATAACTGGCTGAAATTAATTACCTCGAATACTTTTTTGCCTACCGGTAATAAAGATTTAAATTTCAATTATTTTTTACATGACGGTATTTTTTTTATTATCAGGGATTAAAATATTGGCATTTAAATGAAATTTTATTGTATATGCCGTTGCATGACTGCAATTGTTTAGTAATTTTACTTTATGAGAACGGATTTAATTATATTATACGAGTATATACATATAAGTGAGTCTATAAATGAGTATAAGCGACTATATGTAGTCTGACATCATTCGATAAAAATGTCTTTTAAATGTTACGTTTTTTTAATGAAATAAAAAGTTGGTAATTAAGTCACTGAATTATGACAGTTAATTATGTGAGCTTTATCAAAAGATTAATAAACATATTTGTTGAAAATAATCGCAGACATGTGTATATAAGTTATACGTTCAAGATAATTAATTATTAACACAATTTTATATTAAGAACAAAGTTTTTTGTTACGAAAATAGGATTTTTGTATTTTGAAAAGTACTTAATAATAAATAAAAAATATGTATGAATGTGTACTGTAAACGTTTATATTATTTTTATTTAAAATATATATATATATTTCTAACAGGCTTAATGTATAAGTTTCACTGAGTTAAACTTCATGAAACTTATGATAATACATTTAAAAAACACATAAACACTTTTTATTTCAAGTATAAAGAAATGTTTTTACTGACTTTTTAATTTTTTAAAAATAGATGAAAAGAAAATACGTTTCTCTACTCAGCTAAAATGTATTTATGATGTTCTGATAATAAATAAGTAATGTAAACTAATAAATTCCAGTTTTAATTACGATCACTTTTAATAATTAAAGAAAAAAAAGTTATTCAACTTCATGAGTTTATATCAACTCGATTATAACGATCTCGATTTTTTTTACAAAAATAAGAGTTGTGATAAGAAATAAATTTCGTTTTATAATAGCTGATGTTTAATTGGAATGACATTTAAAACAGATAGTTAAAATTAGAACGGAATTGAATTCAGTATAATTGGAATCAGTTTAAAATGTCAACAAAAATTAAATAGTACAAAATAATCTGGAAATAAGAAATAGTATTGAATGAAATAACGAATTAACTTTTGTAAGATGTCTGTTGACAATTTTGTAAAATGAAATTTATAATCTTATAAAATAAAATTTAATAAGATCATCTATCGATCAGTATTTAATAAAATTTAACAAAAAAAATATTAATTTTAATATAGAATACCAATAAATTTTAATAAATGATACTGAAATAATTTCTAGTTAACATATTTTCTGTTTGAAAAAGGACGTACAAAAATTTAACTAGTTAATTTAGTGAGTGTGTTGTTTGAGGAGTGTAATATATAGATTCTTGTTAAAAATGTGTGTAGTGCAAAAAGTACAGACGCATGTCCACTGAAAATGCAACAAAAATATAACCGACTATCGCATTAAACCAAAACAAACAACTCGTACAGGGGACATTTTCAATACAGTTTTTTGTTGTTTTGTTCGGGCATTGATAAATGACTTGTAAATGAAAAATAGTCCATGTATCATATCCAAAATACATAACTATATCTAACAACAAAAATTAATATTTACATACTGTATGCTTTTCATTGTATTGTGACTAATAAAAACAATGATTTTAATTAAAGAGACTGACGGTTGTGTAATCTGAACACAGCGTGAATTTATTATTGTCTCAATATGTTTTGTGCTGATGTGATATAAAAGTTTCCTATAATTACTCGAAATTAATTTACAATTTCAATGAAAATGTTCGGAAGGGGATTAATGATTACGGAAACCATTTACGAATTTGTTTTTATAAAATAACGTTTGACTTTTTATAACAATATACATATCGGATAGTAATTCAATGATTTAAGAAGATAAGCTCTAGTATTGTGAGCTAGAAAATAGAAATAAGTTAGCTTAATGAACAGATGAAAATATTAATTACAACCTTATTTTTCATTTTATCACTTCTTAGAATAGTTCGGTCTGATATGTTTGATTTGCATATTGATTAATTCATCATTATAAAAATATACGTGTATCAGTACAGAAGAAATATTGTACTTCGTTAATTAGTATTCCAATAAAGATATTAATAATATATGAAACAGAATAATTAAACCGACGCTAATGATACGAATCGTCATCGCAATCATACTTATCAGTGGATTAATTACGAAGCATCATTCACGACGATGAAAACAGCAAATGATTTAATAATAAATTAATAACATCGTGACGACTTTAAATTGATTATATGTCACGACCACGTTCCGTACGATTCGACAGCTAAATGCCACGCGCAATAAAATCGAAAAATTACCATTTCGCGAGAGTTAAAGAAAGGATTTTACTATCGGACCGAAGCGAAAGTAAAACAACAGTCGACAGAAATAAATTTGATAACGATGACAGTAAAGGTACGTACGTCTGGAAGAGTGCTCTTCAATAGACAGCGGAACAGCACATTGTGAGTAGCAAAAAAGTCCGATCGGTACAATTTCAACGAAATAAACGAGTCGGAACAGATCTCGACAGTACTGAAAGACATGTTTTTATCTGTTCGTAATGGTCGATAATCTTCCTTTTGTCTTTTTTTTTATGACGATTGAGATGTCGTCCTCGCTGTGGAATTTTTCATTTTTTTTCTTCTGGAACGTACACGCGCGAACACAAATTTAAAAATATGTCGGAGAAAAACATGATTGTATAATATACTTTTTTTTACTAATTTAATCAGACAACTCGTAAGAGATCTCAATTTGTATCAAATGTACTTTTTAGAGAGAAATAAGAAATCAGTGCGAGGGAAAATTTCATTTCAACGAACACTACATACACTCTTTCACATCACGCTAATAATAACATTATATATTCTATGATACACGAAAAAATAAATTAGAAAATTTTAATAACTTTACATATATATATATACACACATACATGAAGTAGTAAATTAATAGAAATCGATTTAATGTTGATTGATTTCGGTTGACATTTATAGTGATACATGTATTTATATGTTAGTTGAAAATTTAATAAATTTCAGTAGTTTCCAATATCCGTAACAAAATAAGATAAATCCTGTTGATTTATTACGGTACTGAGTTTAATTAATATGGATTCGATTTTGTAAAGAATAAACTTCAGGAGATTAATTTATACATATATATATAGTGTTTCATTAGATAATTTGAAAGGGAGTAATTTAGCATACATTTTGTTTGTTCATATTTGAATAAGTATTATAGTACTTTTTAGACTCTTACAAGCTTCACCTATAATTTCATTAATTTTTCCATCCTGCAACTAAATGTACTCTAATAATAAGTAGTGTATTAATTATAATCATAAAAATGATTACAGTGATCTAATTTAAATACAAAACGAATCAAAATTCTAAAAAATATCCACGAACAAATACTGATTATTACAGATACTTATTGTAGCAGCTCTATTTTTATGCTGATTAATCTATTAATCACCTAGAAAAATACTTGAACTGTTTCGATTGTTGTATTCAACTTAATTATATATCTATAATATAAATTATAAATTTCTTCAGGATGTTTTTTTTCCTTTTGCACTCCGTATCGATAATACTTTTCTACTTGTATGTCGAGTCTTCTATTTTTACGAAATCGCTGCATTATTCAATGTATCGATGTCATGTGAATGTCGGAAGTTTGGACATGTTGACAATCATTAGTGAATGTTGACAAGCACGTATCTATCGATTTAGTACACGTTAAAATAGACGTGTTATTATTTGTATCGTAATTGAGAGTGAAAAGCATTTGGTCAGATGTTTGGTCATGATTTATGTTGATGTAGTGTCTAGTTTCCGTATCCCCGTATATTTATTTTGACACTTTTTGTCTATTTTGAATCTGTGCAGAAATGCTGTCAGGATAAGTATTTATTTACTGTCAGCTAACATATTTTTTAATCAAATCTGAACACGAAATTCTGAGTTCTGAATTGAATTCCAGGTACTGGATTTGATTTATTTTAAGCAATTTTATTATATAATAACTTTTGAAATGAGATAAAACGCAAAGAATAAAAACATCCATTTAATATATTATTATATTTCTAAATAAAACTAAATTTTATCTTTTTGGAATAAAATATTAAGACACATTCATAATTAGTACATAATTATTTAAATACTTTATTCTTTTTTATAAATAATAAAAAAATATTCTATAAATTTTATTTCATTTGTGTATATTTTTAAAATTTAATAATAATTCCGCCGGGAAGAGATTTTTTAATATAAGAATTGTAACTTAAATAAAAAGTTTGTTCAGAAAAATATAATCTGCAATAACAATTACAGCTGATTTTTCTGTGACACTTCTATACAATTCTTATTTCTTTAGAGGATCAGAATGATAGATCGCTTTTTTACTGAAAAGTGATATAAATTTACGCGACTGGCGTGCAAATCGACCTGTTAAACTATTCGGTTATAACTGCTTTTGTATTACGTTAGCTAAAAATAAAATTGTTAAACAATATATACACGAACTGTAACTGATTCTTGATCCATACTTAAAGAAAGTTCAATCATAGAATAAGTAACAAACTAATACATTACACATGTATTTATAAAACATACATGAAATGATTGATTGATACACAAGTTTATGGATTTGAAAACGTGAGTCAGTGGAAATGAATAGGGAGGCAAAAAGCTTCAACTATTGAAAAACGTTTTACGAATACATGAAAAATATATAGAATTATTAACGTAAAGTTTCTGAAAATGAATGTTGTGGATGGGATTAAAGGTTCGTTGAAATACATGATCTGTCGTTTTTCTTCGTTTTCACTCATGTAATATATTACATGAAGAGAAAGTAGACATGTATAGTAGTTATTCCATCAATAGATAGAACGGATCGAACAAAAAGATCATAAATAAAGGAATAAAAAAGTTTTCAAATAAAATACTATTCAATGAATAGTTCTACACAATCAGGAATGTGCAGTTAACATGGTCTGTCATATATATATATATATATATATATATATATATATATATATATATATATATATATATATATGTATGTATATAAATGTGTGTGTATGTACTGAAAATAAAGAATAGGGAAACTGTGACGCCACAATGACTGTATAGTTGAAAACCTTGTTTAGTACTATTATATCGGAAGTAGCAACGACAGAGAGCAACGACATATATGTAATACAACATGTACATGCTTGTTTTTACTGTGGTCACCGGAGCGTACACGTATAGACGATTTATCGTGTTTACCTTGTCACGCCCGGCGTCGCTATGCCAACGTCAATACTTCGCCGTCTCCAGAAGCAGCTGAGCACTTACTCATTCCCATAGCTGAGTGCTTCTGCTTGTGACAGTTATCAGATTCATTCGTTTTTCGCACACGGTGCAGATGCGGATACTATACATTCGTACATGTTTGTACATCACTGAACGTATCAATATTTCTGGCTGCAGAACGTATCGAGTGCATACAGCAAGAAGAGAAGGAGATATTGAAAGCTCGCACAGAAACAGTGAGCCAAATACACATACAGAACATATAGATTTATTAAAAATAATCGTGAAGTCTCGAGAGGAAAATAAAAAAAAAACATGCATATATATATATATTTTGAAAATAATTCAAGTCTGGTTTTAAACTTATACGAAAAAGTAGATCAAATAAACCTACGTACGATCATTAAATAAACCTATCCGTTATAAATGATGTAAATATGAAAGCATAATCACTAAGTATACAAGCACAGTAATAGCAAATCGATAATATATTTTTATCTGATAGAATTTATAACAAAATATGAACATAATCGTTCGAAATAATGCTAAATGAAATTATACGATTTAGATAAAACAGATCCTTGTTACAGGTAACCTCCTTCTTTTAAGAATTTATATACGTGAACTTTAAATAAACTTTCAAGGTTTAAAGCTTCCCATTTTTACTTAATCTTTTATATATATATATATATACAATCCCAACCATTAATTCACTGATGGATAGAGGTATTTCCTATGCTTTTCCTCGCGTTTCTGTTCTATTAATCTTTGTTATGTTCTCAGGTTACTGTAATTAATTTTCTCATTTGGTTTTCTCAGTCTATACATACAACGCAAACATACACATAGATATATGTATATATATATATATATATATATATATATATATATACACATATATAAGTACACGGGGCAATACACTGGTTACATTTGATGAAGTAATATGAATCTTTATAAAATGAAAACACGAAATTCTGGAACAATATAAGTAGATGATAATAATAAAAAAAGATTAATTAGAGTAATTATAAGATGATGTTAAAATCTTACAAGTTATTTTTTATATACTTTATATAAACACTTTATAAAAAAAATCTCTTAGATGCTTCTTTATTGATACGAAATTCCAAAAAAAAATTAATAAATATCTGAGAAAAGTTTCAAACAAATTATTTAATGGATTATTAAAAAAAATACATTATTTGTGGAAGAATAAACGAATACAATTAATTAAAAAACTGACTATATTGTCTGGATTGAATATGTTTCAACATGCAATAATGTCAATAGTGTTAATATAATTGTACAACAAAATTATATTTGCACTATATGGCGGGTTTTATTCATTAAATCGTTGATTCGATTTCTATTTTACACAGGTGTCGGAATAATTTGATATCAATAGTATGCACGTGGTAATTAAGTTAATTATGCATATCTGTAATTTTAAATCCATTAATCAAATTGTACAATCTGTTGCAGTTGACACCATATTGGATTTAGTACATGATATGTCCTATTTAGCATATATATATATATATATATATATATATATATATATATATATATATTAAGTGAGCGATATTATAATCATATAGTCGATAATATAAATAAATCGATCGAAAATTAAATCAAGATTTAACATTACCCAGACATGTCAATGTTCGTTATTAATTGCTCTATTAAAAATTGAAAATATGTATCAAATATTGCAATATATATATATATATATATATATATATATATATATATATATGAAAATATGAAAGTAAACTTTAAAGAGAGTAATTCATGTTGATTTATGAATATGATTTATGTTCACTGTATCATAGATAATGTTAACATTGTTTTTTCTGTGTAAAAAATATACATTCGAATGTACAAAAATTGTTCGAATGTTTGAATTTCAAACAAATCATTATCTTTTTAATATTCCTGAGATGATAAACTGACTCACAAATTTACAAAAATATTTTATAGTAACATAACAGCTTCTCCGAAATTCATGAATAATTATATAAAAAATAGTGTTCATAAAATGAAATTCATGAAAAAAGGTCCATGAAAATTATAAAATATTACATTTATCAATATCACCTCACATAATTTAAATACAGAATCTTAGAATGAATAACGTGAAAATATGAAAATAAATTCGTTTAATAAAGAAAATAACAGTCATTTAATAATAGATGAGTAGATTGATAAATTAAACGATTAGTATAAATATACTTTTCTAGGTGTAATACCTCGTAATAATTTAACATTTGTGTGAACACTTTCTTCGAAACCAACGGACGAAAAAACATATCAAGAGAATAATTGAAGTAATGAAGTGATGCATCATACCAAATATGAAATAGTAGAAAACAAGCTAGAGTAATAACTATCATACAGTAATATACTTTTCAAATGACAGAAGATAATAGCAAGCCACTAGTGACTCTCGATGTCCAGACAAATTAGATAGCACTTCGTAGCTAACGTCTGTAACAGACATTGTACATAGATGGATGAATCTTTTTAAGGGTTGCGATTTATATTTAACGAACTATTCAGAAGTGATATGTGATAGAACAGAACTCGTTCACTTTTTTAATTAAAAAGTATTTTCACAGTAATCTAAAATGAAATTAACCGAAAAAACTTTATAGAGCATGAGAATATCCAATAATTTAATTAATATTGAAAAAAAAATACAACAAATAATATTTTGTGAATATACATTACAATAAAATTTTATTGACCAAATAAGTTAAATTGTAAGAATGTATTTAATTATGGCTTAGATTCATAATTTATAGTAAATGGCATGTTTTAGAATCGTAAAATAAAATTATATCTATTTAGGTTCGCATGTCTAGCCGTAAAAGTTCTTTTAATGGCATCACTGTAGACATTTAAATCTCTTTTTAAAATTGTTTATTGATCCAGGGAAAAGATCAGATGTAAACGGGTTGATATGAATATAGTGTATAAAACTGGACTCTGATTTCATTTATATTGTAATTTGTCATCATTATTAAACATTCAAACATCGATTATATTTTTTTATAACACATTCATTTTATGTATAATCAATAAAATGCAAAACGTGATGATTTTTTGCATGAAAATACATTAGAGATATATATTGTAATACTTTGCCACACTGGAATATTCTTATTCCCCTATGTATAATATTTGATAAATAATTTTATATATATTTTGAATCGATAATTAACAATTACTTTTATAAAATTAAATAGAGTAAAGAAAATTATACAAAATATAGATATTTCATATTGATAAATAAAAAAACAACATTTAAATTTATTGTCGAATTATTATCTTCCATTTTTCAGACGGAAAATTATGAACTGAAAACAATTTAAGTGAAAATAAATTTACTTACGTTACTGAATCATTAGCATCGTCTTGATCATCAGCATCTTCTTCAGCATCGTAAAAAACATCATCTCCATCATCGAGATCGTCGTCGTCGTCCTCTAATGCCGCTCTTCTGCGAGCTTCTTCTTCTTCAGCAATCAGTTTTGATTTAGGTATGATAATATCACTGGAAAAAAATCAATCGGTTGAAGGACAACACACGTATTTAGGTCACATATACATACTGAACGAATATAAATGGAAAATGTGGCATGAAAATTGATTAGTTACCACATTTAGACAATTATGTTAATGTAGTATAGGATTTTTTAAGTGCTAGTGAATGTTTAATACATATGTAATATTAAATATGTATTATAAATCAATTTTTTTTATATAGTACTTTAGATGAATACTTCAACGGGGATACAAAGAGAGAAAGTAATTAAAAATGTACTATTTATGTTTTCCTCTTTAATTCTTAATAGGTACAGTATTTGAATCCCTTCATATTTACTTTATATATTAAAATCTTTGTTTTCATCTATGGTTCTTCTCTTTCAACTGTCCTATTTCATGTTTCATACCATCTATTTCAACTTTTTCGTATGTTTTCTATCATCTTTATCAACCATTCGTGCCTCAAGATGTCATTTATTTCTATCGAAGTATCCCTTTTCTTTTTAGTTGTAATTCATTAACATTTACAATATCTTGATTTTCTGAGTACTTTCTCATTTGTTACTTTATCCATCATCTAACGTTAATTTTTCATTACCAGCAAGTGTTAAAACCTTGCAATATATACATTTAATATATATATATATATATATATATATATATATATATATGTATATATACATAAATAGATGATAAAGAAACAATTAATTTAGTCACGATAGTAGCTATTTCAATATATATGAATTATTCATGAGTTTATTGGATAATTAATAATTTTTTTTTATATATATGGACTTCTATTTTATATTCTTTTTTTGTTTTAGATCTGTCGGTTACTAAGAATTCTCAAATTGTATTTTTCTCTCGAAACGAATTTTCAGCACAAAGTATAACTAGAAAACACATCGATCGAATGAATAAAAAAAAAACAGTTTCTATTTATAAAAGAAGTTCTATTAAAAACATGTAACACACATGTAAGTCGTGTGCTTATCGTTAAAAGCACCATCGTTGAATTCTACGAACACAATTGATTGTTCTCCGTACATACAAACACATACTGGTCTTTTTTTAAATATTAAAACGTCGAGTTTTCCGGAATATGAAAATTAATTAATAATAAACGTGTTTACATGAACAAATAGGGCGGAAATTTATCATATTAAAGCTCTTTGCATTATATATTAGTTGTACGTTTTAGTACTTTCTATCAGATTAGCTGTATTATATTACGATATATAATGTTAAGGAAATATAATTGGATAGTATGAGCAATCACATTATATGTATATATATATATATATATATAATTATTTACATGACAATACATTATTCACACTATATTGATGTTAATTCCACATTAAATTATGTGTTCAATACATGTTTTATGTTTAAACTAGAAACACTGAAAATAAATGAAAATATGTATTCAATTATATCCAAAACCGTCTAAAAAATAATTGAATATGTAAGTATGTATGTATAAAGTAATGATATGTAAATATGTATAAAGTGATAAAATACAACTGAAGAAAGTTTTTGATTTTGTTTCATTTACTTATCTAGATTTTCAGATATTTTCTACACTCATCATTTTAATTATGTACTATATTAGTAAAGTTTTTTTTTTAAAAAAAAAGAGCAGAAATGTTTCGTGATACAAATACAGAAAGAAAGAGTTCAACAAAAAAATCTATCAGTCTATTATACATAATATTCGATTTTGTCTACAACTTTACTCATTTGTATCACTTAATTAAATAACTACTTCAAACTACATTCGACAGAATTTCAAACGAACAATGCATGTACCAATATGACAAAATACTTCATACGACATAATAGAAATATCTATTTCCCACTAGAGCAGTCACTAGTAACAATGACAAATAGTAACAAATGAACATACAGCGAACAACAAATACATAATTGTAACCTCAACTTATACGTGTTCATTCTTTACTATATATCATCTCGATTTTATGCTAGGTATGTTGCTGGAAATAATTAATCCTCCACCGTGCGTACACACGAACACCGTCTTGCCACCATGCAGCTTCCGTTCATATCACGAACAATATCTAAGCGCGAATCTTCGTATTTTAAACAAATCTTCCGAAGCGTAATGCAAATCCTACCGTAAGTACTCCACATATATTACAAACTGATTGTTTCTAACTATGCGCTGTCTACAGATTACTACTACTATTAGACATTAGCGTTTCTGAAAACTTGTTCAATTCATCTATGATATTAATTTCAATGAATATCTTTCACACACACAAACATACATATATATATATATATATATATATATATATATATATGTATATATATATATATGTATATATGTATATATGTATATATGTATATATATATATATATATATATATATATATATATATATATATATATTAAAGAAGTTACGGCGTTAGTGAACCTACATGACCAACAAGAAATATTATAAATGGAAAATATATAAGACAAAGGAATATAATTTCAACTGTTACAGCGATTTTTCACTTGATATTAAAAACGTTTTACAAATATTCCTCCGAATTAAATATGAGAATCTATTACAATTTTATAATTTAATATCGTTATTTTATTCAGTATGAGTTTTCAACAATGAATTAATAAATAACTTCTATGATTTAAGAAAACGTCGTTTTGAAACATATTTAATATTACAGGGTACAGACACATATTTTACGAGTAGCTGCAATTTATAGCTAACAAAATACGTACTATGGTATTTAATCTATAACAACAGATTATTGAAACTGTAAATTCTAAATAACAGACACATGTTTGTGAAATCATACTTTTTTTTACAAATATCTACAGATTTCATATTCTGTGCAAGTAACAATAAATTGGAGTTTGGTCGGAAATTAATGTCTCAACTCAGTTATTATTAAATATTGATTAGTACAAATATTTTCTTTAACACATTTACATTTGGTGAAATGTATATAAAGTACCACTAAGTTTCCAGATAAAGGTTTTTTTTTATAAAAAAATGTAACAAGAGAGAAATTATATATTGTGTTATCCTGTAGAGTGCCAGAAATATTTTTTTTATCATTTCAAATTTATTTATAATCGTTTTTGTATAAATGAAGAAGTTTTTTTTTAATTTAATATTCTATATTATGACTGTTTTATATTAAAAATATATAGCTATTTTCCTCTTATTTACGAAAATACATTTTATTTAATACTATAAGAAAAACAAATTAAAAATTTAAACATAAATTCAGATGTCAATTAAATTACAACATGAAGTTTAGACAAAATATGTTTCTACCTACGTGAAACAATTGAACATATATATATATATATATATATATATATATATATATATATATATATATATATAAATATAAATATATGTATGTATGTATTATGTATGTATGTCATGTACTTGTACACAAAATATTCTGACAGAAAAAAATAATTTTAACATGGCAGAGAAACGTCACATGAAATATACTGATTCATAAATTTATCAAAACGCAAAAAATAATATTGTGAACCTTTAACGACGCTGTCGACGCTCAAGGCGATTTATGTGTGTGTGTGTGTATTTTACACTTACACAAACAAATACTTTAACTTTCAATATATAACTCCTTACGAATAAACATTGTATATATTACGACGAACAGAATTTCGAATTCATTAGATGAAAGTTTATTTCTTCAAGTTGTTTTCTTTCCTCCCTGTACTTCAAAACTATTGATGAGAGTTGTCATACAATATGATTTATATTTAATATTTCGGTTTACGTTCAAATACATATATTTCAAAAGGACGTAGTAAATTTCCTTCCATACATTTATTTATGTGAATATTAATCTCGAAATAAAGATAACAATGTAACGCCTCTGATGCGAGAGGTTAATGTTGTTTCATCTGTATTAGATGTAGACTACGGTCGTAATGGCAAATAATGCGAAGAGAAATTGTCATTAATTACGTATACCTATGAAATTCATTGTTATGATCTCAGGTGTAGCAGAGTTTATGCAGTAATTGGAATCAAGCGTAAAGATATTGTTATGCATATGGAATACATATTAGCTGATTTGGTATTGTTGTCGATGGGGTTAGAGTTCAATTACGGATTACCGAAACGGTCGTAAGCATCACGTTTTCAAAACTGTGCCTGTTTAAGTATTTCTGTACGATTTGAGATTCAATTGTAATAACATTCTGATTAAAATACATGTAAATCTCTCTCTCTCTCTCTCTCTCTCTATATATATATATATATAATTATTAATTCTAAGGATTAATACCGAAAGGGAATTTTATTAAAAATTAACAATACATAATAACACTACTACGTTAATATTTATTTTCGAGGGAAATGTTCCATTAAAAAATCGATTACTACGGAATGAGTTTTGTGTGGATAATTAATAATAGAACAGAATTGAATTTTTCAAACCGTTGATCAAACATGATTGAAAAATTATAATTGTGCTATGGAAATTGTTTACTTTATCTGAACGACTACTGTTCATTAAATTCTAATAACAAGAGATATTACGTACTGGGAATTAAATAAACTAGTCTGTTAACATTTTCGATTTATTAAATACTATTTTATATTTTTTAAGAATTTATGAATAATTTATACAAATATTTTGTCAAGTGTAATTATACGAATAATTATTTTTGTTGAAATCGGAGAATTTTAAGATCTGAATGTTATAATAACAGATATCAAGGTGAATACATATATACATAATTATATATATATATATATATATATATATATATATATATATATAATGAAGAATAGTATTTAGGAATTTATCTCTACTGTGAAAAAAGGAAAACTGAACACGAATAAGTATTTTCTTATCTAAATTTCATGAGGAAATCATCGATTGAGAAAAGCCCCTATAGAACGTTAAAGGACAAATCGTGTTTGAGTTACAGCTTAACTGAAGAACGGATTTGATGATCTTGCTGCGAGCTACGTCTACGGACTTTTTTACAGCAAATAACGCGAAATAAGTAAACAAATCGAACCAATGTATACAAGGACAAAATCGAACAACTGGTTATTTGACGTGCTTCACGAGCAATATTGATTTGTGATTATCTGTTGGTTTTCCGCAGGAAGAAATCTCAAATGAAAATTGAATTGGCGAAAACGAAATTGTCTGTATTTTATTAAAAATTCAATTTTGTATATATATTTATATATATTCAAACTGAAGTTTTATCTACTTCTGTATCGTTGAAAAAAGTTGACTTTCACAGATTTTTATTCTCTCGCTATTTCCCTATATATATAGTATGTTAATTCTTGAAATAAATACTTTAAAAATAAATATGTTTATTTTAACTCACAGTAGGATATATTTTCATTCGATATAAAAGTATTTTTATTTCCAAAGAAAACTAAATATTTCATTGTATATTCATAAATATTTTTCTTACAGTTCAGTTTCTTTTTTGTAAATAAAATGTGTTCATTTCTTTGTTTATTAAATTTACAATATTATTTAAAAAATCAATTCAGGTTCTATATTTTAATCGCCGATAGAAGTATGAGTTTTAAATCGTTAGTTTCTTTTACATCGATAAGAAAAATACGGTGTTTAAAGGTATTTTAAAAGTATCAGATAATTCAATTATGATATGATAAACGATGTCTCTAAAATAGTTCACAATTCAATAAAAGAAATGAAAACAGATGATGGAAGTAATAATGTCAAATTCATAACAATATAATAGTAATTAGTTTAAATGACTTTTAGAAACTAATGTAATGTTAAAATAATTATATATATATATATATATATATATATGTGTGTGTGTGTGTGTGTGTGTGTTTCTCTCTCTCTCTGTTTATACAGCAAAGTTCTAATTAAGGTTTAAATATAATTTATATTGTTCGGCCAAGTTTTGTTCTTCTAACTGTTCTCATTATAAAGTTGATAATTTATGATCCGTGTTCACAACAGCCACAAATATTTTTTAATTAACAATCAACTTGTATACAGAAAAAAAAACATAATAACAAAACAATTTAATTTAATGTCACTTAGAAGGAAATTACGGAACAGGAAAAAGCACGTACCCATTTTTGTGTAATTCCTTTTTGGATACACACACAGCTGTGAATTCATCCTCTAACAAGCACAGGTCCTTCTTTTTACAGTTGAGCGGATGGCACAGGTTACCTGAAATGGAAAAATACAACCGTGTTATTAAATCAATATTGAAAAGCACGTTATACACATGTACTTGAGTTTTTATTTTCGCGTGCTTTTTTCGACAGGGCACACGAGTAGATATGTCACACAGGAGATTATATTTTCAATGCTACTGAACATTGCTCACTCATTGAATATATTTTTCTTTATACGTTTATTTTTGCGGAACATGCTCGAATACATTCAATTATGTATTTATAGCGTGTTACGACTAGTGGGTTCTCAATTCCGTGTTTTATGAAACATGTCTGTATTTTAATTAAAATCGATCGACATACGAAAATATGATGTATAATCGAACTCATATAAATGATGCATATGTAAGTAGTTCGAGTAGTATAGCTCGTTCAAAATTTACCGTCCTACTTACACGAGCTCGTTAGAAAATAATATCTGAACTTTAAAAACCTATATTTTAATTGGTAGTTAAAGCACAGTGATGGATGTCATTGCAAATGTTTAAGAACTTCAAAGTTTCCTTATTATTCCAATAGAGAGATGCAGTACTATAAAGTTGTAAGCAATAGCGTAGTAAATTACAAGTTTATGTTATAGCGTCAATACGGAAACTGTTCTCAAAATATGTTTTAATTAGACTGAAAATAAAACGATTCATGTACGTAGAGTACTAATGAAATTACAATAGTTATATATTAATATGTTCCACATTTCAATAGTTACAACATTTCCTGTTAAAATAAACTATAAAATAAAAAACCTACTTAAATATTTTTGTAAACAAATAACGATATAAATAGAAAACAATTATACGTTTTCGAGTTGTTGAAATGAATTTAATTTTATATCATTTATTGGTACCTGTCCGTAAAAACATTTCAACTAGATTGAAAAACCAGTGTTCATACAAAAAAAGTGAATCACTGTTTAACGATATGTAATTTTCGATTGAAACGACCGGAAATTAAAATTATTGAAGGTTGAAATTGTCGCGACTGTATTGTCGTAAAATGTAAAATTCCCAATCGATGTATGGATCAATTGATTTAAATTATAATTATTTTAAATACTTGTCCAAAAATGTCAAAAATATATGATAAAATGTTTTTCAAAAAATTAAATCGAATTTATAAATAAGTAATAAATATTCTCAGGATTTATTTTGAAAGATATTTCTGTGTTTTATATATATATATATATATATATATATATATATATATATATATATTTCAACGTCTGTGTACTAAGTAAATAGAAATATTCTAAACTAAATAAATTATATTTTTAATGAAGCTCATAAAGAATGTTTACCTCATTGTTTTTCTTTTATTAACTACTTTAAGACTATAATTTTGCAACATACTGAAATCAGGAAATATACGAATTGAGTCATAAAATCAAAATTTGCAAAAAAAATATAGAGACGTTGAAATAACGATAAATATATGAGATCACGATACAGTCATAAAGATAACTATTTTTATAATAAATCATGCAATAGTAAAAACGAAAAATTTCCTGTTGAAGATATAATCGGCCCTATATGGCACACTACTACATCATGTTATGTTCCGTACCTGAGTTCTAAGAAAAAGTCGATAATGCAGATATATTTTTAGCTATTACTACCGACTGGTAGCAATGACGCACGCAATTCCCACATAGTTAATAATGGAAAGTGCCGAGTTCACATTAACTATAAATGAATTGGATTGGATACTTTTCGATGAAACTATTAATTCCAGTAAACAATACTGTCACTTTTTCTAACAACAATGTTGTTCGCGAACCTGCTAATGGGTTTTGAGCTAAAATGAAACATCTACGGAAAAGAAACATTACAGAATTACTAAAAAAAGAACCAGTTCTTCACTTCTTTTTCATATACATGATATTTAAAAAAGAAGAATCGACTTATAAGACAATGAAAATAAACTATTAAATTTTATTCAAAAGGATCGAATATTAAGGTTTTTTCAATATTTAGATTTTTGGACGATATCATTAAACTTTACACTAAATACATAAATAAATTAGATTAATCTGGTTTGAGTCAATAAGTGATCCGATGAAATAGGTTTCCATCAATATTATATTAGCTCCAGTTATAGTTAAGCTAATGAAGGTATAATTCTATTAATGGAGTTGTTTGGGTCACACGTTAAAAAATAATTTCCGAACTTTTTATTTAATCAAAAATCAATACGTTATAATAAAATATATATAAACGCATATTTTTGTTTTTAAATTAAATATAAAAATGCTATGCTATTTTCAGCTGCATTTAGTATTAACTGAAATTATTGAAAAATAAAAAAAAAGACTCAGATTGAGTTTACTATTTATTTCTATTATTCTAATGAAATTGTGTTAGAAATAAAACAAATAATCAACGTTCAAGACTTAAATGTTGTAAAACATTGGTAACAATGTCTTGAAACTAATGAGATGTTAAGATATATATATATATATATATATATATATATATATATATATATATATATATATATATATATATAAACATTTAAATAAAATTTATTGCTGAAAGGCTAATTGAAATGGAAGACAGTCGACGAAATAAAGGGAACTAATTTGAACAATTCAAACTTTATCAGTAAAGAGTACAAAAAGAGCCTTAGTGGATATCAATCACTAAGAACGACGAAGCTATTTCAATGCAACCAGCATGCAGATGCTGATTTCGAGTTACAGAAACTCATTGCGTTTGTCTTTTGGTGACGCAAAGGCGTCGTCACGTAAAGACGATTGATAAGATAACAAATACACTATAAATAGAATATTCGTTGACTACCTATGAATCAAGTGTTTAATTATAATTTTAGTGCTGTCTAGAAAATCTATACACATTCTGTTTAAATATACATACAGAAACATACACATACAATACTTTCAAAAGTAAAATATAAAATAATTAAAAATTGCAGAAAAAGGTACATAAATAATGAAATGAAAAAAATATATTTACTACGAATACTAATATGTGTTTTATATATATATATATATATATATATATATATATATATAAGTACTAATAAAACGTGATGTTTACTGTATAGTTTTATCGGCATTATAATTGTTTGAAGTAAAAGAATCCACTATTGTTCTAATATTAGAAGAAATATTTTAACAAGAATTTATAAAATGTCACGTATTCAAGAACTGAAAAAAACAGGAATGTAAGTTAAATAAATTAAATAAAAATAAATGTAGTTAAGTTAAAATAAGGCATATAAAGTGTATGTAAGGACATAACTAGAATTGTTATAACACAGAATGATAAAACCTTCTTCGCATAATAAAACAAATGTATATGCACGTAATGATAAAATAAAAAACAATGATTTTTTTACATATTAATAATATGATATTTAAAAAACCAAACAGTGATTTATTCAGATATTTCATGGATTGGCTAAATTATGGTTTTTGAAGCAACGACAGTGTCAGATCAGATTTGGAACGATTACAGTAATGGCTTTGAATTCTTGGGATAACAAAAACACTACACAATCTATATAATCCTGTACACGTGATGATAGAAAGATTTTTGTAATCTGTACAGAATTTATAACCGTATAAAAATCGTTTGTTCTGACCTAAATGTTTAGTAGAAATTTTTAAAACGTTTTCTCTCAAAATGTCTTTTTACCAAAATGATTTGTCGTGATATAGATAAACTTATCTTACCCTGAGGTTTATTGATATTTCGGGATATTTTCTTTTATTATTTTATTAACATGCATGCTTGTTTTACGAATAATATGAAATACATATAAATAATAATTTCTATTGTAAAGATACGACATATTAAAATGTCTTTTGCATGTTATTGCAGTCTACTTCTTTAAAAAATTTGTTATTATGGATCGAAGTATTAGTTCGATGAAAATTTATACAATGAAATTTATTTTATGAAAATGTTTATACTACGAAACTAAGATATTTAGAACTTTTAGTTTTGTTATTTTATTTTCAACAAGATTTGATAAAATTACTTTATTTGTAGATTCAGACCGAAATTTTAAATTTTAAAGCAAAAAATTGTCAATTAATTAATGATTTATAAATTATTTACAATTATTAATGGAATAATTACAAGAGATGCATTTTAATTTTTGAAGAAAAATAACAATTTGAAAATATTGGAAAAATGCTACTATAAAATGCTATTAGCTTGTCAATAATATATTTCATAGATACATTTTGTTTTCGGATTTGATTATCTTTCAGAAATAATAAACTAATTACAGAAAATTAAATTTTAGGTTCAAAATTTGAAAACAATTCCACTAAAAAAAGATTTTAGAATATCAGGTGCATATTTAAGTAAAATCTTTTTTTAGATATGAACAGAAATTTCGAACACTTAAACTTATACTATCGAATATTATTTAAAGTATACTCTAAAATAAATCTTTCAATCTGTGTATAAATGAAAGATTTATAAGTAATATTTTTCAAAACTGTTTTACGTCGATTGCCACTTTAACATTTTATGCGAATCACAAGTAGAAACAGAAATAACATAAAAAACAAATCCCACTACGACACTGACGATGAATATATATACAGTCTGTCTTCAATATTACGCTCTCCAGTTTCATTATACGCTCGAATCCATTCAAAAAAGTTCTCGTCAACCCCCACGATCAATGCTATGGATTGTAGGTCGCATTTTCGGATTTAGTACGTAATGCATGTCCCACTTTGAACTATTGTTCTTGTGTTGAGTACGTTCGTATCACAGAAACAATGTTAATTAAACTGTTATAAAAAATGATTACAAAGAAACTATAATGATTTCAAATACAATTGCTGTTTGTTCAAATGTCATTTCAATGTAAACGTAATATATTTTTTATATAACGATATCGTTATTTAATTGTAGCTATTTTAATTAAACAAAAAGGCATGAGTGTCTTATTCATCCGTTTTATATGATAATACAAAAAAAGACTATGCATATTAGATTATGATTTAAAATCAATTTTTATGTAAATTTTCTAGGATAATGGGTTCAATGCCGGATTTTATACGACAGAGAGAGAGAGAGAGAGAAAAACTATTCTGATTCGCAAACGTGCACTGAGAATTTTAAATTTAGATGATGTTAATTAATGTTTTTGTTGGAGATTGTAGTATAGTTCTTTTTGTTTGCATTTGAAACACGAGTATGTAATTATATTTTTTTTGTATACATACCACCAGTGGCTTTAAAGAGACTGCTTTTTATTTTCTGAAAGGTTCAGTGGTTTTTATTTTAAGTACCTTTTCTAACTATAATCGATTCTTTTTTTTCCCATAAATTAGTTTTTATACATTTTTTGAAAAAGTCTAGATTAATTTTCAACGGAATTTAATTACATTCTATACGTTTTTGAAATTTTATCATTATAATCTGGATAAACAAAATGAACATTTTAAAATGTATGTTCGATGAACAGCAATGATGGTTTACTGTTCAAGAACACTTAAAAAATATTAAAATAATTTGAGAAATGAAATAGCATTTGGTTTATTTTACAGTTTATTTAATTCTTATCATCCTTTTAATTCTCTCTCTCTCTCTCTCTCTCTCTCTATATATATATATATATGTGTGTGTGTGTATGTATGTCTTTCAATAAAAGAAACTGATTTAAAACCAAAAATTAAATACATTATATTAGAAATATTCATTAATTGTTTCAGTTATTTTCAATAGAATCATATATGTTTTAATGAAATATTAATTTCGAATAGAATTTCTACGTTAACTTTCTTCTATTAAATGTTAACGATTCTGAATACTTCATTATTCATCAAATCTATAAATGTGATGATAAATATAAAACTAATAAAATTATTTTTTTATAAAACTTTAAGTAAAATGAAGCATTTCTTAAAAAATACATTGTATTTGATTGACTCTCGAACTAAACCAAAATGAATAAAAGTATGCACTTGATTTTAAACTAGAACTACAATCGATTCACTTGACATACGAGCAATGAAACCGACACGAAAATGATTCGAATCCACCGTATAATACTGAATTCTACATGAGATTTTCGTGAGGTACACGAGTGCAATAATAATTTGGTATTAAATAGAGCGTGTCTTATTTTCAAAAAAGGCTTCTTTTCTGTAACGCATGAGTTCGTTAATTAGAATCGCGTCGTCTCCTTTTACATATCGAGAAGACGCTTTATGCAAAAGAGAACCTTTTTAACTGTGCCACAGAAGCAAGCATTGACTCTATCTTGTTATAGCAACGTTCATTTTATTTGACTTCTAAACTGGCTACCAATCTACATAGAAATAAGGTCGGTCTTCACAACCAATAAGGAAATAGGGTAATGTATAAAGACACCGTAATCTTACAACTGCACACACACACACACCACACACACAACAGCCACACACATTTATAAATACATATAATGTGTCTCTGTTTACATAAGAAGTATATTTTTCTTTGGAAATCTTTATATATATATATATATATATATATATATATATATATATATATATATATATATATATATATATATATATATATATACATATCGATTTAGGGGGGATGTTTACTTCGAAATGTCTTTATTCCGGTCACAAAAGACTCTCAGACTGACGATCTGTGTAAATAATTAAGATGACAGATTTAATTGGCGTATTATTGTCCCTGCTAATTAAGTTATAAAAGTATTTTATAGGTTTATCGATCTGTAGTGGTATACGACGAAAACAGCTCTTTGAAAAATATAATTCGTAATGAATTACAATTCGTACTGATTAAACAAAACGTTATTTATTTGACTGGATATAGAATAAGGTTATAATGATTTATAAACTCAAAAATGTAATTAATTTGTTCTATTGAATACATTGAAATCGAAATGAATACTTATAAGTTTCTCAACGAATTTAATAATTTAATATTATTGGTGATCTCATCTAATTAATTTACAATAAATTTGATATATGTATGTATATATATATATATATATATATATATATATATATATATATATATATATATTACATATAATCGATACGAGCGTTAATAATTGTATTTAAAGCGACTTTTAATTAATATGTTCGAAATATTGAACGGGTTGATTTATTTTAGAGAATGGAAAATAATTATAAAGTCCTTTCACGAATAAAAGTATTAATCTGATTTTTTAATAAAATAAATCCATACTTGATAGTCACTACTTCGTATAGAATCTCTTTTAAATGTTTATTATTTATTTATAGGAAGATTCTAATTATAAGATATGCATATCACATCAGTAAAATAAATCAATAAACCGCAATGTTATAATGCAGAAGTCTTCGAAATACATTAACTACTACGTAAAGATTATAAATAATCATATCTGTCACGGCCATCAGTGTTCAAGTACAAGTGGCTCAGGAAGGATAATAAATTCGTTAAGAATCAATTGCACGTAGTACGATTGGAAACATCCGCGTTTAATCCACGATTCAAGACTTGATATATTCTAAATGAATTGAAAAAATAATAACAACTAATAGTGAATTAAAATATATTTTAAATAATTCACATTTTAACTGGTTTCGATCACTTTATCTACGATCATATTTTAATAAAAGAAGATATTTTTTTGGAAAAAATAACGACATATTTAATTAACTGATACAAAAACTACATATCACTTTTTATTTCATTATATATATATATATATATACACAGGTGCATAATAAAAAAAAACAATTTAATTTAAATAAGGAATTTTATCAGAGTAGTATTTAATAAAAAAATTGGAATGTTTCTAAAATAGTAATAAATATTATTCCTTTTTAGTAATTTGGACACTTTAAGAAAATTTATTACACATCTTTTTTTACATTAACGTTCAAGTAACTTTTCATGAGCATTTTCAGTATTATCAGGTCGTTTATTTGATGATATTTATTTTACCTCCTATGTACTTATATATATATATATATATATATACTTAAAATCAGTCTAGACGATAGATTTATTTTTTTATGTTTTTCGAAGTTCTGGTATCGTGAATTACGCTATATATTCTACGTGTATAAATAAAGTAGCTCCGAACAACAAATAATTGAGTAAATGTGGTTGTTTTGAAAAGATACAGTTTGAAAGATGTATTATTGTATAAAAAGCATTAGTTTAAAACCTGCTTATGTAAGTTTCAAAGTAAATAATCGATGTAGTTGTTACAAGTAATGTTTTTTTAATATTCTTTAACGTAAAGAAATATTTAATTTTATTAATTACCGACACGATGAGTAACGTTTAGAATTTTCGTTCAAGTAAATAGAGTGTCAAACCAAAGGGGAATGAATAAGTTATTAGTGCTATTTAAACACTGATCAATCTTAAAAAAAAATAATGGTTTGTTTGCTTTTCCCAATTTCATATTTTTACATAAAAATGCTGAATACAGGAAATTATTCATTGTATAGTTTGACTACTACTAAAAAATATTTTTTGCATGATGTTGAACTGCTGAATGCATCAATCAAACTACAGTGGGTAAAAGTCAAATTAAAACTATGCCATAGTACTGAATTCAATACCAACAATTATACAGTGATACAATTACCTCGACTATACCGTATTCGATTTTAAAAACATACAAAAAATCACCTTTCAAATGCATTTATTCGATTACCATTATAACAGAAATGACATTCGTATTGGTACACAAAACTATTCATAAACGAACCCTTCATTGGTTTGAAAAATGCGAATTTAAAAAACTAACATTGCGAGTGTATTTTCAACGAATTTTTTTACATTTCTGTTTGGATACCGAATTTGCATAGTTTATCTGCGAAAATGGAAAATATCTCATTCTGCTTCAATAATTATCACAGTACACATGTAAACATTTTGTTTATTGAATCAATACACCACCTATTAATCACACTATGTACATCTTTACAGGATATATTTGTGTGTGATACAGCGACGCACGTAATTCATAAAAGCCATTAAACAAACAGTGAAATTAAACACAGCTAAAAGAGAGCACTGTGCTTAGTGGATTCACGCTGAAAATAATTAAAGAAGCCTATAAGGAGGTAATTAAATTGTAATATCGAATGAACATGCTGTGCGTGTATACAAAAATGTATGTATATGTATATACAATGTTAATTCAACGGAGTCAACGATGATATTAAGGTGAGAACGAGCCAGACGAAGGTATATAAAATTACTTCCAGCAGCCACTTTATAGAAATAGCATAATGGAATTATGGCACAAGATAATATGATGGTGAAAAGACGGCAGTGGTGTACAGTAGCGCACACGATAATAAATTGCGAGAGGAGTCGTATTCGTGACCGGATTCGAAATGGGTCGATTTCGAATCTATTTTAAAGATGTACAGAGACGAAAAAACGTCTCCTCCACATATCTACATGTTTGCTAAGACGTAGTTCTACATGCCACTTCAGTCACTCTAATACAATTTGTTTTCGAATGGAATGAAATGTATATGTACGTGACTTCTCAAGTATTTATTTAGCATAATTCGTCATGACGAGAGATGTATTCAGAGAAAGAAAAATAATTATTACGGTTGCTGTGTTCCTCTCCAAATTCACTATAAAAATAATCGACAAAGTGCTTATTGAATTCCATTTAATCGACGATTCGATAATAAATTTAGTTCTACAGTAATCTTGATAAACAGTCACCATGAGTATAATTAAAAAGTGATTTATAAAGCACAATCTTAAATACTTTTCGTTTCTAATTCCTTCAGCTCTAATTCTTTACCAACGAAAAGATTAATGTGATTGTGTTATTTACAATCAATGAATTGCAGAAGTAATCTAACGTTTACTTTTTATAAAATATGAAAAAAGAAAAGAATACAGAGCAACTACTTAAGATATGTAACATAATTGAAAAAGAAAGATGTAAATTGTTAATATATACGAAACAAAATAGATACAGAAACTGTTAAATAGTACAGATGAAAATCATATTAAATTTATAAAATATATTAAGAAAAGAAGAACAGGATTTAAGAAAAGAAGAACAGCACTTTTATACACAAAGTCAAAATATAGAAACAGACTAAATGTAGAGTTTGATTTGAGAGTGAAAATTAGTACAATTGAGCCAAATATTCCTGAACTTGTCTCAGTCAAACAACATTATCCTTCACACTAACTAAAAATTAATTATGCTGTTTTTTGTGTATTAATTGTAATTACAAAAATAAAGTTTGTTTTACTGACATACAATCTTTCCTCATAAGACCTGCTCATTTTTCTAGTATTCCCGTACCGGAAATACAATCCTCTCCAAAGGGGTTCACGATATTTTTCAGATTAATATAGGGGTCATCTGCATTCCAAAGATTGGGAATCGCTGGTTTAGATAGAAGAAATTAGAAAAAAATTATCGGATATTATGCGAGTTTCTTTTATAAAAAAGATTCAAAAGTATTGGAGTAAACAATGAGAAGATATTTATTATTTAAATTGAATGAATGAATATGTGTTATAAATAACCTCATTTTTAATTCATGTTGTATATTAAAAATAATTAATGGACTAATAAAATATGTATGAAGGTGAGCACGTATACATTTTTTACAATAGTATACAAAATAGGCGGAGATATGAATTTCCTGGATGAAATCAAACAAAAAAAGTTCGTTTTTATTTACAAAAGCATAGCGTAAATTTTTTCTTGACAATATAAAAACGAAAATCGGTTATATCTGTCCACCATCGACATTCAACCTAACCATTTAATATAAATACAGGAAATAATGTTGAATAAAAACAGACCGGCATATTTTATTAACGAAATGTCATAAATTGTTCCAGTAAAGTCCTGTTTATGCATACACGTGAAACAGAATTGAATAAATGTATATATTGCGCCGATATAAAAAAAAGATAACTGGAAAAAGAAAAAAAAAGTTTCAAATGCACGAAATCGGCGGCGAATAACGAAATTCGAATAACTTGTTTCACGCATTTGATTATACTAAATTCGCTGTTATCCGGATAGGCAAAAAAAGAACAGAAAGAAAGACAATAATGTTAGGAAAGATGAAAATATTTTTTTTAAATGCGCTCTCCGTGAAATGTAGTTACGTTCCAGTCGCGACGTTTCCCGGTTTTTATGACCTAAACTGTTTTTATCGTCATGTACTCGTCAAAATAGAAGCACGTAACGAGCATAAAGAATTTGCTTGATTTTGTGTTTTTTTGAAATAAATTGTTGTAATATACATCGATGTTCATACATACATACATACATATATATATATATATATATATATATATATATATATATATTTGTGTATATGTATATATTATTAAGATATAATAAAACGTTCTGCAAATAATAAACGTTTGAAGAATATGAACTGATACTATTACTCTTTCTATTCGAATCAAATCATTTCTGTAAATATATCGAAACTCTCTCAAAAAGAAAATATAAAAAAATGAATCTAATATTCATTGTGTTATTTTTCTATTTCCTATTCGACAGCATTACAGATGTAATAAATTGATTTGTTTGTAAAAACCAACTGTTTTCAAAACAATTTGTACAGCATTCAATTCGGGAGTAAATGCAAAACAAACAATTTTTAATGGGTGAACATATGGTCCATCAAACACCTATTCTGATTTATCAAACAATTACAAAAAATAGGTTTGTAAATATATGTTAGCAGAATATGTAAAAGCAGTGAATTCATCCATTTTTCATGTACGTACACATTTATTTACATTACAATTTTACATGCTAGGAATATTAATAATGTTGTTATACGTACATTTTGTCCGAATTCTATGAATTTCATACATTTTTTTCCATTTTGAATAATGTGTAAATTTGGAAATAATATTACTATGATGTGATATCACTTTCATTCTATGTTTTATCGATTCAAATATTATTTATGACTGAATATTGTTTAACTATACATGTCACAAATAGCAACTAGAGATTACTTAGTTTTAAATTCATTCAGTAATTTCATCATAAAATTTTCTTTTTGTTGTAAGAGAGAAATAACTCTAAGAGCATTTTGTACGATAACGACAATATAGTAAGAGAACATATAACGAAATACCATTATTTTGTTAACTAATAGTTTTACATTACACGAAAAACGAACAATATCACCGTTGATGGAAACTACATTATCTATACAAAGACGTTACCTATACTTCTTGTTTTATGCACTTAACAAGAAATACCCGACAAAGTTAAGAATATTTGTTAAGTGTAGGAATTTATTTTATTTTACTCATTTATGTAGACATGGAAGCTGTGTTATGTTACTATTATGCTTCTGTATTTATTTACCCTTATATATATATATATATATATATATATATATATATATATATACTGATTAAAAAAAAGTAAAAATACTGAATGAAAAAAAAGTAAAATATTATTATAGGAACAACAAAAAAAAACAATATTACTAATCTTTATCCAAGATTGAACTATTATAGATATGGGGTGATGTATGTAAGAAACATAAAATTTAAAAATAAGAGAAACTGAAGAATTCAGACTAGATATATAAATTTAAATGATATACAATAGAATAGAAATAATGAATTAATTTGTATTTGTATAATTCAAAAGAGAACACTGTAGCTGAGCAATTAATCATAAATTATGAAGTGTTAGAGAAGTTATCATATGAATCATATAATTATAATGCTAGGAACATGAGAGCACAGGAGAAAAAAGAACAGATGAACGTATCTAACATACATATATTCTAATTTTTTTTTTGAAAAGAAAAGAGACGAAGGAGCGAGAATAAATATTGGTCCAAAAAACAATATCTAAAAAGACACTGAATGAACAATTGAATTGTTTTCCATTCAATTTCTTATACAAACTTTGAATATTCGCAGCATATTTATAATCTGGAATACAACTTTATAAGAGACGACCGGTGCTTCAAGTTTTAAAAGTTTTATGTATGCTCTCAATATTAAACACCGTTATAATAATATAAAATCCTGTTTAGTAGCACTAAAATTTAAGTACAAGTGTATAGTTATTTTTATATTTGTTTATATTCGTTAGTCATTAAATTTATGCGACACATGTAAATGTTCTAAAAATAAATATATAAAAAATGCTTAAATCCTTCGTGACATTCAATTGTCTAAGCTTTTTCGTACTATTTTCGGTTAATTAAAATTTTTTCACGCACATATGGGATTAAACTGAAATAAAATCAGAATAACAAATAAAATATAAAACTGTTCTAATGTATCACGAATATAAATAATTAAAAAGAGAAATAAAAAAAGTTTTATGGTTTGTGGACAGATTTAAAACATGTATATATATATATGTATGTATGTATGTACAAAAATCGTTCCACTTTAACCGACTACAATAAGTGGCGTCTTCTTCTGTAAGTGCCTCATATTGCGGATTAGTCATTCCATAAAAGCCCACTTTTTTATAGCGTCGCTAATTCTCGAGACGAGGAAATTAGTCGTTTCGTAACATTGTTCTGGTACGAATAACGAATTAAGCATTTGTTTACATCTATAGTGTAAGCGTACAGAGATCTCTCGGGAATATTATTCTTTACAATACGTAACCACTTGTGTTTATTTGAATATTTCTACGCTTTTCTGCGACCGTTATTTTTCTTTAATGTGATCATATTAAACTTTTAAAGAATTGTCTTAGACGAACGAAAAAGTTAAATATCGTATTTTTATTTGCCGACTGTTCGCGATCATAAATTCTTTTATGTTCGTTTTTCTTTTCGTTTTATGTATTTTCGGTGTGCTTTATTACATTTCTTATATTTTACACAGATAGACATTTATATATGTATAATTGTTTTGTATAAAGAAGACTGAAAATAAAATATAACTCTGTTTAGTCTAAAATGTATACTCGCATAACGACAATAAAATCTAGTAATAATATTAAAGAGACAATAAATAAAATTATTTTATTTTAAAAAAAAAAATACTTAAATGATAAAAATTTTTTCTTGCTACCTGAAGTTTTATGGATAACTTCACTTATATTCTAATGTAATTTTATTGTTTAATCATTTATTTTTTAAAATATTAAAAGATCTTTAAAGAACACTTTTCAATTTATAGTAAATTTAGAAGTATTTTATAAGACATGTACATTTATTGTATACGAAATAAATAATATCACTTTTTTAAAAATAAAATGGTAGGATGTCAGTTAAATATCATAGAAAAAAACTCAATTTCGATTGTAAATCCCTAACTATATAATAAATTGTATTCATTTGTAAGTTATATACAATATAGAACAGGATTATAATATTTTCCTGATAGATTAAATGAAATTTATATGAAAATGTTTATCTTTAACGATTTTACACTTTTTCATGTTTAAAATAATTTAATTAATAATCACACAATTAAATGTTATATAAAGAAAATGTCTTGTTATAAATTTACACAATTAAATTAAGTGTGTTAATATTTTATGAATAATTTATATGGAAGTGGTTAAAAATAAGTATGCAATATTATTTGAAATTCATATAAACACAAGGTTGTTTTAAATATTGCTGTTAAGTCATCATAAGTTTAATTAAAATTAATGTCGGTCGCATTTACTTTAAGGTTGACGTGCAATTAATAATAGCAATATTATTTTTTTATTTTAACTTATATTAAATATTAGGTTGATAGGAAAATAATTGCTGTTTTTGTTCTCTGAATTCTAACTTTAACTTTTTTCAATGCAAGTGTCATTTCATTGTGTTCATGTTAATATAATTTTAAATTGCATTTTTCGGTCTGTATTTTGGTAACATCGACAGTATTTTTAACAATTTTGCTTCGAATTGGGCTATTGAATTAAAGATAGAAGAGAAGCAAATAAGAGCATTTTTTGTACATGTTCAAAACGGGTGGTAAAGTAGCAGAAACTGCTCATAAATTAAACGATGCTTTTAGTGTGGGTACTGTTAAGCAACGTACGGTGCAATGATAATTCTAACAATTTCGTACTGAGGACGAGAGCCTTGAAGATGAAGAAGGTCGCGGACGTCTTTCGTGAGTTCATAACGACCAACTGAAGGCGTTAGTTGAATCAGAATCAGGCACAACAATTCGAGGACTTGCATAAAAGTTATGTGTTAGTCATCCAACAGTTCCAGACCACTTAAAACCACTTAAATTAAAAAATGTATATGAATTTGAAGGCCATAAACCACAATTATTTTTCTACCAACCTAATACAACGATTCGGTACATCAGAGTGTATAGATTTACACTACAGAATTGAAAAAATATTTTTAATTCACTTCTAAATAAAATTCGTATAGGATTAAAAAAATAGAATAATAATAAATTATATGTAGGGTGAATCAATGAAATAAAAAAATTAAGTATTTTTATGTAAAGATTTGTCTGACGACTACATTTTAAACAAAATTCTATTTTTCAAGCAATTTCTTTCTTTAAACAGATAAAATAATCTTTTCCGAATGAATTTTTATAAGATTCAACAAATTCGTTAATAGTTTAAAGTCTTACTCGGTTATGATCGTTCTGTCTCTATAAAAATATAAAAAAGATGTCTAATTAAAACTATACATTTTTTGAAAATATATTTATGAAGTCCGAAGTTTACTTTTAATGTTTCCGATTCTATTACTTTTATTTATTTTTTCGTATAATGTTTTTAAATATTTAATTAAAGAATCATATCTATTTATAAATTTGAAGTTCCGGGTATCCTTTACCGTAACACGAACTGTAATTAAATATATTTGTTTTTCCTAAAAAAGATATGCGCCGTTTAACAAGTTCAACAAATTAAACATAGTAATTAAAGAATATTAATCGATACATTAAATTGCAGCAAAGTGTCATGTATCTAAAAATATATTATTGTAATTAAACGACATTGTAAAAAGTGCATAATAATGACTTTATTGTGTGTATGTGTTCTCTTTTCGAATACGCCAATGCTGTCGACTACCACACCTCACTATTGCCTACACTAAGAGTAACGAATGACAATTCGTAGGCGGGGCACCACGTGAGAAATTTCAATTAATTAACACAAATGTCATCGGTTTCATTAACCAGACACTATCGCTCCTTTGTTGACAATTTATCACGTCTAAAATAGGCACTTGTTGTAATATTTATTCTTACCTCGTGGTTGGAAGTTATGGACGAAGGAAATGTAATTGAGATGACTACTTTATTAACTAGTTTTTGATTTCTGACATTTAGTGCTTTACACGAACGTACACATTATTTATATATATATATATATATATATATATACATATACATAGTAAATGAAATGAACAATTATGAAATGAAAATTGATTGACTATTGCAGTAGATTTATTTATTAATAGTCGTTGGTTATTAAATATGACTATTTAATTATTATAATTTATAACTCTCGATATACCTTTGACCTCTTATAAACCTTTGATAAATCGATGGTCAGTTAAACTAGAATAGTACGAACTAGATAATCTACAATATGTATTGTTATTGTTTTGTTAATGATTTTCAATATGTTTGTTTTATAATACCGTATTTGAATTTATTGATTCAATACAATTACATGAAACGATTTACCTTCGTAGGGTTTTCCATGGTATACAGTTATAGAAATGTATATCTCCAGATACAAAAAAAATGCACATATGTCGAAAAAAAATTCTTTTGTATTTTTCTCAGTCAAATATTTTTCTTTCGTGTATTGTATTTTAAAAAGAATCACTTTTCTCGAGAATCTTGGATTAGGATAGGCAGAATGTCAGTGGAAAAAAACGTCACGAAATGTCAGATAAACTGAAAAGTCAAGATCAACATGATCACCAATTCTGGAGAATTTATTTTCAATACAGATAGATTAAATGACATTTTTTTGCAAGTGAAATGTTTTCGGAATGATATTTCTTTGTTTTATTTAAGATTTCTTTCGAACACTGTCATCGTCAATAAGTATTAAATGTTTGAAAACGGTCGATATGTTTTTATTCCAAGTGACATCTTTTTTCAATTTTCATTTGAACATAACATTCATAGATTTACATATTTAATATTTTTTTTTATATAACATAATATAAACGAACATGCTTTAAAAAATACTTAACACGTAGTAATTAATATTCATCATATAATATTAAACAATACAAGAAATTAATTATTTTATATTTTTACTTTTTATTATTTGATGGATTAATAATCTACCAAACATAAAAATTGTATTAGAAAAGAAAGGAAAGTTATCATTTATATGTTTCAATAATTCAATGCTGTATTTTTCCCTCCTTTAAACCTTTTTTTTATAATATAATTAAATGAAAAAAATGACAACTTACTATTTGGATCATGTATCCACCGTTTCTTTTCTCCTGTTTTCGTACTACGAGGTTCATCCTGAAACAAAAATAGTATTCGTTAATTAATGTTACTAAAACGACATTTGTGTAAACTACATACTAATTTCATATCCACTATATAAAAATGTTTTTACAACATTCTTATGTACATACATATTTAGAAAAATCGTTGGAGGTATGGGGAAGCCACTACAATATCAACATTCCAAATAAACACAGCTCATTAAGACAAAAACCTTTTAACGTTAACTAGCACATACATATAAAATATTTAGTTTGCTTTCATTTAACGTACTATTGCTCATATAATTAATTAATGTTTATTAATTGGTCAGATTTGCCAGTTTACATAATCATATGCTGTAGGTGCGCCAGTTTTCCATTATTTCATTAACATTTACATAATGATATTCAGTTATTTGATGTTTCTTTCATTCATTTCGTTATTGAACTTTTCATTCAACATCTATTATAGTAGAAACTTGGAAAACAAATGCTTCCATCATATATATATATATATATATATATATATATATATATATATATATATTTATATATATATATATATATATATATATATATATATATATTCAAACACGTATATAAATAACGCGTTGTAAATTAGATAGAATAAAATGTCAGCATAACGAAATGATTTATGTACTTTGTAGGAGTTCGTATAAATGAGGGTAAAGTGTATATGAATGTATACATATACACATAAACACAAAAAGATTTTATATATATATATATATATATATACATGTATCTGCACATGTGTGTGTGTAAAATATAACCCTTCTTTGTACTCTCTTTAACTTGAAATAGCAACAGAATCCCTTGATTATAGGATAAATAAAGTAGTATCGTTCCACAGAACAATAAGCCATGTTCCCAATGCAATACAATAGTAAAAGAAACTGTGTCCTCAGGGATAGAGTTTCTTTGTGTAAACATTCAAGCGTTCCTCTACTCAATTATCGATTGACAGTAGGAAGATATCAAACGGAACTAGAAGCATGTTTGTATTTATTAAAATGTCAGTTTTTGTTTGTGTTAATTGATTTTTGGTATCGTATTTTCATTTCGTTTTCCCCATGAAATGTATACCGTCGCCTGTCACTGAATACTGATAGTGCATGGAATTTGAGATGATAATTTATTTTATTAAATATATATATATATATATATATATATATATATATATATATATATTAAGATTCTTATTTTATTAGCCAAATTTAAATTATCAATTGGTTTTACTTTTAAAATATTATACAATTATCAAAGCATGATTATACACTAAAACATTTTTAACAAACGTTTATAAATAAGATATATTATGAAAATATAATGTGAAAATATGAGATACTGATAATCTCAGTATTTTTAATAGATACAATTTCGTAGTATAAAATATAAAAATGTATCAAAGCATGATACTGAAAAAAATAAAATGTATTCATTAATTAATCTATCTAGTTTTTCCTAAAATAAAAGATTCATATACAAACATAAACGTTTATTTTCATCAACGTTTTTTATATTAACTATATTGTTTTATATTTTTTGATTTATATATTAAACATATTTATAATGAAAATTCTCTATTAATTAACAATTACTAAAAGATACTCAAAATGATTGATAAACATATTAAAGAAAACTAAGTTTCATATTCATTTACAGTTTAAATTTTCTATTTACACCCCTACAATCCGATACAATCAAAAATTTTTTTCAAATATTTTCTACACAATTAAAAAAATTCATTGTGCAGGTACTGATTCTTCATGTACGTGAATTACAACAAACGATTACTTTTAACAAAAATGATACTAGAATGACAGAAAATATAAAACCGTTTGCATAAAAAGGAAGCCACGCGAACTACTTCTTTGATCTACAAAAAAATGAAAAATCGCTTATGAGTACCAATTTTCACAAGACATGCACACCAAATGAACATTTTGTATTCAAAGATAATTGGCGTACAAAGTAAACTGGTGACAATTTTAAATCAACATCACAGACGGCGTCTAACATCTTCAGGCTGAATATGTTACATGGTTCAATTGAAAAGAAAACATCGTGAATACAAAAGAAAAGGAAAAAGTTTCTTACATCATGTACCCCCACAACTTATATATATATATATATATATATATGTAATGTGTGTGTGTGTATGTGAACAAACAATACCGGAAGTGTGCTGTCGCTATTGTTGTTTAAAGAAGCGTCAGAGTAACAGAGGGAGTATGTAAGCTGTTGGCGACGAGAGTTCGAAAGTTGAACCAACCATGGTTCTTTCACTCCCTAGGGTGGTGACTTTCAGCGCAAGTCGCTTTGATGTCATGTTGTTGTACTGAAAACGACCCGCTGGGTCTTTTTTTGACAACTTTTTTTGTCGGTTTAGATCTTGCTCAGTTGCATACACAAGTTAATATTGTGTATATATATATATATATATATATATATATATATATATATATATATATATATATATGCACGTATTTAATAAAAATGAATGCTAACTACTTTTTATTTTTATACATTTTTTTTGCTTTGAATAAATTAGAAGAAATGTGAATGAATTCATACAAGATCTTAAGTATTGAAAAAAAGAAAAAAAAACGGTCATACATGAAAGCAGTTTATGTGTTTCATACATACATTTATTTTTCTTTTGTGTACTTGAATTTACTTGCAAGAATTGCTATATTTGAAGAAAAAAAGCAACAGTATTTTAATTTATTACCTTTTGCTGAGAAGAATATAAGTTCTGTTTTTATTATTATACAAATACGGTGAATAGTTTCGATTTTATTCAACATTATACATTTTAAGTGGTGAGCAGAAATTATTCGTTTAGAATTATTTATTTGTCAGAAGATATTTCTGTTTGGTAGGATATCTAGCGGAACAATTTAATTGACACTGATAAATAGAAAATATGATTATTAGTACGATTTCATTTAATTTTTATAAAGTTTTAAAATCATTTTGTATATAGTAAGGGATAATATGAAGTCGAGGTTCATTTCTAAGCGAATATATATATATATATATATATATATATATATATATATATACCTATGTATGTATGTATGTATGAATATATAAAGTCCGAGCGAAGAAAAACTAAAAAAGAGACATAAACTATGTATGAGAAGTCAGTGCTATTCAGCACTTTACTAAATTCTCAAATTTATTATTGTGTTGAAAAAAAGGTATGTCACTAGCGAATATATACATCACGGAAATCAAGGTAATGGCCCCGCATGTTTTCTACACAACATAGACGTAACACTTTATTATTTTCTGCCATAAATGAGTGCAGAGTCAACTGCGACAAGGATCTACTAAGATGAACGACATTATTTTCTTACAGCGGTGGCAGAGTGATAAAAACACACGTTAGTGGCTTGGACGATCTTTCATCTCGATTCTTTTACGTGCTGACAATTCGCTTCTAGCAATTTCCAACGTTGATGAGGACGGAAAAAATCTGTCAGAAACAACCGCAACACGAAAAAAAAGCCGAAAATGCAACTGAAGTGAAGTCGATGCTGCTTTAATTGATTCGTATATTTTTACTATAATAAATAACAAGGATCGGTCTATTTTGTGCTTTTAATTGAACTAAATACCAATTATAGTGACCTTAAAAACAAATAAATTAAATAATACATAGTAGACATATTAAAAATTGTTCAAAAAATTATAACTGTAAAAAAATTTTACTCCCAGCTAGCAATAGATAAAAAATTGAATTACTTTAATATCGTTCTGAAAAAAGAAGAGCAAGTCATTATTTGAAAATATAGTTTTTCTGCTTGTTAGAGAAAGAACGAATGAACAATTAAGATTTAAGAAACTCATTAAAAAACAAACTATATACATTAAACGTTTCGTATTCTACATAAGTATTATTTTGTTCTTTCACTGAAAAGTCTGTTGAATAATAAAATGCCTGTATCCTATATACATGAACTATAATTACATTTATTTCTTAATTAGTTTCACATTCTTTTTAGATCGTTAATTAAACGTTTTTCATATTATTAATCGGGTGCATACTTTATGTTTTAAATGAAATGAATATTTAATACAAAAAAAATCAATTACTAGGAAAATAAATAAATGAGAATGAAATTATCGTTCTCTGTTTTGAATGTAGTACGATATGTTTTATGAAGAAAGATACTAATGAAAAATATAATTGAAAAAATATGTTAAAAATTGGAATAATATCGCATAATAAAAATATTGATTAACTTTTGTGAATATATTCATTGAACGCCGTTACATTATGAACAATATTTTGAAAACAATCCGTTTACTTTTCATTCTGTTCTATTATAAATATTCTTTTTCATTGACGACGTTTTCACAGCATTTGAAATTCAACGTATTGGTTGAAAAACGATTTTATTTCTGATAGATTCGATCGCTCGATTCATTGAATACCAGTTTGTTATGACAGTTACTAGATTACATCCAACTCTTCATTTTCAATTAACTTTGTAAACATTTATAGCATCGAATATAATGGAAAGCAGTTTGTTACACGGAATAAAATACATTGTACGTTGTTCCACTGAAGGGTAGTAAAGTATGTGTAGTAAAAGAACACTGTGTCTGTAATCAAATTACCAATATTCTGTACGAGTTTTTTTTAAATATTGTCTTTCTATAGTCTATAATTGTTCATTTTCCAATACTGTTTTTTTTTGTACTCGTATATATAGAAAAAGGATAGATTAAAAATTGTATTTGAATTGAAAATTGGAAAACATGGTGACTTGTCAAATATGTATTAGAATTAGATATTTGAATATAAATTCAATTTCAAGACTACAATGAATTACACGAGAAGAAAAAAGTAAAGTTAAAAATAAAATCTGTATAAACCGTATAAATGAATATTTTTAGAACCAGAAAGTGAGTATAAATATATATCGATTTATTTTAAAATGAAACCTTTAAAAAAACGATCCCTTTGTAAATCTCTTTTATCTGTATTTCTGGAAAAACGCTTGTTATTTTTAAAAGTACATTTGCAATATTAAATAATTTTGAAGATTACTAAAACAATACTTTTAGAGATAAAATGTGAATGATGAAAATGACAGAAATAAAAACATATATTCGAAAAGTTCTGATTCATGGTACTAAAATAACTTCTATATTCCAGAAAAGAAACTATAAAATAATTAAAACTTATATTCTTGTTTTCAATTGTGAACTCTTCCATTTTAATGTACAATATTCCATTCGTATGAACTAAAAGTTTCGAATTAACAAAATACATTGCAGTTGACATCACTGTAATTGAATAAATTCAAATTATATATAATTTGAACAAGTTTTAGAGTGAGTAATACTCTCTGAATATTTGTTACATAGTTACGAACTCACGATAAACATTTACAAATGTGCTTAATCATTAATTTAATAAGTAGTTTAGTATCCAAAAATAATCCTATTTAATGTACTTCCATTTTATAATAAGTTCAGAATTTTATTTAAATTTAAAACAAAATGAATTAACAAATAAGTTTCTATATAAAAAAATATAACCTATATAGAGTTCAAATTGCAAAAACGAGTTTTTAATGAACCATTATTAAATTACATTAATACTAGCATCTGGAATCACAAAAAAATAAAAAATAAGTATAACAATCCAAAATAGGTGCAAATAAGTGGTAAAATTGAAAATAAAAATATTAATTTCGTTTTAATTAATTAAATACATCTATCGAGTGGTAAAAAAAAGAAAACGCACGTGTGTGTGTGTATAAAAAACTTTCTTTAAATTGAAACTAGAGGACAACAAACAATCAAAGAGATTTCGAAGAATAGAAACTATTGAGATAAAGGAGCAAGTTGTAACACAATCCTACCGACTTTATTGCCAGTAGAATCATCTCTGAGAAAGCTACAAACATAATCCTCTCAAGATAGTAACACGAATATAGTTTGCATCTGTCTAGTCGATTGCTGCACTTTGATTTCATTTCGTGTTAGGATTTCAACGTTATCATTCCATCAACTAATGTTTCATCTCGTATGTCGTATGATAGTCGTAATGAAATCATGTTACTAATGGTGATACGATATATATATATATATATATATATATATATATATATATATATATATATATGCTAATCAACATCAATCTCTTCAAGTCCACAAATGAATCATGCATTTTCAGTTTGTTTTAACTGGACTTTTAATGGATTTCTTGCAAACTGCATTCATCACTTTAATAATAAACAGAAGCCATAAAAAATTACTGGATTAATTATATATATATATATATATATATATATATATATATATATATATATATAGTTAATTATCTTGGTTATTTCGATCAATATTTCAAAAAATAAATTCTCAATATATTTCTTAATATAATATAAATCACAAGATTTCAAATTTTCAATACAATTTTAATACGAACGTTTAAGAATGACTATCAAATATTTAAACAGCATGGTTGATGATGACACTTTAATTTACGATTATTCAGAATTAAAAAAAAATATTCTAGAAAGATGACAAATCATCGTTTATTATTGAAATAATAATTATTTATCAAAATACGACTAAACATAATATATCAGTATAATGATGAATTGCGTGGAGATATAAATTAATATATTTATTTTGGATGAAAAATGTGTTTATATATATATATATATATATATATAAACAAGCTTTTATGTCCCTAAGCTTCAGAATAAACAAAAAAACTATCGTAAAATAAAATTGTGTAATACATATTTTTATGAATTATAATAAACAGCAACTAATTGTTTATTAACAAATTATTTTCAATCATTATATTTGAAACAGCTAATTTATATTCCAAGTTACGATTTTCACACCTTCGACTTAATTTCAGTTGTTGTTCACACAAAGTCATGATTAATCGACGTTTGTAATCAAGCTAATTTAAACAAACTTTGCATGAATGTGACGAATGGATAGTCAACTTGAAGGGATTTTACTGAAATGATCTTGAAGTAAGTGTCTTATAACTTGAAGTTTGAAACATAAATTTAAATTACTACATCTCTTACTTATCTACTTAATCCTGTCTCATATGATAATTAATTATACAGTAGTATATATATATATATATATATATATATATATATATATATATATATATATATATATATATATATATATATATTGTGTCTTAATATTAATCGATACAAATTTTAAGTGATGTTTTGATTTAAATCAAAGTTAAACAGTAATTTATTTAAAGTAATTGTATGCATTGTATAATATGTATGCATATATAAACAGTTATCTTTTTTTAAAAAAAATGTATGAAGTGAATTGTAATGCATACTTTCAAGTACATTGAAATATGCTTGTTGAAGATATATTTCCATTTCCATAATCCATGTTCTATTTTCTTCCAGAAGGGCATATTTTTATTCGATCTATATATCATCTACGACGTTATGATAAAAATAGATATCTCTACATTTTCTTTCAGTGCATAAACCGTTGCTGAGAACGTCCTCCTATCTTGAACATAGCAGATCGATTTATCATCCGTTTGAAAATGCACTTCGAAGAAATGCATACGACCCGACTGTGTTCTCTACTCATCCGTACGACAAGGATCACATCTCCGTATAACAATTGCGAACCATCAGTAATCACTGCCGGTTAGATGGATGTCGCATACATACACTCTTACTGTATATATTCGCTTGTACCCTTTGTATCCAATCATATACCCCTACTTCATACACTTTTCCCGTCCTGGTGTCTATTACAGATAGTTTTTGCTCGCAGAAGTGAACGTGACAAAGTGAGTTCCTGCCATAGTAGCATGAACCATTTTTATTGGTCTACGTTGATAGAACGCATTACGTGTAGAAAGATGATGTATTTAGATAAGTCTTTTCATTGAAATGTACGTCAGGCTCAATATAAATTGCCACGCACACACACACACACATATATATATATATACAAATAAATTTTAGAAAAATAATTTAAAACAGTAAACAGTAATAAAAGTGAAAAAAATATTTTTTCCTACTAGAGAAACTCAACGAATACTAATATTTAACTTCATCTTTTTGAAACGATTAAGAATGTGAATTCAGCTAAAAATCTATATCATCCAATATCAAAATTAATAAAACGAACTGAAATTATTTGTTATCCATTAAATGTACATAAACTCATGATATTATTATATTATGAATTTATATCTTTTCAATATATACTAAGATCACACTTTTATCTTCTATGAAGTCGCACTGTTTAATTCAGAAATGCAAATAAATTATTAAAAAAAAGATATAAAACATTATGAAATAATAATTTATAATACTGAAAAAAAATAATTCAAATACGTCGTCAATTTATTTTCTTCGTTGCTATTGGTATTTTCATGTAATATTATATTTTATTTATATATGAATGATTCCATTAAGTACTTTATTTCATATAAATTATACATTACATATATATATATATATATATATATATATATATATATATATATATATATATAAATGATGTTGTACGTGTGTCGGTTGTGATATCGATTAAATAATTTTCACTTTGTTTAATGATTCAGCAAAAAACTGAACACAATTGGCTGAATTCGGTGTAGAAGCCGTATCATTATCTATCTGATGCTGGATTGAAAAATGACATTTTTTCAATCTAAAGCTGTAAAACAGTTCCGCGTTTTTAAACATGGCTGAATAATAATTTGAAATACTTTTTAAACAACCATTCTGAAAGCATGACTAGTATTTATTAAATTAATTGTCGACGACAACGTTATACATTAAGATTGGTATTTTTCATTTATAGGCTCTCGTTAAAAGGATATTTGTATTTTTATAAGAAGAATATTTGATGTAAAGAAATAGTAATTTATCATCGAATGGAATGCTTCCGTAATATGTATAAAAATCCTATTTAATTTTCTTGGTATTACGGTAATTTATAAGCTTTAATACGTTTTGCTGCGTTTGGCGTTTTCTTTTTTTAATATAAAATAAACGAGGTCACAACTGTTTATTTTTTTGAAAATATTTGTTAGGCGGAGTTATAAAGTAGTAATATTTAAATGTTTTAAACACGTGTACATAAATAAATATTTAAACAATATTGTTTTACATATGTAAAAGGAAATTTTGTAGTGTGAACTTATTTTTTTTTAAGATATGAAAGAAATGCATGATCCTGTATTGAATTATGGGAATGTTTGCTTGCTAACCAGTTTGGATACGAATTTAGACGAGCATAATTAAATGTTTGCTTTATTTTCAGGTTAAAATTATATTTTTTTCTGAAAATAAAATAATTATATATTCGACACACAAATATCCTCAGGAGGAAACAGAAGAAAATACGTACAAAATCATAAATCATTGTAACAAACGCATAAATCATTGTAAATGTTTCGCGTGCTGATAAAAAAATAAGCACGTTCACAGAAAAAATAATTAGTTCCACAAATTTGTCTAAATAAAAAAAAATACTCGCACAGCGACTGAATATTTTCACTTTGTTTACTGTTATCATGAATGGATTAAACGTAAACAATAAATAAAATTCAACGTTTTATCCAACCACATTTTTTTTAATTAAAATGTCTCACACCAAACAAGCCTTCACTGCCACGTGTTATACTTTAATAAATGATTCACTGTGCGCGTGTTCGTACCCGGCGAACAAACACTGCATACAATGGTAGTGACGTGTTACAATTGGGTTACAAATTATCAACACACGAGTTTCGGGACGGACTCGTTACGAATTGAAACTAGGCGTCAGACCGAATGAAGACACAGACAATGTGTGTAACAACATCGGGAGGCGTATAAATTGGGTGGTATATCATGCGGTGTTACAAGGTGGGAGGCATTAGTAACGCACGCTAATTGTCATCAATGTTTGCGAGAAGACGTTCCGGCCTGCTGAAGAATGTGCGCATATTAATATGAGACCGTCAAGAAATTATTTAAGTTGTTATTGCTCTTAATATTTAATAATTCTAGACGGTAATGTTGACAGATACGGACGATTCAAAACTTGACATGTTTACCATTTATAACAGGGTTAGATAGGCCTGTAGCATCAGCTAAAAATAATAGTTGTTGCAACGAATTTCAAATAAATGACGGATTTCCAACTCAATGAATTCATGAATAGAAAACAAACAGAATGTGTATGTATATATATATATATATATATATATATATATATATATATATATCATAATTCCAGATTAATGTACATGTACATATATTGAAAAGATACTTTTAAATAAAATGCTTTCCAAAATAAATGTGGTTTATATGAATTGAATACGAAAGGGATTTATAAAAACTGAAATACATTAAATTTTTCTCATGAAATATGAACGCTTTCATGAATTTTTCTGAAAGTTCTGATCAAATACAACGGAAATTAATCTTTACCTTTATTTCGTATTTACATATACATACAAACAGTTATTTTGAAAAAAAAAGAACATGATTTATTTTGGAAGTATATGCATACAGAAATTATAATGGAGTTCAGTGAAGTAGACAATAAATATCATAACAAAATAACGTTTGTAATTTTGTTATGATAATTAATTGTCGAGAACGATTAAGGCATTCTAATACAATTTCAATTTGAATATTAATTTGTATATATGTAAGAACTGAATGTAATTACAGTAAATGAATTGTGCTAAATTTCGAAAAGCTCTCGTTGTCAATTACACCGTTCTAAATAAATATAAATGAATAAACGAAACGTTTGATAAGAACATAATACTACTTGTCGAAAATTACTACAATAAATAAACATAACAATATAAAATATTTAACGTGAATAGACAACATTAATATCATCACGTTTTCATACCACTCGGTTCCGTTCGAAAATTTCACAATTAATTTCAAACGGTATCGATTTCAATATAATATCAAAATCTCTCGAAATAAAATAATTGAATTGTACCTTTATGAAAAGGATTCTATCAAGGATATTACAAAACCTTATCTGGTTCGTGAAATTAAATTCGACTGCCTCTTTCGTTATTGTCCGGTTATATATTAATTCGACGTGACGAGTTAATGCTCATGGCTCCTCTGCTACTATTGCCGACTTGAGTAAAACTTTTCATAAGTAGATTACCTTTCTTGGCGTGGAAATGCGGAAGGATGAATTTGCGACAAATCGTAAAACTGTACTTTTCTTTTAGAAAAAGGAATTTCATAACACTTTTAAAAATTATATATATATATATATATATATATATATATATATACGAATGTCTATCAATACATGTAATATTTACTAATTGCAATTCAAAAATCTGAATAATAATTTTCCATGTCATCGATATTCATTTATGCTTCGCTCATGTCTACAAACATCTAAAGATTTAAAACAGAATTAACTGACCTCTCTTATTTCCAAGAAGAATGTTTAGTTTTTTTAAAGTAATGAAATATAAAAAAAATGTTTCTTACAAAAGTAATCAGCAATTCTAATTTATTATTTTAAAGAAGTTAAAATAGATAAGTGAGTAACATATATATATACATATATATATATATATATATATATATATATATATATATATATATATAATATACTCAAGCAGTAAAAAATACGAACTTCAAAATTTTAATAACCAATTAAAAATTCATACTTTCTTTAAAACTGACGGCAGTGTTAACATTTTTTAAAGAAAAATGAGAAGAATAACAGTGAACTATATAATGATGTTAAATAATAAAATGTGACAGTTTGATCGAAAGAGAGTCAAGTTCTTATGAAAGAGGCAACTATGTACAATCTCGAAGTAACAATGTTAAATGAAAGAGCATTCTCTTTCACCTAACATACAGCATACCGTCTTTCATCTAACATACATCCTGACTTTCTTCTTTAATGAAACCAACATTTTAAAAATAAGAATTTTTTTAATATAAATATAAGAAAATAATATAAAACTTATCAAAATACTAAACATGTATTTCTGCTTATTATAGAAGTCTAACGATGGTTAAAACAGCAACAGAAAAAAATAAAAAAGTATGTTTTCTTTAATCCAAGAATTTTCATAACAATTTTATAAATACATACATACACACACACACACACACACATATATATATATATATATATATATATATATATATATATATGTATATCAAAATTACAGATAATTATGAAAAACACTCGATTCAATAAAGAGTACAATTAAGTTATCTAACAAGTATCCATATGATAATGAAATGAAAACTATTATTCATGATTAATTATGACAGGAAAATTCACGCATTTGATACTAATAAATTTATCGCAAACAAGTGCTTTTCATTAATTTTTATTTTCTGTATTGTTCGTTTATTCAGTTATAAGCACAGACTTTATATCAATTATTCTTTCAAAATTTATTATCTAGAATTATATATTTCAAACATATTCAATGTTTATAAATAGATATTCTTTTAAGCATAAGTAATTATGATTATATACACCACCTTTTTACATGGAAAACTAAATGATTTCTAATCAATACACAAATTCAATAATAATTTTCAAAAAATATAACTAACTAGTCAACTTTTGATTTCATTAATTCTATGAATTCTAATTTACAAAGATCGTTTATCTTCGTACGACAGATTTTAATATAATATTGTTTAAAATACAAAACATATTTCTGAATACTATACGAAGAAGTACTTTATTGAAATATATAATAAACGGATGCTTTATTGTTAACAAATTCTGCTTTGATATTACAAAATGTTTTGTTCGCTATTAAAAATTCTTTTGTGCCTTAGATATTGAGAAAGGAAAATGTATCGTTTTTTTTATAAGATTTCAAATTCTGTAAATAGACTGTACGAAAGTTATTATGTAAGATATTGTAGGACGTTAAATCAAAAATATAAGATGATTTTTTATATAGTTGTATATAATTTTATATCCTTTACAATAATATCATAATAAACTATAAAAATATAAAAATTATACGTTTCATGTACTACCGTTATACTTTTTTAAATTTTATTTTGATTTTGATTTGATTGTACAGAATTTTAAAACTGAATGAAAAATATATAATTACAAACATGTGACATAATCACAAATTATGGAGTTATATCTATCATACTTTCTTACAGATTTTATTAAAATTTGAAGTACATTTTTTAACTATTTATTTGTGCAGATTTGAAGAAAGCTGATTAATATTTTCAAGCTTTATGTAAATTGAATTTGTTATTTAGGAGTTCGAGAGATTCCGCAAGTAATTACATTTTTAACAATAAAATATTTATATTTTTTAATAATTTTAAATAACTTTTAAAAGAATGGATCATTTTAAATATAAATAAAACTAGAAACGTTTAATTTGATAACGGATTAGACTACCGAAATGATTGAAACATTATTTAAAGTCAGCTCAGTAGATTAACTTCAATAAAACATTACAAGTGTAGTGTGTGACTTCAGTATCACATGTTATTGTAATTCAATACCTCTTCTGAAGATGTAGACACGAACAATGTTTACACGGATACACTGCAGACTTTTAGCAATGATGCACTGAGTTATTCGACTGTGAAAAAAGTGGGTAGAAATTTCAAACGCGGAAGAGTGAATTTGAAAGACGAACCGTACAGTGGACGTCCTGTTTCAGCCACATCAACGAAAATATTAAAGTTGTCAGATAACAGTGCGGGTTATTTCCCGATTTCAAAAAAAAAGTGTTTTAGGGTTACAAAACATCATTCATTGTGACTTGAAAACGAAAAGATTATTGTTCGTAACATGAAACAAATATGAAACGATCATTATAAATATAGATGATTAACAAGTACAGTGATTTCAGAGACATTACAATGTGAAATGATGATTTATTTGTATTCGTTCTTTAATAAACTAATTAATTAACGAGCACAATATTTTATTAAGTACTTTTTTTTGAGAATAGACGAGTTAATAATTAATATACTCGTATACGATAAAAATGTTCATTTTTTTTACAGTTGACTTGAAATTGATCATTTTTAATGAAACTTTTGTATGAAATTAAAAAAATATATTAAGTTTAACAGTGAAATTATTTCGCAGTCAAGATGAAAACTTTTGAAAAACAATTAAAATTTAAGATCAACCAGATGCTCTCTCTAAAAGCAGCACGAATTGAAATTAAGTTATAAACGTTGTATAAAGTAATACTTGGAAGTTCCATCAAATAACCTACAGATATTTATTTATTATTAAAGGTTATACGTTATTAATATATAATAAACTAATATATATATATATATATATATATATATATATATATATATATATTCTTCTTTTAACACATTTTGTTTATTAAAAAGAAAATATAAAAATCAATTAAATTAATCAACTCTTAACTTAAATTGACATCTTCTGTTCTAATAAAGTTAAATTATTTTAACAACGCTATGAATTTTGATAGAAGTTATTTTGAGCTAATTTTGTTTATTTAGAAGACTGCAATCAAGAAATATGCCAGTGATTCAATACAGAACTTAAATCATATAGAACAATAATTATATCATTCACGAGAGCGATGGGACAAAATATATATGAAAATAAGAGTTTTAATCTATACAAATTGTTTATCATTAACACTTAGAAGCGAATAGACTATTTTCAAATTAACGTTTTCAACTAACCAAAAACGGTTTATTAGAGAAAAAGTGTTAATAAAAAATATCAACAAGAAACTAATTAAGTCCTTAAAGGCAGACTGTCAGTTACGTGTATTATCCAAATATATTTTTTTTTAAAAAAAAACACAAATAAGAGCATTTAGATCTATAATAGACATCGAATAGAAATAAAATAATTCTTCCAATTGTACGTTGACAAAAATAATACTTTTTATATTTCAACATAGCAAATTCGAAAAACAAACAATTTCTATCCAGATAAAATATTTGTAACCACATATAACACATCAATATTAATTGAAAAATAATTTCTTATCAGCACATTCAATACGAAAGCTTGTGTAAAGTCTATAATTTCGATTTTATCCATTTCATTTTCAATAATATTCAATGACTCTGTACGTGCTTAATTAGAAATAAATATTTGCTTTATTCAATTACATCGAAAAAATAAACAATATACTTTTATAAGTTCTAACTGTTTTGAATGCTGTAAAATAATTTTTCGAATGAACATAAATATTGATCGAATTATTTTCAATGCAATCAACCACACGTTGACATTTGAATATAAATACAGTTTTGAATTTGAAATAAACAACGATGTAATCGATTAAAAAGTATAAAATTGTTAATATATTCGTTAGCTGTGATTTTGTCCTGTTTGTAATATAAAAATTCAGTTCGAAAGTTTAACTACTCTGCAAAACATTTAAAATTATTTTAAAAAAATCGTATTATTTTTATAATTCTATTTTTGTTCAACTTATAAAATTTATCAATTACATATTTATATAAAATATTGATTAATACTATATATTTATTATATTTAGTGATAAATACAGATATCAATATTTATTTTTTTTTTTTGGTTTTAAATTGAATACTTGACAAATAAACTGTTGAATTTTCTCTTGAAATTAATTCGAAAATAAAAAAAAAATACTACAAGCGAGGTATTCTAGGACGAAATGAAAAAATGATTATTATTTTTATAAATCTAAACATTCTTTTTCATTGAAATTATTTTCAAATAAAAAAACCGGAACTGAAACTTACAATTTATTATTTTTTACCTACACTAAAACATTCATTATTCTTTACCACATCAATAATGGATTTGTGAATGTCAATACACTTCACATGAAAATAAATCAAAATACCAATTCGTTATAAAATAAATTGAAGTCATTTCATCGGAGAACCAATTTAAAACTAAATCGAAATTACATTAGTTACCAAAAACAGAAAAAATGTTAACTTCAACATACTGTACGTGTGTGTTTTTATATGTATGCATGAATTTATATTTAAAAATTTTTGACGTTCGTCAAAACGTCCCTTTGATGTTTGCACCGTTCCATTTGTCATGCCGAAAAGCAATCGAATAGGTTCCGCGTGGCGAACTTTATATTCTTTTGAATCATAAAAGGTTTAGGAAACAAGATACAATGTTCTCATTTATCATCTTTGTTGTGTTCACCGTTTTCCACTTATATAGGAGATAAAGACGGTAACATTGTGAATTGAAAACATAAAGTTGTTTTTCTTACGGAAGCGAGATAATGCGTCTTTTATACAGTAGCGTGCAGTATTCTTTTGTGTTGAATTCACCTTTGTTTATACCTTTTATGCTTATTTAGTTAGTGCTATGATTTTAATACCAATTATCTTTCATACTGAATTAAACTAATTGAAAACATAGTTTTCATTGTATACTATTGTTTGTAAAATAATAAAATTCTCTATTTCTCTCTCTCTCTCTCTCTCTCTCTCTATATATATATATATATATGTTTGATTAATAAAAAAGAAGATTTAATATGTAAATATATCAATTTTCTGACCTACAACCAATATATATATATATATATTTAAAACAATATTATATAGTTGTTATAAAAGAATATATTACATAATGTTTAACAAAGTAATATTTTTTTACAAACATTACGTTAAAATATCCCGTCAATATCCTTCATACCAATATCCTTATTGATTAAACTTTCGACATTTCCAGCGTATTTAGTTATCCTTTTGTCTGTAAGTTTTTTCCTGTTATTCTTTTGTGCTTTTTTCTGTTTGTTAAAAGAAAAGAAACAAAACACATATAAAGTCAACGCTAGTGCGCCACTGTTTCCACCGTCATCGTCGACAATGGCCGAAGTTGCCTTTTATTCTTCATGTCGACAGCGTGTCTTTCACACTTCTCCTACCCTCTTACTTCCTTCCTTTTTACACTCGCTAAGCACTTGTTATTTCGTAGAACTTTAATTTCAGCGAATTTAATTTTTTGACGGTCTACAATCAACATTATTATTTTAAACTATAATTTGTTTTGTTGACTTAAAAGTCAAGCACTCTAAATAAAAAATATGGACTTACTATTCCTGTTACAAACCTCATATAGATAACAAACAAATACATACATATATCGTTACATTTAACCACTGTTTGTTTGAAACAATTAGGTGTTAAAGCTTCAACCATTTAAGAAAGGAATCAAATAGAAAAATGTCAAGTTATAAACACAAACATTATTAGAAATGTAATTTCACTGAATTTATTCAAATATTTGTTAATTTTAAAATATTGATATTTGAAGGATATTTAACGCAGAAAAATTGAAATAAAAAATCATTCATCAACTTTTTTATCGCCCAAAGTCTATGAATTTATTAAATATAAAGGAAGTTTTAATAAAAATAATATATTTATATATTTTTTAAACAATTATAAATAAATAAACGTAGTTGTGAAATTTAATGATTTATTATGCAAATTCATTAATTAAAGTATTGAAATTTAATGTTCAATAATAGTAGAATTCATTTAAAACAAACGTTTTATATAAAAATTATAGCAATTGAGAAAACACTCGAAACTACCACTTAATGGAAAATAAAGTGAAATAATAATTGCTCGAAGAAAGATTTTAATTATTTCCGAGATTCTGTCGATTGGTTTCTGTAAAAAGACACTCGAGTAATACTACTGAACGCGTTTCCAACGTATAAATCACTTTAAATGAGACTGAAATGAATTCAATTAGGTTTCGTAGTGATTCCACACAAAATGTATACAGATACAAACAATAAAACTGTTAATAATGTAAAATGAATTATGGCGACGTAATAAATAAGTAAATTATACAATAAATACTTAATCTGTTTTCTTCGCAGAACGTGTCGTACAACGCTTTTGTGTAATTATCCGCGATCTAACGAAGATAATAAAACAATGAATAGGACCCGTCGCGGATTATATAGCTGTAAAATTTTACAGAGTTAATAAAGTCATTTCCATGAATGCGCCGATGCAGATAAAACACTGTGCTACTACTATCGTCACAATGAATTTTCTCACCGTGATAAATAAATTTTTATCGACGCCGTGCCGGAATCTGTTCGTAAATCATATCCGGTGACGTTAAATGACGATATCATCGTTATATACTATACGAGCCATCAACTTTATGAGTATTTATATGCAACTAAAACTGAAAATTGCTTCTAATATGAAAATTTGTCATTCTGTTACCGTGTAGTTTGTAAACATACTTTGTGCTCGTGATTGTGAAATATGTTTTATTCGTGATGTTTGGTGTAAATTAAAATGTATTTTCATATATATATATATATATATATATATATATATATATATATATATATATATATATATATGAGTTGTTTAAAATGCTTTTGTTGGATTCAAAGAGTTTCATTTGTATAATAAAATATGTATATGTATATATATATATATATATATATATATAGTGTGTGTGTGTATGTAAATATGTATAAAGTTTACAATTTAAATGATGATATATGTATAGCTATTAACGTTTATTTCAAGAATAAAAAATACATGGAAAAATATATGTATATCTCGATGATAACTTTTATTAATATTAATGTCGAATTAAATCTGGAATTACAATCAAATAACCAAATTAAAAACAATCGTTTCTTCATTTTTTCTAACTTATCTATGTAAATCGGTATTTATCAACTTATTGTCTCCATATCGTTGATAATTGACAAGTTGTTTATAAACAGACCGACCTTGTACAATCGAATATTTATTTTGTGTTTCCACAAACTGACAAAAAAATTAGATTCAAATATAATTAATTTTTTTTAAAGAAAACTTGCACAAACACCATACGGAATATTTCTATACATTTTTACTTATATTTTTTTCAAAAAACGATATTACAATATATAAACTTTGCTTCTGCTTAAAATTTACATTATCATTCGTAAATCAGTAACCATAATTTCTCCTTAACAGAGTCGGTAATAAAGGAAAACATTGTATATTTATTGAGAAGAATTTCATCGGCAACCTACTTTTCTCAATGATTTTTTATATCAATGATATAAAGTAATATGAGAGACAAAATATTGGTATAAACATATTATAGTTCTACAAATTTTGTTCCAGCATCTCTTCTATACAACTTGTTAGTTAAAAATTTCTCAACAGTTTTGTTACATTTCTGAGAAGTAAATTAGTTTTATATTCGATAAAATAACAAAAATGTTGTTATAAATGAATATATATATATATATATATATGTGATTTTTTAGAAATATAAATAAATAGAGATATCAGATCAGAAACTTTCTGTCAAAACTTTTTTATTCAAGAGTAACTTTAAACGATAAAAGTTTAAATGATGTTTTCATCGCTTTGATCGAAATGTAATCTTCTTTACGTATCTTAATATACTAATTTTCCGATAACAAAAAATATATGAAAAATTCATATTTTATATATACAGAATTATTTTATTAATTTGAAATGAGATGTATAGAAGAAATGTTCCTAAAATTTTCAATCGATAAAAAGTATTATTTATATGAAATAAAACTTTTGTTACTAGAATATAAATGTGTATAATTCAATATAAAGACGAATTGATTTAAAAAGAGAAGCCAACGTAATACTAAGTCATTGAAAAACAATTAATTTTTTAATTAAAACTATTTTTACAACACCGTTTAAACAGTATCGGTAACAATACATCACAAAAGAAATTTCATTTTATAATATCTTCTTTCACCCGTCCGCACTATATTATGCTAACATAATATTCAGAAGGGTTATTCGTAATCCATACGGAAGAGGAGACCGTAGGCTGGAAATCTCCCATACCGTAAATAGAGGAAACCCGATTGGCAAATGTGCGTTCAAGGACTAGTCGTAAAAACATTTTATAGCCATAACGCGTTAATACTCGTATATGACCGTTCTATTTGAAGGCTGGAAGATGAAATAGTAACGACGTACTATATTGTTATAACCATGTCAAATAAATCTGTCGACGCGGTTATGGAAACTTTCGAATAAGAAAATCGATAAACTTGGAATTTATTGTTCGTGCTGTAGTAATGGTTTTAGCTGAAAATACGTTTGTGTACATCGTGTGTATTTCAGATATAAATTAGGCGAGTGTAACGTATCGTTTGAATTACGAATCGTAAAATATTGAAAATATGTCTCGAGTACAATACTGATAATAGATAGAAGCGAACAAAGATATCCGATAGGGGTTTCGCGTACTTGCGAAATTTTTATGTTTGCAGAAACGATGAATTTAATAAAATTTTATTCGAGTTCTTTAACCTCTTAAGTACTTTCAATGTAATTTTATAGATTTATGTATTGTTCGTAAAATGTTTTCCACGTGATATTACACTCGAGTGAGTGTGTATACTTTATTATAGTTATAAACGTATGCGGGTATTTTTGTTTATGGATACAAATACTAAAATATACTTCAATATTCCACGAGGTTCTCAGTCTGAAATATAACATGTGTTATTTAATATAACACTTAATAAATCACATTAATTATCAGGCTATAATAAATAGATTGATTTTTTTATTGTTTATTTACACAAACTTTTTCATGAATGGAAGAACTGATTTTTTTTAGCAACGCACCCAGAAATTCCATTAATACATTTACAAGACACAAATATGAAAAGTATAAGAATTATGAGACGATTTTCCTTTAATATAATAATACTGAAATTGAAAAAAATGGTTTATTATATTCCTACACTATCAATTATTAAATTTTATAACTATTTTCTTGTAAAAATAATGTAATAAAAAACACACATCTTTTGACTTCTTTTCTATTCTTCCTCTAAGTGATATTTTTAATCTAATCATATTAAGTAATGCAAATCATTTTTCATGGTACTTCTAAATTGAACATTTTTGACAATTAAAAATGAAAAGGGATTAAATAACAGTATATAAAAAGTATACTAGTATAATAATAATTTAATTGAGACCAGGCATACACAACCTCCTCCTCCCCCGCCTCAAGAATATTCATTGGAATTTTTAATATTGTATAATTTTAAAAATGGAAAAAATATTCACAATTTAATCTCTTATTAGTATCAAACATATTAAGAACTTAGTATAGTACTGGATGTCGTTCTAATACATATTTAAGATAATAAAATTGTGTGTGTATGTGTATATCACATCAATTTTATAAAGTCTTTAAGTACAAATTATTCACTTTTGAAAATAAAACAATTAGGATTTTTTTCAAGCACTGAGAATATATATCTAACATAGAGCTTGTTATATATTGAATTTCCTTCAGAGCTTGATACGCAGGATCATTATAAGCTCTACAATAAAATCGAAAAGCTTACCCCAACTACGAATATAAGTTTATCTGAAAAGTGGTTGTTTCGAGCTTTATAAAAATTTCAGAATTACATATATATATATATATATATATATATATATATATATATATATAAAAGAAAAAAATAATTACAACGAAAATCAATATATGGAGAAACAAAGAAAGACAAGATACATTCAATAAATTATAGTTCGTATTGCTTCTACAAAATATTAATTGGATAAAATTGAACGAACTACGGATTCAATTAAAACAAATCGTTCTACAGAACATTTAATTGTTTTATATTTGCAAAATACGGAACGTGAACGTACGAAAATGTATACAGAACATATATATTCATTACATATTCAATGATAATAACGCACATATACACATATAACGTACACGAGAACATTAAAGTTTTCACTTCAATGAGCATGAAATCAAAAAATTCGATCTCTCCTAAAATACCAACCTTAAAATACATATAGCTAGGTAATAAACGTTTATAGGATGTCACACAGTGGTTGACTGACGCCACCGCCCTGGGACCATGCGATGCCAACATTGCGGGTTCGGGGTCAGTAGCTGTCTCTCCTTAGGATCGTTGCATTGCGGGTATGACGGTTTGACACCATCGTACCATCATAACGTCTACACCGCACTCCATGTCACTAATGTCCAATGTATTGTATAATACACATGAGTATATATATATATATATATATATATATATATATATATATATATATATATATATATATATATATATATATATATATATATAAAGCACCTTTGTCAAAGCGAACTCACAAACCATCATGAATTTTCAGACACGAATGCATTTATTATTGTGGCTGTTTGTTTATTAAATTTACATAGAATACGTGGCTGAGATCATGTCAAGGTCGCTGAAATGTTTTACTGAATAAATTGAATTTGATATACGCGCTCGTTTAAAAAGTCATTTATTTCCTTTTTGGTTTATATATATATATATATATATATATATATATATATATATATACATTTGTTATAAAAAATATATGTGTATGAATGTATAAGATAAATTGCTCGAAATTTCTCATTCTTTATTTAAAGACGCAGATGTAGCAAATGGAAATATGTTATACATATTTCAATAAATTAAAATTGCTATATTCAATTTGTTGAGTCGTATAAATATAAATTATATATTACGTTTTTCGTTATAATCATTTATGCCTGCGAAAGAGAATTATAAATTAAAGGATCTTAAGTAAAAATGTTTGCAAGGACTTCTGCGAAGAGAATTAAGTCAGTGTATAATATTTAGAAGGATCCTAATTAAGATATTAAATGTTAAATGCAGGTACTTAATATTTTCTCGTTTGTATCTTATTTAAACATGATTAAGAGATGATTTCTTTGCATTTACAAGTCAAAGAACTTTTAAGTATGATGTAAGATGGACTTTTTTAATATAATTGGCAATCACTTTCATACATACAAGAATATATATATATATATATATATATATATATATATATATATATATATATATATATATATATCTGTATGTGAGTTTGGCTACTGTTTTTTTAAATGAAGTTAAAATTATTACTCAAACAAAACCCTTAAGTAAATGAATGCTTAATACAGAGAAGAAAATCAAATATATATTTCAATGAATGACGATCTTGAATGAAAAAAAAAACTTTAATTCTAAAACACACACACACATATTTAAAATAACTAAATAATTTAAAGAAATATTTTAATATTTAACCTTTACCTTCTGCTAGATATCAATTTTCGTTTAAAATCAGAAATAGTCAATTTAAATATTCCAGAAAATAAATTTCGCTTAATCTACAATATAAATTTGCAGTGTTGATTTTACTTCTTTCGAATTAATTAAAATTTATCTAACATTTTAACAAATATCAATGAAAATAAACAAACGTTAATTACTAATGAAATATTCATATCTGTTTAATCAAATGGCTAATATATGTATATATTTTCAATTTGTGTATGAGAAACTGTTAAGTTATAACGTTTTGTAGGAGGATAAAAAAATAAATTTCATTAATTTGTTGATATTTATAATCTTCTCTTGTTTGAAACAGACACATTTTTATGAATATTGTACATATAAAATAACAGAAATGCGAGTAAATATTCGAAACTGGTATCAATAAATCTATTCATATTAAAAATAAATTAATCATTTTATTGCTTTCCTAATAAATCAATTATACTTAAATTTGTATATGAATGAATTGATAAAGAGAAAATTTTCACTTTAATTTAAAATAGTAAATATGCACATATTCTTTTAATTTTCTTAGAGTACATCTGTAATATTATTCAAATTTGCAATTCACTAAATGGAACATGCAATAATTTAAAACATATACAATTTAAATTTATTTATAAAAGAAAAAATCAATAAGTGATTGTCATGTTTCAAAATATTTTCAATTATATCAATCAACACTAGAATTAATATTAAGATACCATCGATAGAACCAACAAATTCAGATAAAATCTCTCGTATTACCGATTGTAATAAAAACAGAGCACAGCATCCACTTTGGTTACTAATGACCGTTAAACTTCTGTACGCTCACTTGCGTACGTATGAATGATGTGTGCGTGTGTGTGTATTTATATATACATACAGACTTTGTAGATATGTTTTCCCAAGTAGAAGATTATAGGGCTCGGTGGCCAAATTAGTAAATCGGGATTGACGAGATTACAGCATATACTTTGCAAATTAAGGCGACATACACCTTCTTGCTCTTGTCTAATCAGTGGAAACCATGCTCGATATTGGATTACCGATAAGAAGTTGCTTGCTTGCTGGTGTGGCTGGCCGACGAGCCGTGGAGGCTTCTCGTTAACGGCTAATTGCAGTTCAAGATGCTTCGATAAATTCGATAAAGTTCAAATTGAGAATTTCATTCGTCGAACAATGAAATTAAAAAAATACGATTTATTTTATATAACTTTTCGAATTCAAACAAACCATATTTATATCCAAATTAGTTCGTCTCATTTCTCTATCATCTTATTCATATTAATAAGCACAATATAATATTATTTATTTTTATATCAATTAAATAAAATTTTTATTTAAACGTTTTACGTTAACACGTTCCATTATTTGTAATAGTTTTGTAACTGAAATTATAGTATGAAACGACATTAATGTAAGTTTTATTTTTAGAACTATATATATATATATATATATATATATATATATATATATATATATATATATATATATATATATATATATAAAGTAAATTCTACACTGTGGTCGTTATACGTTCCAAGTAAAATAAGACACGTCCAGCTTTTCTGCTTAGCGTTGAAAAGGTAGATGATGATTTATTACATCTTTTCTTCTTCGACAAAAGAAACGTTTTGCTAGAAGAAATATCGACATTAGAATCGTACGTTGTTGATAGATCACGTAATTGATAATCAATGGTCTAAATGATTCATCAAACATATAAAAAATGTCGATTATTTGGTACAAATGTAATGAGCAGGTCTCAATCAATCATTTTTTAAAGAATTGTTTTTAGATGCATTTAAAAATGATGCAAGTTAGTAAGAAAATATAATTTTGTCAGTTGATTTGCAAAGTATTATCATTTTTATGAATAATTATTTTCTTATTATTAATTCTCCTTTAATGAATAATATAGGCGTGTTCAGTGAAAAAAAATAATTCTATTTTTTAGAACTATTTATTTGTAGAAAAAATATATAATAATTAAAAAAATAACTTTTCTAAGTTTATTTTGCATGGGATACTGAAATTTTCAAATCCAGCTACGCAGATATTTTGTATAAAAACCTTTATATGTATATAACAAAAAGATACTTAATTTATTTTTTAATTAGATTAAATCACTTTTAAAACAATAAAAGTCTGTAAAGTTTAAAACGAAAAATCATCTATCTTCGAACTCCATTCATAACACTATACTTTAAAAAAAAAACTAATTACTTCCTGAATAAATTATGATCCAGTTACATCTCCGAGTATGAATTAGACCCGTTAGCTTGTCTGTACATTGGATGAAAAAAATATAATAAAAAAGTAAAATTCTAAAGTTCAGTAAAACTAATTTTACTACGAGATAATGAGACATTTGTGTGAACATCTACACAAAAAGGTAATTTTCTTCTGTAAGGAAGAAGAATAATAAAGTGAACCGTGACGTCGGACTGATTGCAGCTCTACGTCACGGGATACTCGAGAGTCATTTGCTAGCATCGCGTCGCGGGTTGAACAAATCAGGCGTGAAATCTCAGTCGGGTTCTGTGATTACAAATACTTGGAATTGTCAGAAAAGTTGGAACGATTTTTTATATCGTTTTTTCTTCTTTTTCTTCTCTTTATAGCTCTATAACGGTTTTATTATTTCCATGACGACACACACACACACATACACACACACACACACACACACACACACATATATATATATATATATATATATATATATATATATATATATATATATGTAAACAAACATATACAGTATTTTTAAAGTTGATGAAAAAATTAATTTTACTTGTATCGGGATTGAACAAAAAAATTACACAGTTACTCGTTGAATTTTTTTGCTTGAATAAATATAAATGAGCTTTCAATAGCGACAATGTAAATCATTTTATAGACAAATATTCTGTCTACTCAACCAACTGTAAACATTTTTCGATTTATTAGAATTTATAGAACAATAAAGTAATATATTGTTTTTCTGTAAGTTTTTTTTAAAAGAAATATCAGCGAAAAGAATAATATTTGAACGTACATTAAAAAAATATTATTCCGTTAAAAGCTCATAAATATTTCAGTCTAGCTTTTATGTAAACGAATTGATATTGAATTTAAAAATAAAAACTGACATCGAGATAAAAAGTAAATGTTTTCAAATATGGAAAACTGCAAAAAAATCAATAATAACTAATATTGACAAACAAAATGAAATATTTGTAAATTATTACTTGAGCCTTTTTTTTAAAAAAAAACTAATAAATAACAATTTCAAATTGAAAAATAAGTCTTTACGATTACTAAATTAAATTCAATTTCGGAACAGAAATTAAACTATCTTTATTTTACTATTAAAGCCCTTACAAAAATATATTACAGTTTAAAATGGAAATTTTACATTATTTTTTTCTCAAGTAATAATAAAAGTCTCGCATAATTTCGACGTTTTATATAATTAGAAAGCTTTAAAATATTTTATTGTAATAGAGATTTCATTTCTTAATGTGAACAATTTCATATAATTGAAAAAAACATTTAGGATTCAAAGAAGAATCTTTTATTCTACATTATATTTCTAAATCTATTTAATTAAATCTAGTAAATCTTATATATATATATATATATATATATATATATATATATATATATATAACATTATGATCATAACTATAAAGTTTTCTAAATTATTATTAAAGTTTTGTGCACTATTCTTTTATTAATATCACTTCTATACTCTGCAACATCACAAATTTCATCAAAAACATATTCTTTTTTTGTAATTTTTTATAACTTTATATGAATAGCATAAAATAAACTTTTTAAAGTGACTTTTTTATACAGAGTATTAAAAGAATCGATAAAAGTAAAATTTTGCATCGTGTTTGAACAAACATACATTTATCTTCTTTGTGAAATTCAAGTGAAGTATATTAAAGATTTATTATTTAGACAAGTAAATCCATGGATAAATCATATTTTTTCAGACATTTAATAAGAATTTATTTTGTCTCATAGCATGTAATCTTTCTTAAACGAACAATATGGTTCAACTTTATTAAAATTTTAATTATAAAGTTTAAGAGCAAAGTGAAAAATAAAGATGTTCTAAAACAAAAAATCTAATATATATATATATATATATATATATAATTTCGAATCAAAGTTTTTCTACCATTTTTTCACATGACTGAAAAACAAGTTCATCTCAAATGATAACTAACTATAATAGTTTATAAAAAATATTTCATACACAAGATTAGTGTATAAATTTTAGGTATTAATTAAACATTATTTCTATATATAAACAGATATTTCATTTCGCAATTTCTTTGTAGATAAAATTTAATTAATATGTATTTTAATAGAAAAATAATTGCAAAATGAGCTCAATATCAAAATTTATAACACCTATTAATGATGATAAGTGTTAAATTAAAGTCGACAGACGATAAAATCTCTTGATTAAATTACAGTTTATTGACTGTAAAATTATAACATATTTTTTAATAACAACATTTTGAAAACCAATGTTTTTCGTAAAACTTTCCAAAAGTCTTATATGTTTCCAAATTAATCAAATATCTATTTATTGAAAATATAAAGTAATTATTTACCTATCTTTTATAAAATATAAAAGTGAATATTTCTGTAATTATTACATAAAATTATTTTCATTTAAATATATACCAATTTCATTAAATATTTTCAATTTCGTTAACACTGTACTTTTTTTTTACAAAAACATAATCTTTATAGTTTGAAATTTATCAAAATCATGTACATTTTCAACAATAAAATATATATTATTTATGATATTGAACATGAAATACATCCAGTAAATATCAGAGACTAGGAAATGTTCCTTGGATCGATATATTGTGTTTATTTATTTTTTAGGAGAATTTATTGAATCCACAGTGTTCAATTAAAAGTTTTAATTGAAAGTTGATTTTAATTATTTAATCAAGAGTCGATTAAAAGTTCAGTGAACATTATTCACTCGTTAGATGATGATTAAATATACATCAAATGTTTATGTAAATTCTAACATCTTTTCAACAATTTATAAGAAGACTTGCTTTTAATCGATTCGTACAGTTTTTAACATTTATTATTCTGTTTTAACAACCCTTCTTATGCATGCATATATATATATATATATATATATATATATATATATACACATAAACCAAAATTATTATAAAATAAATGTTTGCTGTACCTTATAGTAAAATAAATAGCATTAAGCAAAAAAAAATTAATTGAAATAATAAAATTATTTCCTCGGTGAATTACCAAAATGAGCAAATTCCTGTGTTTGTTTTCTTCATCCACACAAAATGTAGACTCGTGTATATATATATATATATATATATATATATATATATATATGTATGTATATATATATATATATATATATATACATACATATATGCAAATATACGCTTACGTGAAATATTAATAAATTATCGGTACTGGCTAACAATGTTCATGGAACAGACTCTCCTCTTAATACATTGAAAAACGTTACTGTGATATATATTTCGCTCGTAAATTAAGCAAAATACACTACAGAACAAATATATTTTAAAATGGCAACAGAACACAACAACAACAAAACACACAAGACACAAAACAACGAAACTGACTGTAACAACGTCCGTACTAAATTTAATTCCATCATTGTTTATTTTTGTGACTTTTCGTTCGAGAAAATGCAATTCCGGAACCTATTCATGTCCCTAGAGTGTTACTGTTGTTACATAATCTTTTTTTTTTCAATGCGGAAAATGCATTTTTCATCTCGCGTCCAACATATGACTTTGTACGCGTGTCCCATGTACATCTGAACATACGTTCGTATGTGTTTATTTTATTTGTTAGTGAGTTGTTCTCGTTTTTCCTAACATCCTCATACACACACACACACGGCGAATACACAAACACACATTTATACTTGTCGATCTGGTCGTTGTTTTTCATTGCACCGCTGCGGAAAAATGCTAGATGTTGTTCACAGCAGTTCTCTTTTTTCGTTACCACCTCCTCTTATTACTAATCGCTACTTTTCACTGGTGCTGTGTAATTAAGCAAACAATGCTTTGACGTCAAATAATTTTTATATCAAGTTTTATACAAATTTTTAATATAAAGGTGTATTTTTTACAAAAACTGTCCTGTCGTTATTTATTTTTGTTCCGTGTTGTTTTTCTGCTTTGGTTCGTTATGTTTATCTATAATAAATATTTTTTGTACGTGTATTTTTTTAATACACGTCAAATGTAGATTAAATATTTACTGAACATTAATTACATTTGGTAGCAAAAATGCAAAAAAAACAGCATGCAAAGACAACGTTAACCTGATTTTTTTCAGTATAAACACAACACTTTTTTCATAATTTTTGAATAATTTTATGTACTTTATTTGATAAAATTTCATTATATTTTTTTTATTAAGTTGTTTATTTACAAAAATTACCATTATTTTTTATGAGTTTCATTTATTCTTATAATCATAAACAAGGTTAATTTTTGTGACAAATATCGTTTGTGATATTCAAAGTATATAACCACGTTTTTAGATTCTTGTTGAAAACTTTTTTCGATTTGTATTCATTGAAATACGAACAATGACAAACTACAGGTCACGTTTCACACAACAAAACCTTTTTTCAACGCAAGGCAATACATATATCTTCATCAATAATTCAAAATTAAGCTTTCACTTCCCTGGATAAAAAATATCGAAAACCTTTTTTTAAATATATACTTTTCCAAAACGCGAAATCAATTATAGAACAGGAGAATTTTAATAAAATATGAAAAGACTCAAATACCTCTCCGTGTTTCTCAAAACTTGCTACGATAAAGAACAAAACATTGTTGATAAAGTCGAAAGCTTTATACATATATTTTGTTTTAGAAGTAAAATGTTTCTTATCGTTCATATTTTTCAAAACGTTTACTGATAACTGTCCGAATAGTTCTTATACATTTATATTTCATTTCGTATTATATTTACATGAAAATATTTTCTTATATATAAATGAAACATTTTTTTATTATATAATAAAATGAAATTGCAATTAAAAAGATTATATTGAAAAGTAAACATTTCACAAAATGTGATATATAATACTAAATAATTGCATTCAGTAATTACGTTCTTAATTAAATTTTATATAATTGGTTTTTGTAGATATTAATGTACATAGACAATTCATTTGTTGATACAAGAATATACGCAGTGTTCGACAGAATAGCGCCATTAGTGATATTATTTCATAAATTGATTACATTCTCACTAGTATTGAAAACGTATACTGTCTGAGTAAAGATGTTATTACTAATATTAGTACCGAATTACGTTTGTACACTTATTTATAAATTTCTATCACAAATTGCCTAACAGCGAAATCATGTATAGAAAGTGATTTTAATTGATTCAAGGCATCCATGCAGATAACACACATAGAACCAACAAACGTGCAGGACAAATTTCTAGAATACACAATTCAATGTTTATTTATCGTCAGAATGAAGACCGACTGAATGCTCTCGTTCGCATTATTGAGTGCTTTGGTCTCATTGTTGACCGTACAAACAAGAGCTTTTCATGCTCTGTCTAATATATGACTATAGTTAGTATTCTGTATTCCATTAGAATGGATATCTAGTTATAATATATTTTTTTAATCACACCACTTTTGAAAAACGATAATAAATAATACTTTCTGTATGTATTCTTTGTAAACTAACTGATTTAATTACGTTGGAGACGAATGTCTTTCTTTTGAACATTAAAATATTTTATACAAGCATGACAGAGTGACGAAATGTAAAGAACTTATTTAAAACATGATGACAACATGCAGAATTAATACCAAGCTTTCGTATTTGTCATTTTAATATTATGACATAATACAAGGACACTTTAATGGAAACGTATTTCATAGTATTTAAAAATGAATTGAACTCAATCAAGTAACATTTACTAGGTATACAAATAATGAATCGTTATAGCTATAAATACAATAAATGTATTTTAAATAATATGAAATTATTAGATAACGTGACTGTGATCAAAATGGCGAACAATAATTGTTAATAAAGCGGTTAATAATTCTTGATTTTTGTGTTTTATTGTATAATTATATTCAAATAAACTGAGGTAATCATACAATGATTTCATCATCGTTTTATGACTTTATCGAATACTTAACTGTTGGAATAATATAAGCTGATCGTAAATGTCAATAATGTATATGTTTGATAGATAGAATTATTGAACAACAATACAGGTACATCGACTGATCGGTCTATTATAATGTCGATTATCAAAAAATAAAATTATACATCTACATGTATACAGGTATGTCTATCAGTGCTCTGTAATGGATTTTCAGTTACTAAATGATACTTATTATATATTTATTTTCAAATAATATTTCATAAATAATCATTCGTAAAACTCGTATTGACATTATAGCAAAACCTATGCAATTAACGTTATAAATTAACAAACAGAATTCGTTTGAATAAAATTTAACGTTTCGCTTTACGTTGATTTCGAAATTTGTATCAAAATACACGCAATTATTTGTAATGTTAAATATGCGAATAAACATATGAAAATGTTTAGTTTACTTTATAATATATTAAAATGTTAATTATACATTTTATATTTTAATGATTTATACAGTTTACAGTTATACTTTGTAAATATTTAAATGTGATAAATCCTATTATTTATTTAGAATATATATATATATATATATATATATATATATATGTGTGTGTGTGTGCATGAAGCTTGATTCTAAAAGCATGCTATTTAATTGGACAAAGATTTTTTCAATTCAGATGTTACAAAGCAACACAAAAACTAACATAAGAGAACGGACTATAAGGGAAAAACAAGCTGTTAACAATAAATTAGACTAAAAGGATGAATTATTTAAGTTATAATTGAATTTACTAAACAAGAATCTTTTTTCGAATAAAACGTTTCCATTTAAGACCTTTTTACTTTATAAAAAGAGACATTTTTAATTAATCACAGCTAAGATTGAAAATAGAATACTTTATGTTAAGTGTACGTAAAAATACAAAGTGTAAATAAAAGAAACAAATCCGCTGCGGAAATATTTTTTAATTGGATGAAAATTAATTATGCATAATCAGAAATGTATTATTACAAACGAGATGTTTAATGAGATATAAGAGCAATATTTTTTCGATACGGTTTTATCTGTAGTTCATATTTTTCTCTTTTTACACATACTTTAAAAGTTATGGAAATACTCATCCTATTTTTCATTTTAACTGACTCTGCATTTTTGTTGAATTCTTTATACAATATAGTTTGAACACATTGTAAAGAAAATATCGGATCATTTTATTTTAATAAATTTTGCTTATAAATATCATTTCGGTTTCTCAAATCGAAATAAATTGTTTTTTTTTTTATTAATTTAAACTATTTAAGACTTCTAATAAAAAAACTGATACATTCATATATTATGATATTTTAACTGAAACATTAAAGTAATAATTATAATATGAATTGACAACATATTACTCAACATTTTAGCGTGCTACGTACATAACTATAAATATATATATATATATAATCGTTTAGTTCATTTGTTGAAAATATTAATTGTACTACATTATCTAAACAGCAAATTGTCTAGTAGATTACATCGTAGTTCTACGTTTAAAATATGAAAATTACGCCAGTCAATTGCAATACACGCTAATTGATATATGTTTTCCGTTTATATATTAAATGTGTCACTTTAATTATAAATAATTATTCTATCACATCCCCAATCTCGCTCTCAAACAAATGTAATACACAAATAACACATTTGGTTGTACTTGATTAAAATCTAATTAGTAACTAATGAAAGCCGCCACATTACTATTGCAATATTAAGTTCCGCCTGTATGTACATAACGTACGTATGCATTTCATGGTAACATATGTGTCATATGTAACTATTCCATAAGTCATAACTCAGTAAAGCGTACTATGAAAATGTAATAGGCAATTTTGTATTCAAAGAGTGCACGTTTGTTGGAGGATTGGGGCCGCGTGTAACGCCATTGTAGATGTACCGGAGCCACCACAAAAACGTTCAAATAAGTGTGGTAAGGGAGAGATATGGGTGTCGTGTGGCGCTGTGAAGCACGCAGCGGCACAGACCGCAACTAATAGCATTGGGTACGCAAGGCGTATGTACCGAAGAGGCTATATCCAAAGCGATAGTATGAAATACACAAGCCTGGTTTACACATACCGTAAAGCTTCAGAAAGGTATTACCCCAGCTGAGTACTTGCTAATCTATACGAAAGCTTTGCACCGTCACTTGACTTTTAAGCACCGATTACAAAATATCAGTGAATTATCTCATTCGAAGAACGTAACATTTTTATTATGAAGTTTATCATCGTTCTGTGTACGCAAGACGCATAATAATAATAATTCTCTCGTTTATTTTTCTGCACATCCTTACTAATCCTAAACTGTCATCTATTCTTAACTAGGATGACCATATCATTTCACTGTATGCGAAATGATGCGAGTATATGTGAAAACAATGAATGAAAGTAAAGAGATTATTTCCATTTTGTACAAATAAACATATCACCTAGATGTATATAAAAGCAACCCAATACTGAATTGTTCGAATAGGTTCAATAACTAATTAATTAAAAAAAAAAACAACGAGTACATGTAAATGAACCAAATATGTCAACAAAAATCCAATTGCCAATGCAGATAATTAATACTATTTGATTATGATGATAAAACATTATTATTGTTCAAAAAAATTGAAATATTGATAAAAACGAACGAAAATGATTGAAAAATAATACCATTATAAATAACACAGAACAAAAATAAGATAAATATATTTATGACAAATAAAAACATTTGAAAAGAAAACCCGAATCATACAATACAATTTTATAAAATATTTACTAAGAAACAAACAATATTTAATTGATTGAAATATCGATCTTATTATTTAAATTTTTCAAAAAAATCACTATAAATAAATAAAGTGTAGTAAATTAATAATTTTTACTATTTTTAATATCTGTAATTGTACTAACAAAATTAAAAATAATCCGAAAATAAATTTAGTTAGTCTACGAATAACTTCAAATAAGAATTTCGAAATACTCTTGAAAAAACTTAAACTTATTGTTTGATTTAAACATTATCGAAAGTCAATCCGCAAAAAGTAAAAACGTGTTCTTGATTCAAACAAGTTTGTTAATGTAAGTTGTTCTAGTGAGTTCAAATCCCCAAACAGTTTCAACAGTGTGTTGTTAAATAATACAGACAACAGTTTTTTATTCTTATCTCTAGATACTTAAACAACCAATTATTAACTGCTCCTCAATTATATCTAATAATAATGAAATAGAACGTATTTATTGAATTCAAATGTATACTTTTAATGAATTTTTACTAAGAATAAAATTTTTAACCTATATAAACTGGATAAGAGTATACACATATATAGTAGAAATTCGCCCCAGTAGAGCATTATTTGAAATCAACTGAAATGCTTAAAGAATACCTGTCAGTATAGCAGATCGTGCGTTGAATATAGAATTTTGAAGAATTACTTCGTATATTTCTAAGATATTAATTAGAACGAGGTTTTTGAAAGACGTGAGATAAAATTCATATTTATTAAGAAACTACCGAAAAGAAAAATTAATATTGAATAGTTGTTTTCGTTAAATATAGAATATAAAAAATAGAATATTATAAACTGACTATTAAAATTTACGATTTAATATCATTATTCAAATATTTATTTATTTAAACATACAATTAGTCAAGAAGATTAGATTTCTAGTAGTTAATTCAAGTAGTAGTAGTAGTTGATTTCTAGGATTTAAAACGACAAAACTTTTTTTAAATGAATTCATTGCTTAATGAACTCTAAAATATTTAATAATTGAAATAATAAACTATTAATTTTAAACTGAACATCTTCGTTTTATAAAATTTGTCGAATAATTTGGAAACGTAACGGGTTTTCTTTAATTTTCAACAAATATACAACAAATTCAATTTCTGACAGATAAAGATTGATAACTGATGAGCAGAATATTAATATGTACGTTTGTAAATCATGTAAATAATATTCAGAATTAAAACTCTCATGTTACCATGTGTAAACTTGCCTCGACCGTTCGGTCGACTCTTGCTTTTGCCAACAACCCCGCCGATATTGTTCAATTATGCAAATCGCATTGACAAATCACTTAGTTGCGGGTATAACTCGCGACCGCTTACCTTTTCAGAACGGAATTTAATTTTTAACTTTTACTTTTAACTACTATACTTAAAAATATGTAAATACACTTACTGGTAAAATATCGAACTTTAAGTGAATACAGTAATTTTTTTAATAACAGTAATAACAACGAAAAAAGCCGTTTCATAAAGAAAACGGTACGCCTTAATATCTTTGATAGTGTAAATAAAATAATATTAAGTAATTCGATGGCGTGTGACGAATACGAAAACGTGTCTGATGAAGAAAAAAGAATTCTAAATGGGTATGTGTGTTTTTCTAAATAGGCGTACAGGGAAAGAAAATGGCCCGATTCGAGGTTTTTACGATACTTTAATATATCCTTATCGTATTCGAGTTTTCTTTATACACAACGTTATCAACAAAATCGTTGAAAACACAATAACGTGAGAGCATTTTGAGATTATGAATGTCGTTGGTGTAATCGGTAAAAAGCCTCTTATCAGTGAAAAGATCGTGATATAGACTTCTGCTTAAGTTATCGAATTGATACAGATTTCTTTAAACATTTTCTAATATGGCCATAACTTTTTCATTAATAAAATACAAATTTTCAAACAAACATATATTTTTTGTAATCGGTAAAAAGCCTCTTATCATTGAAAATATCATGATATCGCTTCTGCTTAAGTTATTAATTCGATATCAATTGATTTAAACATTTCTTCATATGACCACAGATTTTTTTATTAATAATTTATAAAAAAACAACAACCTCTCAAACATTCTCAATGTTTTATTTAGTTTATATACTTCAAATTGAATTAGAACTGGCTAATATCTTTTCAATGAATTTTTTTCTCTTAAATATAAAACTAAATTCAAAATACAAACTGATTTCACGAATATATTTATCAAATAGTATGATTGGAAATTCATATTATAAAGATAAATATCTCATTTTCGGTTTATTGTCGATATAAAAAAATGATAAATAATTTAAATAAAATTTATAACACAGATTATCTATATTTTGACAGTGAATAAAATAAAGTGACAATTTTCAAGTTTCAGTTTCATTTTTTTTTTGAAATCTTAAGTTAATCCAATGATATATATATATATATATATATATAAGTATTCAGTATTCCGGGCCTATTATTCATATCCGATTGTGACAGCTTTCGTTGATAACACTGAATATCTTACCACAGTCAAATACCGTCGACGTTTTATGGATGTACAATGAAAAATGGATGCATCATTGAAATGTTAGGACAAACATTTTAGTGCTCTATGCGTCCACGTCTAACAAAAATATATTCCGTCGATATTTATTGCCCGCGTAAGCATTGAGACGTTGAAAAGGCCACGGGCTTTCAGCAACGGAAGAAGTCGTTGTCGGTGTAGTACATGATTGATTTCAAGTCGAGCTTTGCGTTGATGATGCATTAGGCGCACCGAACACACACACACACACATATATATATATATATATATATAAAACAGCTTCACACATACACACATTCGTTCTAGTTTATATAAAATGTTCGGATTTCTTTTGCACTGTAATATATGTGCACGTATTTTTTTCTTTCGTGCCGCTTTTCGTTATTTTATTATATTTTCAAGAATGATACAATTTATGTATTGCCGCTCGATCGTAAATTTCAATTGAACGTATCAAAACGGACTTTTTTCGTTACTCTTTTTTGTATGTAACGGTTCGGACGTTGCGAAGCGATAGCGTGCTTACGTACATCGTAAGTTATAGATTTTCGAGATCATCTTGAAGTTTTCTTATATTCAATACGAACAAACTTAGATATATGTATATATATATATATATATATATCAGGTATTATATAGATAAATAGTTTATTTTTGATGTTATTTTCAATTCTAGATCGCATAATTTATATCTAGGTTCATGCAACGATTAATCAAAAATTCACAATTTCTCTCAGAATTATATTCAATAAAAAAAATATAATTTCTATTCAGTTTTGAAGAAAGACGAATCAAAAAAATATTTTTAAATTCAAAAAATGTTATTAAAAAATAATGGTAATTGATTATTAACACATTTTGAATTATTTCTTGTCTGTTATATTTATAATAGAAAATATAGCATATAATGAAATGAGAAATGTTTTATGTTCACAGATGTTTCTTGAATAAATATATCTTTACTAAACAAAACTTATTCAGAATAAACGCTCCAAATAACGTTTTCTTTATTTTAAATTTATAGTCTCAAGTTATACTTTGAATATTAACTAATAAATAACTGCATAATTCAAGCCAAATTTGTATTATAGTTTTGAAATACCTAATTATAACGAGCTTTTTTTAAAATTAATATATACTAATTGGATATATATATATATATATATATATATATGCATATATGTAAACGTACATTTAAGTCTGAAGCCATATTAAATATGTTTTATATAACCTAAGGTACTTTGTGACCAAATATAAGCTGAGTATAAAGGAAAACAAGCTGTCAGTACACCATTATAATACTTCCTTAATTTTATGTGTAAAATTAATTAAATTTGTCTGGTATATATCTGTAAGGGTTTATGAATAATACATGACTGAACCAAGTGTAAATTTTGACATTACCTAAAACTTTGTTCATAACAATTTTCTAACATATATTTCGATAGAATATTCTCTGACCTCGACGTCATTTCCATGTCTACACAGTTTTGAGAAATGTATTAATATTTATATAGGAATACTGGACGACAAAACATATATGAAAAAAACAGTAAATGTGCAGAATTTCCCAACTAGTTTAAAATATTAACATTTAAAATATGATAAAACCGTATATCTTATTGAAATTATATTATTTTTTAAAAAAAATAAATAAACAGTATAATACCAATTATTAAAAATAATTAATCGAAATTTAATAGAAATTTACATTAATATGCATTGAAAATTGTTTATGCTGTATAAAGACTTTATTTAAAATAAATGAATCGTTCGACTTGAATGAAATTCAAGCAATTACACCAATTGCAGCCAATTTGTGTAGGTGACAACTGAATGAGTCATTCTTTAATAAAATATGAATTCTATTTGAACATGTGATTTCATAAATTCATAATCACTCACTTGTTTCTTTTATAATATATACTGAAAAAAGTATAGAATAAAACGAATTCATTACAGATGATTTGACATCGATAGTATTCTTAAAATACAAAGAAGAGTTAATTGGATATTTTTATTATTTAGTTCAATAGACAATTTGATTTATTTTTTCATCGTAATTATAATTTATAATGCACTATTTAATTTTCGGAATAAAGTATCTATTTTTTAAAAGAAAAATAAACTTGATTCTATGTGATTAACTTTCTTTTAAAAAACCAATCAACCATTTGACTTTTTAAATAGTATAAATGTACTCGTTTTTAATTAATGATTTTTAACATAGTTTCAAAAGATCATTGTATTAAAAAATATTAACAAAAATAAATAAAGCACGTACACAAAACCATTGTCTACGCATCAGGCATAAAATAATTTACATTACATCACCCTAAACTAGCTATATTAACCCTTCGTAATGAGAAATATTCATCATCTGGCTACGATGCCACCTGAGGCTTTGGGTTGAAGTTTAGAACAACAGATTGAATAAAAGGTTCCAACGTTGACTACTGAATCCTAATATTTCTCTAGTCTCCTTATCATCTTGTTGTTTAAGCCTGGTTTTAAAGTATATTTTAATTATCAGTCTTTGTATTAATATTTTATTGCTTGCATATGGAAGATTAGATGGTATGACAGTAATTTACAAAATACTAATTAGTATCATTAAATGCGAATTAAATTAATTAAAAAATAATCATATAATTGCTGTAAAATTAGTATCATAAGAGGTAACTTGTAAAATGTACAACCTATCAAAAAGTAATCGACAAAAAATGTTATTCACAATGTGTACGTGCAATTGAGAAAAAAATATATTATTTAATACAGATTTGAAATACAGATTGTTCAAAAAGAAACAATTATTTAAACAGTTAAGTTATAATGTAAGCTTCGTCGTCACATAAATGTACATAAATTAATATCTATGCACGTATATATATTCAAAAGAAGATTTTCGTTTAAATGGAAACGTGAACATCCGAACACAGCGCTTAATTTAAAATAATTCTCCTTGAATTAAATTTACTGCATTCGCATATTCCATGATAATTCAATCACGTAGTTCATCACCCTTACATTCCGGCCAATCTTAAGATTTAATGAAGAAACTAAATTGTATTTACGTTCAAATATTGCGTAGTTTGCCTAATCAAGTAAAGATATTAATGCCGCTATACAAAATTAATTATCATGATCAAAATTCAAAGACATGACACTAAAATTCAACGACGATAACAAATTGTTTATTCGCCAAAGTGTTTATGGCGTGTAAAGTAAAAACGAAATGCACGATGAATGAAGACTAGAGTACGAGTAGTGAGTTTAAATAGTATCTTATAATATAAATACACCCCCTTATAAATGATATATATATATACATATATATATATATATATATATATACATATGTGTATGTGTAAATGTACACTGAAGATTTATATAAACCTCCAGGTTCTTTTGAATCGCTGTTATAACAGAATGTCGTTTACGTCAAACGCGTTAATATGAAGAGGAGGACAAATATGTCATATCATAAATCTATATTTAAATTCAGATCACGCAGCGAAATATTTCATCGAAATAAAGTTTGTCTGCTATGACATACATGAACATATAACACTGAATGTTGTTTGATACGTAGGGTATATGAGCTAAAAATGTATATATATATATATATATATATATATATATATATATATATATATATATATATATATATACATATACGAGAACGAGATTGGAAAATATAAAACTATTTGGAGCAAATCATTCTGAGTTACTGCTACGAGTTTATGTTTATATCGATAAACTATTTTTTTCTTGATTATATTTTATACAAACGATTATTGTTATGATTTTATTTTTTACTATTCATTTAGTTCATGTTTACATATTGAAATTAAATTAAAATATTAGCTTCACTGATACTATTTAATTCATATACAATTAATTTATTTAAAACATTTATTTGTAAATGATAAAATGTGAACTGTTCTATATTTTCTATATTCGTGATTACTCTTTTTGATATATATATATATATATATATATATATATATATATATATATATATATATATATATATATATATATATATATAACTATAAATGTAATTGATTCATTACATTAAACTTTGAAACTATGATATCTTTATAGACTATGATTATCATTATTTCACAATACAAAATACAGTAAGCAATATGTAATTTTGCAAACTAAAATCTACAATAAAATATTTGTTTAGTTTGATTCAATCAGTTGCATGGAATAATAGTATGCACATTATCAGCATTCGTGTATTAGTTTAACGGTTAATTTTCGTGAAATTCGAGTTTCAACATAGAAAAACAGTTCGTGCTCGTTCATACGATTCGGAATGAGAGAATTGTATTGACTTTTCAGTTGGAAATCTACATACATGTACATAATATATATTTGAATATATGGTCGATTTAAACTAATACAAGAAAATAGTAGATATGTTTAAAAATAGTTCAATATTTACATTTGAAAATTGGTAACCCACAAATCCGAAGTACATTGTATACTTAGGACCTTTAAGATATTACTACATTACTTATGAATAATTAAAGAGTAAAGTCACCTGATAATAAATTGATATTTTTTTCACATTGTAAGTTAATTACATTTCACAAAGAGTATGAGTAACCAAACTGTTAATATATATTCTAGTACAATGACTCTAAAAATCATACGATATTCTAATGAATAGTTGTATGGCATTGAGATCGAAACATTGTTTACGGTCATCGAATTCTCAACATTCTCAAAGACTAGCCGCAAGAATACAACTTGACTTTATTAGTTCATTGATGTGAATTCATACAAACGTAAAATGTAATTAATTTTCTATAAATTCAATAGACTATAAACATTCAACGAAATTAATAAATTGAATAATTCCCTTTAGCATTTCCTTTCTAGCAAAATGGTATTACTAATTTAATTAAAACATAAACGTTTTGCTAACTGCAAAATAATATGTATAGAATTGAACAAAAAAACCTTTAGTTTTAGATCAAAGATAAATGAATAAATAAAACGATATCGATTTAAATTAGAGTAAAATGTATTACAGTAACATCAAGGAAAAAAAAACAAATTGCTGTGTTTGTATTCTGGATTAAATTCGAGGATTATTTTCGAGACAAACATGAACGTTCTCTACGTTATGTACTTAGATATACTAAGCAGTTATCTGGTACCTACAACGATGAATAAACTTTGTAGTCTGACCTCAAAAGTGGTTTTGAGATGATATGAAAAACGGCAAAATCAACATTTTACATTTAGAAATTCTATTTACGTTATGTATTTTCATATAATAAAATAAAAGGCTATAAAAGTATATATATATATATATATATATATATATATATATATATATATATATGTCTATTGTCAACGAAATTATATAATATATAAAACAAAAAAGAAAAAAATCATTTCTCGTATATTAAAATGATATTTTTTCTAAATTCATGCAATTTTTATTATATGTAAATTGAAAAGTTTCTTGTAAAGTATATTTAACTAGCATTTTTTTACTATTATTCATTGATATTTATACAATTTTTAAGTGTAAGTAATTATAAATTGCTTGTTTAATTTACCATATCAATTTTAAACTATGTAATTAATAAAATATCTTAAAAAAAGATTGACGTATACACAAATACGCACGGCTATTCTTTTTATTTATGTTTTATTAATGTTGAATAGAATATAAAAAAATCAAAAGCATCTGTAACGTTTTGTTAGCATTTCCTCTAACAGCAATAACTATAACTCTGACTTTATTCCAAAAGAATATTATCGTTTAAAAGGAGAATGTTCAAAATATACAGTATATGCGTGTCTGGCATAAAATTCCTGCGAACGTTTTAGATATAAAACAGGGTTGCGCCTCGGCTATTCGAATAGCTTGTTTTTCTTCGACGATTAATTTGAAGAAAATTGCATTACGTTCAGGAAAGATCAAACTTTCTAAACAACAAAAGCTTCAGCTTAAAAGAAATATAATCAAGAAAACGATATTTTCAGTTGAAAACGTTAAGTTTTATATACAGTAAATATATGTCATTTTATATAAACTTCTCATTATACAGATTTGTATAAAGTAAAAGCAATTAGGGGAAAACACGTATTTGTATATATGTATGAGACTAAAAAATGACAGATAAATTATTCATAATTAATACGCTATCCATCAAAGAAAGTAATTTAAATAATAGAATACAAATTTTTTAGTTTATGTTCATTTTTTTTTTTAAAAAAACACTTTGGGATAGTATATATCAAATATATGTTAAATTAATTCATTTTTAATATAAAATATTTAATAAACTTTTTATATACATTCAACTATTTATTTTTAATAAAAAGTTCCTGTATAAATAGACATTTAAACTTAAATATAGGAATGAGGTTAAATATTGGGTTAAGATTAAATTAAATATTGAAATATTGGACCGGGGAAAAATATAAACTCAATATTAATTTGTATTATTAAATATACAATAATTATTTACAATGTTATTATTTTGTCTTATTTTCACATAACAGTTGGTAAGTAAATCAATTTTTCTGTAATTTCTCTACTTCTAATCTAACAGTATTTCAAACTATGTAGAGTAGAACTTTTGTATAAGACATAAGCAGAGAAAGGTACGCAATAAAGTCTCGCTACAATGAACTTCTAAAGGATTCATAAATCATTTCGTTTTTACAAGTTCATAGTGTATTGTAATAAAGTCGGATGGAGCTTAAAAGTGTTTAAGTTGAAAAGAAATTTTTGTTACAATAAAATAAAATTTTACTCTATGAAAATGTTCAAGCAATGGTAGATGTAAGTAAATTAAATACAAGTTGTTTTCTTTATTCAATAAATTATAATTGTTTTAACTTTGTTTTAGTTATAAATACATCTTTTTTTTATCTGCCCATTCCAAATTTATGAAAAATAATAATTAAAAAAATATCTACAATGGATAAAATATTAAAAAGATATCAAAGATTAAATATAATTCTATTAATAATTTTGTTTAACAATATTTGAGAAATATCTAGCAATATGAAGAAAAAAACATTCACTTTAAAATATCAAAAATAAATTATAAATATATTTCAATGACCTATAAGAAATAATATAATTTAATAAAGACCAACACATAATAAAAAAATTCTGGACGAAAATAATTCCTTTACATATTATTTTTTTAAAAAAAATCTAAATGTTTGAAAATATATACCACATGTTTGATTATAAACTGTATTTTTGTATTACATTTTGTTTATTTATAATTATATTTTATGTACAATGAAAATAAAACATGAAAATGATAATTTCACATTGGTTATACATCGGTATAAAATATCTAATGGATGATTTAAAAAATATAAACGAAATCATGTCAGTATCTCTCAAATGAAAGAAAATATATTTCATAAATTCAATAATTGTATAGACGACTTTATAAAATTACACAAAATTTTAAAAAAAACATATATATATATATATATACACATATATATACATATATATATTATGAAATATGTTCAAATTACTAGAATAGGATCAAAGTAAAACTGATTATATAGAACCATGTCAACAGTTTATTTAATGAATAGGTTATGAAAACAGATTTTTCGCCACAACGGTCATTCGTTCGACATGATATTCGTTAAATATTTATACATAGGAGAATTTCTGTTCCCACCGCTAATGGATATCTATCCCGACACTTATTTGATATTCATGTAGCTTTGTATATTTATATACAATTTATATATAATATATAATAAACGTCTATTTCAAATGATATTGTTATTTGATGTAGTTGTTATTAGTTAGTCTCTAATTATATTAATTCGAAGCAATATTCCAATTAATTCAAATTGAAATTTGATCAAACTTTCCAATTAAAAACTTGTTGTAGAATTACGAACATTGATGTAAAACTCTTCTCGAAATAATTTATCATACAAAAAATATATTGTGAATAATCAAATACATATGTTATCTTCATAAAACAATACGAGAATAAAAAAATAAATTGGAAATTTAATAAATAACTTATATATATATATATATATATATATATATATATATATATATATATATATATGTATAATGCATGTATATATTACAATCTTCTTTAGAGATTATTGTCTTGTATCAATAGTAAATAATAAGCAAGAAGAAAAGCTTGATTTTAAAAAAATGTGATTGATTCATATAAATGTATAGCTATTTATAACAGAATTGGAAACTTCAATAAAATATTTATATTTGTTTTATATAAAGAATTTCTTTGAAGATTATTTTAATAAACAATATTATGGATGTGAAATTTAAAATTAAAAAATATATGAAATGGAAATGACAAATAAATAATAGCTTTTTTATGAATATACTTTTTGATGAATGAAAATGTATGTTTTTTTACAAACAGAATTAAAATTCTTATTACATACATTATAAAATAGTGATGGATTACAAAAATAAAAATAATACGTTTGAATTTAGTCGTACTTAATGATACGCCACTAGCAGAAATAATTAGATTTAGACCATCAAGACCAAATAGACGTCAAGAATAAATTGGAAATAAAAATCATTGAAAAATATTAGAATAAAAGGATCAAATTTAGTTCGAAATAATAGTTTATAAAATATTAAAAAGCGTTAAAATCATAAATTAAAACCGAAATTATATTTGAAAAAAAATCATATTTTTAAACCAAACTGTAAAGATTTCTTTATCTTTGAATAGGATACCAAATATAACCATAAGACCCCTTTTGATTTTCCTATTGATTAATGATTACAATTAGTAAATAATTATAATTCATTTACTTAATTTTTCGAACAAATGATCTTATTTCCATCATTTCACTTTAATGTTCTTTCAAATATTAAATTTATTAAATAATAATTTGATTTTATTATAATACATATTTTTATATCCGCACAGAAAAACTATTAACAAAATTAATTTTATATTTATCAATACGAATTAAGTAATAAAATATTATGTAAAGTGATTTAAACCGATCTGTAAGTTGTTTTTCTTAGAATATAAAACTGAAAAGAAATATATGTTTCTTTTAAATGCCGATAATCTTTTATTGCTATCAGAATATCGATAGTGAACATAACATTATCATATTTATTGGAAAAAATCAATTTAAAATACCTCAGTTAACAAATTAAATAATCAATTCTACGACTTTTACATGTTAATTTACACGCAAATGGCTCATTTCACGCTACGTCACTTAAATATTTTCTCACGTCCAAGTTCATATTTTTATTTGGCACGTGAGAAGTTTTGCACCATTAATACTAATATACCTAAAGAAAACTTGTCTTGACGGTGAAAAACATTCAATACTTTAAAATGTTGTATAAATATGTCACTAACATGCTTGAGCGTTTTCCAAAATAATCTTTATATATATATTTGCTACTATCAATCATCTTGTGAACTTAATGACTGCCATACATCAGAAACTAAAGGTAAAACGTCTGTTTTTATGAAATATTAAGAAACACGGGTGTATGTATTTTCGAGAAACTCGATAACTAGCACATTCTTGTGATTTATTTTTAAATTTCATTACGTACGCTTTTACAATCTGACGGCGTTGTCCAAAATGAAATGTTGTTTACATTAAACGCGATACATATCATGTAATGAATGATTTATTAACATTAATCATCGAATCAAAATTTTATTCAGTTAATTATATAATTTAAGTAAATTTGAAATTAAGAATATTTCTTTAGCATATTCAACATGTTCATATTTTACACTGTATTAATTTTCTTTACAATATATATTTTGTAAAATTTAAAGAAACAACCACATAGAATTTAAAGAACTGAATATTTGTTTACTTTAATATTACAGACTAGTTCTTTTTTGAATATACATTTTAAAGAAACTAATGATTTAAACGAGAGAAAATTCCATTTACAATTTCCAATTGTAAAGTTCTGTGAGAAGAAAAAATGATGAATAAAATAATTCAGTTCCAATTAAATAAGAACTTTGATAATCAATGTATAAATTTTATTTATTCACTCACTCTGTCTATTTATTTCACTTTATGTACTTTAAATATATTTATTTATAATCTTTGTTTATTTACTTTAAACTGTCAATAAATTTTCATATAGTTAGATTTGAGATTTTTTGAAAACTTTTGCATCATTTCAGTTTAAAAAACCGATTCAAGTCTTAACGCGATAAGCAATTAAAAAAAGATTTTCTAATAAACTAATCGAAAATTCATTGCATATGATTAAAATCTAAAAGAAATGAATATAAACACTAAATACTTTATTATTTGTAGACTGGAGATTATATGGAATTATTTTAACAGAATATATATTATTTTCGTTTCAAATATAAGAAATCCCAGAATAGTAATATGCTACAGAAAGGGTACCGAAAACGATTTATTTAATTAATTTCGTTACAAAATTATACCAATTTCAAGTAACTTAATGAATTTTGGAAAACGAACGTATTATAAAATTAATTTCCATGCACAGATACGTCCAGCAATTATTAGACTTGAAATGTACATTCACATACATGTAGTTATCACACACATACATACACACACATCCATATATATATATATATATATATATATATATATATATATATACATACAAATATACACATGTACATGTGTGAATGCGAATATTATCCTATATATTATCATATATACTAAAGCGTGTGACGTTGTGGATAACATATTGGTTCGTCCCTCGGGATGTGAGGGTTAAAACTACCCTGAATGAGATTTTTCGTAGTTTTCTCTTTTCAACAAACGTCGGGATAATTTTGGATATCTCATGAAAGATATCACTCCCCATTCATTCATATGATCCCTTTGCATCCCTTGGAAATAATATATTTCGAAAAGGGTGCAATATCATATATATACATACATATATATATATATATATATATATACATATATATATATATATATATATATATATATATAACACTTTTCTGTTATTTCATTCTCTGTCTGAAACAGTTTTTAAACTTAGATTTGTTTTAAATTAAGAAAAACGAAAATGTTTTTACGGATTTATGATAAAATACTGACAAGAGATTTATTAATTTTTTGAATTACGGTTCATTTAATTAGCAAATTATAAAATAATTTACTTAATAAAAATATAAACTAAATGTAATAAAAAAATATATTTATATAAGCAATGACTGATAAAGAATTTATTTTAATGGTATATATATATACATATAAAATTGATTTTCGTTATTTATCATTAACAAAATAAAATCGTTGAATATATCTTTTATCCAACATACACAAAGAGGTATAAACACATGTACATAAGGACAAACAAAAATGAGATGCATCAAAAAATGGAATTTTATATCAGCCACCATTACTTTTAAGTGTAGCTATTGAGAAAACTATTTCGCAGGAAAATGTAAAATACATTTCACTGCTCGAATTCAGCGCTCCGTTGTGTCAAAGCGGTGAGCAACATTTACATGGTATAGGAAATGAATAGAATTTTTTTCTTATCGACACACTGGCGACCCAATTAATACCTTTTCTTTATATCATAATAAAAGAATGTTTTCTTATTACAGATAAATTTTTATTTTACTTCTTGTAATCAGAACCAGAATAACAAACTATATATATATATATATATATATATATATATATATATATATATACCTATAGGGGTAGATTTTTTATATGAACTAAAAATATATTATTTGAAAGGGTATCAAATGTGTCAGATGTAATAACAGATAAATATAAGGTTTGGCAGTTTTAAAGACATTCGAAAATTTGATAAGTTCGATAACAAGTATAGATAGATTCGAGCGAATGTGAAAATGAAAAATATGTGCAGAAAAGAGATAAGAAGAAATCTATGCAGTTCGAAAGTTTGATACGTTGTGAACATATCGAACGGAGTTTTAGATGTTCGATATCCAAAAGATGTTTGTCGTATAACGTACGGGTCAAATCGTCAGCCAGCGGCAAATGTGAATCTATATCAGAAAATACGATGCGATCAGCAAATGCGGTCGTACAGTGTTCGACATCCGGACGCCGGCCGGCGACATCTCATGGGACATCGACGGTATCATCGCGATAGTGCGTCGGGTCAATCGGTCGTTTGACGCCGCAGCACCCCGACTTCTTGGCTACCGGATGGCACAGACACATGATAATGTTGTCAAGGATTGGTTTCTGTCAGTGTGATTTTTCTCTTTTTTGTAATTAAAGACGGAAGCATCCTCGGAGAACAGAACGTAAAATATATGTAGTTCGCTGATATATTTTGACATCTAGACAAAACGCCTCTACTCGAACTGGGTTCAAATCGAGGTCATAGCATATTTTCAGATTACTGATTCGTATCAAAATCTTTCTTCCTGAATTACGCACAGAATCATACATGACAAAATACAATTAATTTATGTCATTAAAAAACTGAAAATATACTAAATTTTGTTTTAACATAGAACACTTAACCTTTAACATTTAGAATATATATATATATATATATATATATATATAATGGGGAGTGCGCACATAGGTGTGTCGATGCTTACACAAACTTCCTATAATTTAACATTTTGACAACGTATACCGGCGTGAAATCACACTAACTTGAGCGCACGACTTAATCGCAAACTTAAGAATCGTGGCATCGAGTTCGAAGTTTTACCCCATTAAGTAATTACATAGAATATATCGTAAATGTTTTACAGTGGCAATTTCAGTAACTAGTGCGGTGAAACGACAATCCGCAAAGTTAGAGCTGTAGCAGGGCCGTCAGTGTATTGTTTATAAGATGTTGGTGCGGATCAGTAGTATTGGTGGCACAAACTTGTGTAAACCTGCTGTTATACACTATTGTTGGCCAACCGAGCGGAAACACTGTTCACTATAGAGAGCGTTGTGCAGCTCTTGAAATTCATGGTTCGGCGTTATTGGTGGTAATGAACGGCGCCTGTTGTTAAAACACAAATAGGTGAACTTGTTTTGTATCAATCATTCCCAGAGTTGTGCTGATTGAATTGAAATGGGTTGAATATATAACAAAAGTACAATATACATTATTTGATTACATAATGTACTCTGCACGTGAACTATACAAGATTAATATTTTTCAGGTGCTTTGAACTGAAGCTCAAATATACATAATTATTATACAGAGAATAATTAAATGAAATACATATTAATTTAATGATCCTCTTGTTATATGTTTAAATATATCTGCAAATAGACACTTATGTTAATTAAGTTTTCAATATTGCCACATAATATTATTTTATGTAAATGAACGATAATATAGTGATGAGATAATTAAAGGAATTTTTAATACTAATGCGTTTAAATTTAAATCATGAACATTGAATGAAAAAAAATGTATAAATCTACTAGTGAAAAGATCTTTAAATACAACAAAATGTCAATATAAACATTCCCTTTTTCATTACTATAAATTGTACCCGATTAGTCCTCTGTTTATTCCAAGTGCAATTTTTGAAAATGATGTTCTTATAAGCGTTTTTGATAAAAATAAATTGGACAAGTGGAAGATAATATTTACGTTATTTGTGTAAAATTTAACCTTTTCTATAAACATATCAACAGTAACATGTACATATATATATATATATATATATATATATATATATATATATATATATACATAAAAATATATCACAGAAAAATATGTTTCCTTAGCTTTGATACTCGATATTGTTGGCACATTCTCCATTTTTCCATATAAAATGATCTTCAAAAAACATTAAAATTTATCCTTCTATAATACAACTTTGCCATTATGGAATATAAAACTTATTTCAAAACATATTTTTTTGATAAAAGAAACTACGCGAATATATATATATATATATATATATATATATATATATATATATATATATATATATATATATGACAGACACTCAATACGAAATATCTCATTTTTATTAATTCTCAAATTTCTTGAAGTTTTATATGCATACTGATGATTTTTAAATATTTAAAACATATATTTGCAATTCTAATACGAAATGTTCTAGATTCGTAAAAAAATTCACGCTATTGACGGAAACATAGCATGATATAATTTTCAGAAGAGCTTTGAGCTGATTTGTAAAAGACTACTATGACATACAATGTGTATATATATATATATATATATAATTACATGTATATATATATATATATATTTGTATATATTTTCTTATTTTATCTCTCAATTAAATGAATATTATCAGGCAATTGTAGATAACATCGATTATTATTATTTTGTGGGACTAATAAACATATAAACTATTATTGGAACAATGTAGTATTAAATTTTCATGATTAAATGAAAGAATTGTATTATAATATATCGTCATATAATAAAGTATTTGTTTTTCATGATATATATATATATATATATATATATATATATATATATATATATATATATATATATATATATATATATATATATATATATATATATATATTGAACACTAATTAATAAATACTATAGAAATAGAAAGTGATAATTGTTTTTTTCTATTCTGTTATTGAAAATGCAAATGAATAACTATTAAAATAAATTAGAAACACATAAGTATGGATAATAAATGCAACGGACGCATACATTTAACAATAAAAACATGAATGCTATGATTAAATTAATCAGTTTTACAAAACCTGTAATTTTACTATTCTGTATCAGTATTGAACATATTACTTCATAAATATATTTAATTGGAATGCATTTAAGCATATATATAATATTGTGCTCAAATGGGTCAAAACGCAAATTTTTCATGCAAGATTTAATCTACAATTTATTACTTATTTCACATTATGGATACAAAAAAGCGTTGTTAATACAAGTTGAACATATTTGATGTAAGCCAGTAGATTTGTTTGTTTTAATACAAAACAGAATATTATGTATTTCTAGTTTGCATAGAAACAACAAAGTTAGTTGTTTAGTTGTATTTCATGACACGATACGATATATATATATATATATATATATATACGCATTTGTATATAAATAATGCTTACATTTATCATTTGAATAATACATACAGTCAATAATATGTAAAAACCAACAAATGGCAAATAATAGAGTCTATAGAGTCGATGCCACTGTAAATTCAATTCGGTTGTAAATTTAAATATTTGATTATAAAGCAGCACACAGATACAAGCATTAATTATCTTAACGGTGTAATTAACATACGTATTAAAGAGTTCTTTATATGTAGGCCGGTCGAACATGAAATTCGCAAATGAACTCTTATTTAGAATAATAAATTACACTGCGTGTAGATCTAATAAGCTAACCATTAGATCAAAATGGATATCTGCATTTGACAAATTATAGGAAATATATACGTTTTCCAGTATTACACAGTACTCATATATATAAACAGATAGATAGATTTATAAAACATTATTATATTAGTACCAAAAATAAATTATAATAACAAATTAAATAAAAAAAAATAAAAATGTTTCTGTTTATTTAGTATAGTAAAATAAATCATTCTGTAATAAACCTATTAAAGACTACTATAATACATTCCAGTCATGTTTTAGTAAATTTTTGAAAACTAAAATATAAAAAAAGAAACTCCACATCGATTATTTTCAGACAAATCATCCATCTATAAATTTAATTTCTTAGCCGATTAAAAAAGTTTCATTTTTAATGATCGCACAAAATTAATTATTTACTATATATATATATATATATATATATATATATATATATATATATATATATATATATATATGAGTAAACGTTATTATATATCGTTTAATTTGTAAATTATTTATGCATGCAGTCGTTTTATTATATTCAAATTATTAACTTTGTCTGTATTTTAAATGAAAAAAAAATTAAACATGTTGATACAAGTGTACGAAAAAAAGTTATTATTTATACATTATAAACATCAATACTGTAGCAATATGATTGGAAGAAGTTACGCTAACCGTATAACAACACATTAAATAATTATTAAAATTCGTTTTGAAAATAAAATTTTAATGAGAGAAGATATTTCTTTTTTAAATTAAAATTATATATATATATATATATATATATATATGTGTGTGTGTGTGTGTGTGTTATGTTTTCGATCAGTTATTAAATTTCATGGTCATAGAAAATGTTTAAGGCCATCATATAGATTACCCTATTGACCTCGTCAAATATTAAAAATAACAACCTAGTGAAGTACTGTTTTATGTCTTTAGGTGGTAATGTAAGAACGAATTGATTTATAAAAATTCACATCAAGTTCTCAAAGACCCCTATACACTGAATTTCGTTTAAGATTGTTTGAATTTTTTACACATTTCATTCGCACATTCAAAGAGGTTAAGACTGCTTTTATATTATAGAAATTGTATGAACTTACTAGTTACATGTCAGACTTTGATTTCTTCAAAAAGATATTTTTTTTCTTACCTGCAACAAAAAACAGACATTAGTAATTTATATTTTATGTTTAAACATTTTCAGTGTTCAAATTAGAAATCAATAATAGTAGATACATATCTAGGAATTGAAATTAATTTAAAACAATGAATATGTGTTCTTTTTATATAATTTTAGCACTTTATTTGTTGTTCAAACATGAGACGTTTAAAACAATTAAGTAAAAAAAACATATCAAGATACAAACACTTTGATATCCTAAAAAAATATAAAACCTGTTTTAAACAGAATTATAAGTCTGTATCAATGATTACAATTAATTTAAAAATAAAATAACGGCGTTCATAATAGAATAGTTTATTAATAAAAAGAGTACTCTTTGAAACCCCACTTCATCAACAAAAAAATAATAGTCGTTTGGAAGACAAATGGGTTGTCTTATAATAAGATACAATTTGCAGAGCCATCCAATTTATTTTTCGTCTTTCCACCCCTCTTTTGAATATTTTAGCATTAATGTGGCGTATAGGTATCTGCAGTATTTCATTTTTATACTGCGTTTAAAATAATAAATTTCGGTGAACATTTCTTATCCGTTACGTTCTGTATTACGTTCTCTTCGTCTTGTAAATGGTAAGCAGATATTGTTGCACTTGTCCTAAACATAAATTGTTTCTCTACATCTACTTATATACGTGATATATTATTTAATGCTTTTTTTAAATTTTAATTTTATTTACATGAAATTTGTAAATTACAACAGTGGGCACGTTTGCGTTGGGTAAATTTTAATAATGAATTTTGCATATTACTGAGATAAGATTACATATCCGTTAATTATCCCATATATAATTCCTCAGATTATTATAAAAAAAACTTTTAAAAGTTTAATGAAAGAAATTTCTTAATTATTTGATAGTTATATCATCATATTTGTTTGTGAAACGATATAAAATTATTTAAAAAGTATTTTTAATTTATTAAAACCTTTTAAATATTATGCCAATTAAAAAAGAAATCGTACTAATACTTACGTTTTTAACAGAAAGTAAATAAGGTATAAAATGATAAAGAAATCTCTTACATTTATTTAATTATGAAGATAACTTTTTTAATTAGAAAATTATAAATATGTATTCAAATACGCAATAAAAATATCTGCAGAAACACAGAGAATACAATTAAAAACATTTATATCATACGTCAATTTGAATAAACTATTTAAATATAACCACCATCACAGATCGTACTAATGTGCTCTTTTTAATACATGTGATATCGCAGTACTTGCTTTACGAGATAGTAAAGTAGACTCCGGGGTAGTAAACAATTGTCTACGGATATGTTGTAAAATTTTGGATAGATAATATTTCGCTACGTCTGGAACAGTCGACATAAATTGGTTATAGACCTTTTATAGGGTTTACATATTGCATAAAATATAATAATGTAATAAATAAGAATATTCAGATTATAAGTAAAATATGTTCTGGCATCTGGTAAAATCAAGAACATAAAAATGTACAGATGGGAGTAGAAATAGGTTTTAATAATTTAAAAATAAGAAGAAAAATACTTCTAAAAATAAATCACTGTACTTGAAGATTTCATATATCATTTTACCATACAAACAGAAATAGCATTAACACTACACCTATATTAATAAATGACAATATAGATAATTATACAGTGTATAATTAAAAAAAGAGATTATTATAGAACATATAACGAGTACTATATAAAGTACTAAACATGAAGATTAATATTTTATATATTATTTAGTGAGTAGAAAATATACTATTCACATTTTATTTAAAGATATTTCAGTATTATTTTTGAATATATATATATGTTGAATATGTCATAGAAAGTTAACACAATTTTCAAATTCCAATTAACCGAATTTAAAAAAGATATGCAGACACTTTTCTCAAAAATGTATAAATTAAATACAAATTCTAATGAACGCTGTCCATGACATTTACAATTAGTGAAACACGTTTTCGCTGTTCACATCAAAGCACTAAATTTATGTTGATTCGAAATTAATTTACAATAATATACATAATTTATGACGTATACATAACCATAAAATTGACACGGAAGACTTTTACTGCAAATGATTTTATTGCAGAAAAGAGCAAATTTCCATTGCGGCAAGTCGAAAGTATTTAATGTTCCTTACGTACTGTTAAGAGTTTTCCCTTTTATTTTTCTCGCGTGAAATTAACATCACTTATTTATTTACGAAGAATAAACGAAAACGATAATTTATTTATCCTCTGTTTATAATTAAACAGGAGAAACTTAATTGTCAAGTACAATATGCTGTATACGAACGTATAAATATTTAATGATTAATTATATTCTGCGAAAGGTCTTTCTATAATCGCAAACTAATATTATATAATCAATAATTTGTTTATTAATAGACAATTGTACTGCAATGCAGTAACTTGAGATTATCTTAATTACACGGATAATTAAAAACAAATTATTATTATAAATATATATATATATGTGTGTGTGTGTGTATTGGATACTTGAAATTAGTTTTATTCTTAACTCTAGAAAACGTAGTAAGTCACGGTGTGTATTTTTGAGCCTAAACAAGATTAACATATGGGAATACGCAATAGGATTATGTAATAATCTACATGGGAATAACCCTTTTACACTTTAATATTAAACGAATTATACGAAAACTGTTATATTATCGAAAACATAGGGGAATTGCTGCAGATTTAATGAAAAAAGGAAGAGTCTTGTAATAATAAATATTTCATAATTTAACGTACCTGATTTTAAAATTTTTGCACATAGATACATTAATAATTTTCATATTAACGTATAATATATGTATATATATATATATATATATATATATATATATATATATATATATATACACATATGAGTGTATGCATATTAAAAATATTTATATATATTTGCAACAAAAATTATATACATATATTTTATACTTTTATATTAAAAAGCCATCGATTATTAATACATTCCTTGACATAAAAGAGGACGTTTCTCAATAAAAACATCTGTTTACAGTTTTTTAAACTAAAACATAATATAAAGAACACCATAATAGACACATAAATAAGAGATTCCAAGTTTTTTCCCAATATTGTTATCATTAATATTCGATTTACAGACGTGGCGATTCAAAAGCAAAAAACTTGAATATATTATACAAATACCCTTACTATTACGTTTACTCTACAATTTTAAGTTTTTCACAAACGTCTCTTAAACTAATGCAACATAAACTAACCCATGGCAAGGATGGAATGAAAACTTTCATAGAACGTAGACCACAGCATAATAGTTTCCTCGCATTTGTTTTGATGTGCGCAAAAGTAAGGTTTCCTTCCGGCTATATTACACATTGTTATAGAATTCACGGACAAGACTATCATGCGGTTTCCCTTCTACATACTAATGATAGTGGTGCTTTATATTAAAGTCAATTCGCAACATCTTAGAAGTATTATAAATGTGGTAATAGATACATATAAAGCTTATTGAAGGTAGTTAAAACTCGCTACGGAATGATTAGCAAAACGAATATTTAGAAAATGGACTTTCAATTACATTTAACGAAACATTTCTAATCATATATATATATATATATATATATATATATATATATATATATATATATAGAGAGAGAGAGAGAGAGAGAGAAAGAGTAGAGAGAGCTTCCTATGCCATTTATCAGTAAATATGTGAAAAATTGAATAGGGAATATAAATTCCCAAAGGATAGCGTCAAAAATGAAAGCTTAAAATAATAAAATGAGATATGATTTTAACTGGCGTACACTCGTATTTCAACGTTTAATTGAAATTATTTAATTAAAAGAGCAAATATAATTAAGAATGGCAAAAATGAAAAATTACAAAACAAATCAAGTTTGAAACTTTTATTCGTGATGTTAATTTTGTGGATATTTGTATAAGGAAAATACCAATATCGTACTGTTGTCTTTTTCATAACAGTTCAACAATAATTTTAAATATAAATAAACAATTTTCAAAATAATATACAAAGTTAAATTGTTTCTTGATTAAATCTTCTGATTCTTTTTTAATTGTTTATATGTATATATATATATATATATATTCGTTATTTAAATATTTATTTTATTACTGATTTGTCGAAAACTAAATCAATAAATACGGAAAAGAATAAATTTGTAGTACATAGTCAAGAAATAAGAGCGAGGATAAATTTATAAAGTATCAAGTAATAAAAGGTTAAATTTAAATTAATATTGCTATTGACTTTACAATGGTACTCTAGCTTATTAATGAGACGAAAAGTTTCGTTTGTGAACTATTCAATCTTTCAAAAAGGACATAGTCAAACTTCATTACATTTCTATTATTAAAACGTTTATTTGAGAAAATCTCGAACGTTTCGCTATAAAAAAAGTAAATGAAAGTTTCGCGGATAGTATGTTCTAGCGTATGAAGCTGAAATTCAATATAAGCTCTTTAAATAGCATTTAAGATTTACTTTATTAAATGAATTAATTAAATGCACAAAATGCCAATGGTTAACAATTTTATCGAAGTACGTTAACATAAAAATGCCCTACAATATTCCCAAATCATAAAGTTAATTTTAATTTAAAAAACCATAGAGTATAAAATTATTGTAGTTTTATGTAAGTTTTTGAAATTAATATTGCATAAAATATAACGAACTATATTTCTTAGCATTAATCATTTTATAAAAATTGTTTGTTACTTATACTTTTATATTGCAGTGGATATAATTGTATAATTTCAAAATTTATTACTGTAGAATATTTAATAGTTTCTAACACATTCTACAAATTGTGATTGGTATTATCAATATTATTTATGTCAATACAATATAAAAAATGGCAAGACATATTAAATTTTTATATAGAAATTTTAATAAATTCCATTTTACTTGTAACAACATAGATATAAAATATTTCAGACTTCTGACAAGAGACACTGCTCTTTTCTTAAAAAAGACATTTGGGTTTAAAAATTCTTTTCTTTATATTGCCTGAATATCTCTTTTAAAATGTTGATTTTATTTAATGTCACTACCATTCATCTTTTTTTAGAATACATTTTTTTAAATATGCAATCATATATATATATATATATATATATATATATATATATATATAAATATATATGATCAAGTACTCAAAAATATGCGACATACATAAACATTTAAATAATATCTCACAACCATCACAGAAACTACTAAAACTTACTTAGAAAAAA
>CM068323.1:14987708-15162708 GCA_034766995.1 Acanthacorydalis orientalis | reverse complement strand
TATTCCCAAATATGAAGAATGATTTGAGGGGTTAAAAATTTCCAAGGGATGAAGTGGAGTCGGCTAAAAATTAGCTCAATAAGATTTTTCTTATCCTTTTTTTTCCGAACTTTTGGACCTCCCTCGTATATATATATATATATTATAAACTCATAATCATTCATATTTCAATGCAAAATAGAACAAACGATCGATTTTGCATGAATGTCGTGCAAATCTACAATGCCTTGATTGCATGTAAACCATATTACAATATTCGTTATAGAAAATTGCAATTAATTTAAAAAATGCAAACATGAAACTAAAACAGAACATTATGTAGCTAATTTATTCAGTCATTTTCTGAACAATATATAATTTATATATTTTGATCTCTCGTAAAGATATATATTGTTCCATCGAGTAGGATCGTCTCTCAATATTCGACTCATGCATCAATTATTTAGACATTTTTCCTGTTTGTTAAACAATATCACATTTAAGTGTAATTTAATTTCTTCTAAATCGACCATTTACGAAATTTGTTTTGTCTGTGGGAAATCGAGTGTCAAAATATTCCGAATGCATGCGACCGATGTGATCTGAATACTAGCTGTCCTTGATATGTGTTTACCATTCGTTAGCATTTCATGAGCATTATTCATTCAAAACCACGCATACACACACACACACACACTCACATGCCATACGGTCAGTTGCATTATTTCATTCTTACCTCACGTATCGAAATATAAAACGGGCGTGATGTCAGAAACGTGCTCGTTAATGCTATCATTTCATTTGAATATTCGCAGTTTTCATTTAGCGAGAATAATTGCGAGTTAATTGACAATGTGTTGCGGTGTCAATTCGAGTGGATCGTTTCGACGAAATGAAAAAGCGCAGCGTGACATGTGATACATTTTCAAAACAATGGGAACTGCCAAAATGTCTATTACGCTCGACACGTTCCATTTCTTATTTATTTTCGATTATTCTTCTAGCACTCAGAAGATCAGCAACAATAAATTATTTTTATATCAAAATGTTATAACCAGAATATATATTTTGTTATTAATCCAACAAATTTACATCGAGCTTTTCGTGATTCGAATATTTAAAACCTCATTCAGATAGCATGTATTATAATTTCAATAGTTGATGTTAAAAATTGTTAATATATCAATATATCTAGAAAAAAATATATTTTTAAAAACACTCATTATTAAAGTAAGTAATATCATTTGTGAAGCATACTTTTAGTTATTACAATTTACAATTACATTATACAATTTCATTTGTAATACCAAAAACAGATAAAAAATAGAATGCTTCCAATACAATTCTGTTACAAATATTTTAAGCATTTTACACAAAAATATTTGTAAAATGTAAAATGTGTTAAATACAAAACGCTGAAATGAAATTCAAATAAGTATAATTGTTAAAATCAGAGATCAATTATTAACTTCAAAATGAAAATTGATTTGTTTGCCTTCCATTGTGAATAAATATAAAACAATTTTTAATTACTTCATACAGTCTATTTTTTTCCAAATAGTACGCATTATTAATTCAATCATCGCCCATTTGCATTATTTAATTAAACGAAATGCATCTATAATTAGAACATGAGTTAAATCAGCGTAGAAACAACATTCAGTTGCTAATATAATCCATTTCCAACTGTTGCATTCGAATAATTATTTAAATTACAATGGATAATGTATAGCTGGAACCTGATAGTTTGATAATGAAAAAAATCGTATATACATATATATATATAATTTTTTTAAAAATATTACTTCTCACAAGTCAAATATTCATTAAATCTATTCTATAAAATAAAGACAAACATAAGAAAGTTAAAACTTTTTCGCTGTTTCACAATTCTTTTTGTACCTTATTTCAATTTTATTATTAATAACATCTGAAGTAAATTCAATTTTTAATTTTAAAACTTTAATAGTATTTCAAACTTTTAGAGCATACTTTTTGAAACACATAACCGTGTAAAATTAAAATTAAAGTAATGCAATTTTAAATTCGTAATTGGTATCCCTACTTATTAAAGTATTATCGTGATAGGCAAAAAAATAATCATTTTTGAATCTAACTGGCATTTCATAAACGAACTGAATGAAAAAAAACCTCACAAACATACAGAAAATAAACACAATTATATAAAATACCTCAAATCGTTTCACAGTACAACTTCGAAAATTTAACTATACAAATAAGTTTGTATACTCGTACAATGTGTAAACGAAATTATGAACAAATAAACGACATTCATGTATGTGTTGAAAAAAAATGTAATTAAATTAAACAAATTGTAATATCAATAAATTATATTTATCTCCATCGCTTGTTCGCGTGCAGAAAGTTCGTAAAGTGCGAATAAATAGTCATTAGTTTAAAATACGTGTAAGTACATGTTGTATCATGTACGAATTAAGGGGTTGCTGCCATAATGTGTGTCACATGCATATGTTACGCATTACATTAGAATTAAATGGAACATACTTGTGTGTTTAACCCATTTGTGTAACCAGTTCGCGTTTCGCGAATTTATTTATATACGTGTGTACATGTCTGCGAACGTATCAACGTTTCCGAATACATTTTTGTGTCTTTAAACTATAATTAATCGATTTTTGTCGGATTTCGCATAGCAGTTAATACGAATTTTAATTAATATTATACTTTAACTATACACAGTCTAACATACGTACACATTTTATTAATGGGATTCTGAATACTACTTGCATACATCAGTTATGAATAAAACACTATTAGTTCTTTACAACCTTCCTATACACGTTTAGTATTAATTACAATCATAAAAATAAATCGTAAATATTTACTACTATACTTGAAATGAATTAAAAACCAGATGTTTCATTCTTAGAAACGAGAACCTTTTTTCCATACACTAATGATTTCTGTTCATAATATTCTTTTCATTCATATGTGATAAACAAATATGACTAAATAAATATATAATAATGAATTTAAATATCTTGAAAAGTGAAAGATTTTTTTAGTGAGTTGTTTCTTCAGCAATGTATAAAACTGTACACAGAAATCTTTTTAAATAAAAAGTGACTTGAAATTTATATATATATATATATATATATATATATATATATATATATATATATATACGTCAGATGATTTTTTCTATAGATTATATTTGTATAAATGATTTCCTCTCAATGTTACAAATATTCCCAAGTCACTTTTTAGTTAAAAAGATTCACTAGATATCACTTTTTATTCATTTATATATAATGAATAAAAAGTTTAAATTATAACACAACGTATTACTTAGAAAAAGGAAACTTAAAAAAATATTTTATATTTCAGTTTCATTATCTGATTTTTTATACGTTTCAATTTTCTTTTACATACATAAGTTCAGATATTTTTAAAACCATGGACACTTATAAATTATTTAAATTGTATTAATTTCTTTTAGCAAAACAATTTCAATAATAAAAGTATTACCGTTCGTTGTGTATATTTCTTATCAGAAAACGTACATGTTTCTTTTCAAAAACTGAATAAAATAAATTACGAACCCATAATCTCTTTCTCGTTACTTCGTCGTTCATTGAACACAACGTTGCAACGTCGTTATGACGGACCGTCACCGATATCCTAGATAGATAAAAATAAATCAAACTCCGTAATACGATACAACCACATAAATGAGAACGGAGAAATTTATAAATTTTACGAGCAAATGCCATAAACAACAATCTCGATGATGATCTATTGAGATCTTGAACATCTTCTTAGTTCGTATGTCTTCACCGCATTGCAGATATTTCCTCATGATGTATAATCCAATTATGATCGGTATGAAAAGTTGATAAGCGTGGTGTTATAAAAGCTTCATTGATGCCACACACCAGTCAACAAGCGCAAGTATAGAACATACAGCAAAAAGCAAAAGCTCTCTTCAGTCGTACTCATACTCTTTAATGTGTGTGTGTGTGTGTACACGTATTTGTGTTTGGCTGTTGCGTTACACTGCTCTTGACACATTTCCAATAGATCCTCTGTCATCAGTTTGCTGGTGTCAATACTGATTGCCGTATGCAAATAAGGGATTATGATTTTATCGTTCGTATTTTATATTTAGTGTGAGTTGCGGAGGCATCTAACAGATCCGGTTTCCTCTTTCATTCATAACTCAAATTAACTTCGTCGCACTTATCTTGGCATCGCCAGTGATCTAGTTTAAAATGATCTTTTAACTTATTTAATACGAACTTATTTGTCAATACACACACACACACATGTAAACACTTTATAGTCATAAATAATACAAAACACACAAACATAATAATAATCAATTACAACAAAGTAATAGTAGTATACGTTAACTAATGAACTAAAGAAAAAGTTAAAAAAGCAATAAAACTACAAATAATGAAGGAAAAAAAACATTTCAAAATATTATTTACACTAATTCATTATATTTCATTTAAAATCACAAATAATTTGAAAAAAAATAATTGAAATATAGAGACGAAAATACTCTAAACTACTGAATAAAAGAAAGATTCATAAACATATCTAAAAGAAATTTATATTACAAGAAAAGAACGATACACATTTATTGAGCACCATTTGTTAATTAAAAAATAAGAAAATGTTGACATTAAGTGTAATAGAAATTGAATCAACCAGAGTACAATACATATTCAATTTTTACACCCTTAGTGTATAAAATTAACCATATATTTCTTAATTCAATTGCACTTGATACGATGTTTTCTTATTTCGTGAGACCCATTCGGATTTCAATATAAATGGTTTCCAGTACATTGACCTTAGAGAATTTTAGGGAAGAACAACGAATACTGTGAGAGAGTTAATTGGATCAGTTAATATTGATTCTGTGAGAGACTTTAGTTTTAACTCAACGTACGAAAACATAATACCTTGCACTTAATATTCGTTTATTATTTTCTGGTCTTTTTGAAAATAATTTCAAATACAAAAAGTTTAATTAAGATACTGAACGAACGAAAAAATGATTGCAAGTTAAACTTTTATTTTTATATGAAACAAAATAAAACGCATTTTTATGATGAATTAACTGACTAATTTTTATCAATGATTTACTTACGTCGATTGGCACTTTTTACATATAAAATCATAAAAATACACAAGACAATAAAACAAACAATGAGGTCTACGGCATTTATAAAAAATGCGATATTAATTGTCGCAAATTTTTTTAAAAAATATTGAATTTATGTGCCAGTTTATTCACTGAATACGTAGAACGAAAAAAAGGGTATTAAACATTTCAGTGCGCGCGATTAATCAATTGCCTTTTTATGTCAAGTTGTTTTGATATCAGATTACTTTTTTTATTGTCATTTTGACACTTTTAATCAAAATTATTTTATAGGATAAATTGCGTATACCGTATTATGTTATAAAATGTAATGGTGGTCAAATAATACGTAATCTGATTGAACGCACGGATAATAATTAAAAAAAATAATATGTATATAGTCCCTATACAGCGTTGTACAATTTAACATAGCATTTTTTTCAGATTATCGCAAAGTATTTGTAAAATAAATAAATGTACGCATATTACGTTAAATAATTATATAAAAATTATTATAATTTTCATATGTGAACATTTTATTGTATTTAGCAATATGTGTACATATTTAGTAATGTTATGACTTCATCAATATAATAAACAGTCACAGACATTGACATTTTTATTTAATGATACTAACAAGTTGTAATTCTGACATTAACAACAAAATAATGACATTAATATAATTAATTATAGTTTATGATTCACATGTTAAATGCAGCAAAACATAATATCACATTATATCAAACGATGAATCATTACATATGTCCTTTTACATATTTTTTTAAAAAAAATTATATTATTAAAATACAGTATTATTTCCTATATATAATTATATCCTATTTCTGTATTATAATTATAGTTCAATACAATTGACACATGAATCATAAGCTGATAGTTAAAATAACTGTAGTTTTATAAACAATATGTCTATAAAATCGGTACAATTGGAATATTGTTTTTGTATCGAGTGAACCAACATATTTCTGTAATTATTCTATGATGAACAGAACAAAATTCTGTAATAATAAAATATTGAATAGAATATTACAATCTATATTCAAATTTTTTACTCTTTTTGACAATGGTATATCGATTTGTAAATAAAATTCTGTTGACTTTATTATTCAATCTATTTTTAAATTTGTACTTTTAATGTACTACTACGATTTTATTATACTGAATTCAACAAATTGTAAATTGATTTAATTTTAATTAAATAAAGAATGCACACGAGAAGTATACGCTGTAATATTAAATATATATTTTTTTAATTAACAATATATTCAATTAGGTGATGTTAATTATGATACCTTCATATTATTATAAATAAACAAATAATACCACGTGTTTAATAATAAGTAAGTGATTGCTTCAAATATTTCTTTTCTTTTGACAACCGTATTTTATTAAAACATACACACACCATATATGTTCATAGTACATGTCTTTTATCCACTTGCAAAATTACAAAGAAAAAACTACTGACCTAAGGGAATAAAGGGAATTTCCGGGTAAGTCTTTTTATATACACAATCTTATATATATATATATATATATATATATGTGTGTGTGTGTGTGTGTGTGTATGTGTACAAATTTATATAACAATGAGTGTGTATACGTGAAAGTTCAATTGTTACACTTTTATTCGACAACTCCTAGTATCACAAGCATAAAACCCGTGACCTACTCTTGCCAGGTTCAATACAAATTACATATTTACGAGCAAGTTCGTGTCCCTCACGTATACTCAGCTAATATGGGATATTTGAGTAGCGTGCGTATACGTTTTACCCGTTACGCGTGCGTGTGTTATAAAACTGCAAGGAAATTTGCGAATACTACTGGGTCAAGAAAGTGGTGTTAACTTTCCACCACGATGTCTTATGTATTATTTATCAAGGCACCGTGGTTATACGGATGCAACGAGCAAAAAGACAACATGAGCATAAATGTTACCGTTCGTGTCGTAAATATTATGGAACCATTGAAGAATATCACTTATATATATATATATATATATATATATATATATATATATATATATATATGCCGTATAAATAATTTTTGAGATCGTGTACTTCCCATATTAAAAGGAAAATCGAATTTTGTAATTAAGCACTACTCAATAATATTCTTAAAAAAATGTTTGTTTTCAATATCTATGAATTTATATAATGCTTTCGGATATAAAAAAAAATGTTATTAAAACAAATACCCGCTAACATTCACATTCTTTCTTATAAAAATGATATAAATGTTAACATTTTTTTTTAATATATATACATTTTCCAAATTATTACGTTACTTGATTTTATTAAACAGGATTAACTAATGAAATAATAACAAATAAAAATATATAAAGGATGAAACTACATTGATACTATTTTAAATAAATATAAGAAACAGAATATAGAAAAGTATAAGCACAATAATAGAAAAAAAAATATGAACATGTTATTAATTTGAAACATGTTATTAACATTATCTATCATAATATTTGCAGGAAATCAGACTGGGACGAAATGTAATCCAGATTTCACTGAAATTAAATGTCATTTCAGATTGCGATGAAGATTTTTGACTAGGAAAATGTAAAAAAAGTAAAGTAGTATTCAAGTAAGAAAAACATGAATTTATAAAGAATAAATAAATAAGACATTAACTGATGTAAATTCTGTACTTTTAAACAGAATTAAAATTCTGATAAATTTTTAATTAACAATTTTGGAAACGAATTCAAACAGATAATTCCATCATGGCACAGAATAAATTTTCTGAAAAAATAAAATTATAATGCAATAAAAAGAAGGATAATTATATTTCATATTTTAAAACATACATACATACATATATATATATATATATATATATATGGAGGATTAAAGTGATTTACTGCTGTGTTAGCTTTAACTGCGTGTTAGTGAGAGCATTTAAAACTTATTGCTACGTTTATATTAGGCCACTCCTCTAGAGAATATATGCTTTTTGATTCTGTCTCACTGGGATATAAAACAATTCTAGTGGAGTGTTGGTTTCGTTTGTACCCAAACCTTTTAGAATGAATGACTAATCCAAAAGCTGTTTTCAAATTCATTTCCAAGAACAGCAAACGAATATATTAAGTATATAGAGCAGGAATTGTACTAATAAATGTATATCGAAGTGAAGAATGAATCGCCTTTTAAAGAAATGTGTTTAGTTGGCACGGAAATATAAAACATTTTAGACGATACGACCCCGGATATAAAATAAATAACAATCAATTTTATAAATTACTATAGTATGCTTTTCATAGATAAATATTTTAAACATAACATTTTAGAACATGAAAAATTTCATACAGTATATAACTCAACAATTAATTCATAAACTATTTTTCGTACTAAGTTTGTTTAGATTTATAGTATTTTATAATGAAAACAATTTATTAAATTTAATAAGCAACATTGCATTAAAAACAAGACAAAACGGTAATACTTTTTAAATAACATAACATCAAATACGTTTCATTACATCCACACGAATTTACTAATGTTTTAAAGAAAAAAATCAGTCTGTAAATGAAAGGTACAATTTAAATTACACGTTAAACATGTTTATTAATAAAATATACTTCTCAATAAGTAATTCTCACCCTTAAAACAAATCTCTTATAAACAATCAATATTTATCGTTTCCTAAACCGTATTACAGATTTCATTTACTTTTGGTCAATTGATTAGTACGACTGATTGGATATCAATGGTTCGTGAATGTGTATTGAAGCCCTAAGCTACTGCTGTTGATTAAGACAACAGTATTCTACAATTACTTTTACTGAAAAGTGGGTCAAAAAAGCATCATATTTAATTTGATTTCAATACTTTTTGATGTATTCTTTTTTTAAAATATAATATACCGTATTCCTTCATTTCAGATCTTAATTATTTAAATAAGATTTTTAAAATTTATATCAAAATTTTATATTAAGTATATCTATTTTTAATTTACTTGTTTACATTAGACAGAGTACTTTTAAGAAGCTATGTTCAAACATGGCACCAGTAATCTCAAGAAGTTGAAGTACTATAAATCTATTTTTGTTTTTGTTACATGCATATTAAGGATAAATAACTAATTTAAAGTACGATTTGTTATACTGATTTTAAATTAATGTAAATTAGTGACAAATCAATGAAAAATGATGACCAAAATAAATTTATATTTTGATTTTTAGTAAACATAATGGTACTTTTTTCAATTAATGTACATAAAATATCTAATGATATAAATATATAAAATGACATGCGAAGAACTTTAGTTTCATTCTTTTCTTAATAGTGTTTTTTTTTTAAAAAAAAATATATATAATGACAGACTCTAAACACCGACTGCTTGGAACAGAAAAAAAATATATGACATATATAAAATCCAGGAGCATGTCGTGCATATACATACATACATTGTCGTATATGTTTTTGTGTGTCCAGTGGTCTTCTCGACATACTGGAAAGCAGGTTTTACGCAAGGGCTGTATCGATTTAATTAGAGACTCGAGCAACAACGTAGTGTATAGGTGCGAGGTGTTGTGTTACGACAATAATGTATAATTGGAGATGGCCATAAACTGTACAAGCGGTCGTCCACAATAGGCAACGTTCGTAGAGTTTAAACGGCGTCGAGAAATTTCTGTTATAGAAGGTAATAATTTGTCGGTTTAATAGGTCAAATATAGGTGTACCACATTTTACAATTACAGACCAGATTTGATAATCAGATTTATGCCTAAATAATTTATAGTAAGCGCGGCTCTTTACGACTTCAATATTTAATTAGAGATGCTGCGAATAACTTAGTGAAAAATACATAATACATTAATTCCATTTCATTTTGTATCGATTTTATTCATTGATGTTAATTCACATACTTTAATTGAAAGAAAAACGTACGTTTGAAAGACATTTGTTTAAGAAAAATGTTATTTTATAATAAGTATTATTTTTTTTCTTTTTACTATCTTCACCTTATATAAAATTCTCTTTCATCCATCATCAACTTTCATCATGGTAATACGATTGCCTTGATGCTTTTGTCGAGGAAATAGAGGAATAAATATTTTTACAAATATATTAATAGAATTCTCTTAAATAAACGATATCTAAAATATCTTACAAACAAAACTTATAATATTCACAAATTTATAACGCTAAATATTTCCCGTCGTGTAGTTAGAATAAATTATATTTATTTTCTGTATATAGAGCATTTTTTTATCTAATAGTAACAGAAATCAATTACATGCGTAGAAATTATAATTACACTCTTGAACGAGTACAGTTCTGAAATTAAATAGAGTTTTTAGAACCGTTGTAAAATACCGATTAACATTTCATGTAGAAAACTGATATATTCATATTTCTTCAATTGGATATATTTCAAACTGTTTATTTGAAATGTTGAAAACGAATCATTAATATAATGAATTGCGAAATAGTTGATTACTTATAGTTGATTACTACAGGTATTGAATTAAAGATGAATAATAGAGTCTGTGAAAGTTTATCGTTCATAAATTAAATATTAAAATAGAAGTTTTATTCGTTTGAAAATGAGACCATTCGAACAGAAACATAATGGCATTAAAAAGCAAACTCGATTAAAAATAATGATCTGTGTCTGTGTGTGTATGTGCGTGTGTGTGTGTGCGTTCGCGTATCTGAATGGAAAGGGCGCAGTCGACAATATGTACGTATTAATTGTAGACCGAGCGAAATTAAATTTTTCGTAAAATTTATACGGAGTGCCGTTTCACAAAAGAGTCCCTTGGTTGAACAGCTAGCGAGTGGGTATACATGTAGTAAATTATGTGGTAATGCACGAGATGCGGGCGAGTTTGTTGTTGCGTTTTTCACAAGTTTCCCCCGGCGGCGGTTTTTGTGTCTGCCTGAAAAGTTTTTACGCACGCGGTCGTTTTGAATTTCAGATTTCAGCTTTGAGGTTTTTAAATTCAGATTCGTCCGTTGTAGTTTTTGTCGTCCGACACACTAAATTGAAATGCGTCACACAAAGTGAGAATTTATTTAAAAAGTTTTTTTTTTGGTGACTCGACGACATAGGTTTTATTGAAATGTTTTCACTTGTTCTCTGATGTGTCAAGCTAGCCGACTGGTAGGAAAACGAACCGACAAACGGCCGCGGGAGACATGTTTTCTATGTTTGACCGAAATTGTAAATCTGTTACAAATAACAATCGCCGCTGTCAAATGCAACATGTCCTTTGAAACATTTTACATTTACTCGAAATTCAATCATTTTTGAGAATATTACAAAAAAAAACGGACACTTTTGATATATTTTTATGTTTTTATTTCTTGGAGGCTTTAATCTTAGTATCCAATTTATTTAATATATTCACCTTACATGAAAAATAAAAATACTTTTCTTTATATATTATTTGAAATATTTATGATTATCAATACCTATATATTGAATTAAAACTACTTAGACAGAAAAATTTACATCAATTGTCATCGTTATTAGCAAACAAAAAAATACTAATACGATATTTATTTCAATATTTATAAAAATTATTGATCTTGCACGTAAATATAACCAATACAAAATAATTAAATAATCAGTACCTCTGAATTGACGTCAATAAATGAAAAAGTAGACATCATGAATTCTTTACCACACACAATCGATTATCAAAAAATTGGCCAATGTAATAACATTGATGTAAATTTAATTTATAATCAATATCAAAATGCATAATGTATTCATTTTAAAAACACAAATTAAGTGATAATTGATAAACATTTGCATGACGACATTAAATGTATGTAATTGAATTAATTACTGTGTTCAACAGTTAACAGATTTTCTGTTCATGTACCAATGATTTGTCTGAATGTTGAATATGCATTGAAGTTTTCGACTAGATGCCATGAATATTTGTAATAGAAATGTATGACATGATTACAAGCCGATGTCTAGATATATATTTTAATGAAATATGTTTCATTATAAGTCAACCAGGTATGTGGTTAATTAATTACAAAAACATACGTTGAACACTCTATAATTAATATCGTTGTTATTATGACGTTCAGAAGTGAAATGAAATTTAAATTTAATCTTCTAAACCATTCATAATTGAACTTAAACACTTCACAAACGTTTATTATTTAAATAATACTTTACTACAATTGTTATGAAATTGCCATATTTGAAGCTACTATCGATTTTGATGCTTGTTTAATCGAGAAAAAAGATTCTCTGCCCACTTACATCTAACTAAATACTAACTTCAAAGGGAATGAAAACTCTAATGAAAAAAATGTCAAATATTTCAACAATTCCTTTGTTCACTCGCAGCGTTTACTTTCTTCTGAAATATAAGAGCATGTTTACAATTATTACGAGGCGGTGACTTAAATGTATATTTGAAACAGAACATGGCTGTTACTGATACGGTAAAACACGGAAAAAAAGCATAACGGGAAAATATACGCACGCATTTCTTCAAAATGACGAGACGAGGCAGACTGTATAAAAATAATAAAACAAACATAATAAAACAAGTATGTAGTGTGTGCCGGAGGATAATAATAATAATAGAAACGATATAGAGTAAGCATATACAACTGAAATGGAACAAAACAAGAAGAAAACAATATTTTCAAGAGACAATACCGCAGAGACTCGTTTCAAACATGTTACCAACCACGGACACTTATTGCAAACTGACGGAAGACGATACAACAAATCGTTGGGCGTCAAAACAGCGAGGAAAAGCTGTTGGTGAACTATAGCATATTATACTGATTCGTACCTTTTCATATATTAAACTGTGATTGAAATTATATCAAGACTTAAAAAAATCAGTTTAGTTCCACGTAAAATATTATATATATATATATATATATATATATATATATATATATATATATATATATATATCATGCATTTAATCCAAATACAGAACAAAGTTTTTCTAAAATGTACATACAATACATTTAGAAGTAGACAAAAATACACATGTACAAAATTAGAAATATATTTTAACACACTAATTTCATTTTAGTGAACCAGTGCCACTAAACTTTTAATAAGGATATTTTTTAATAATAAATATTATCATAAAAAGAATAAATATCTTATATAGGAAAAAGCAGACAATTGAAAACGTATTTAATGAAATAAAATGCTGAAACTTTTTAAGTGATATATATATATATATATATATATATATATATATATATATATATATATATACACGTTTTCAGTCGTATAGAGACACATTTCTCAATTAATAATATTTTCAATAAACACAAAAATAATGGCTAAATTCCAAGATATTATTACACGACATAGATTTTGGCTATTAAAATATATTTTATATTGAATCATAATACTCTATAAACAGCCTCAAAAACAGTATAAATGTTAAAATAAAATTTAATAAAAACTGAAAATATAGTTGACATATATATATATATATATATATATATATATATATATATATATATATATATACATACATATATACTGTATGTGTGTGAACTTAATTACAGAAATATAATCTTCGAAGTCATATTGTCTGCGTTGTTTTGACGTAGTACGAAAAAAAGTTATATTTATCCTCATACCACACACTCCTTATAATATTGTCCAATCCAAGTCAGCTGGATCATGTCCAGCTATACAATACGCTACTGAAAGGATACAAAAGCGACGGAATCGATATTGAACAGTGGACATTTATATCACTGAGATACAAATATTTCTCATAAGAAATCGTTTCAAGTAGGTCGCATTTTATGCAGATATGTGCGACCAGTGACCAATGAAAATCCGAATGGAATATATTTTATATGAAAATTTTTCTGTCTGAAATTATATGTGATCTTATATAAACAGATATTTTTCCTGTCAAGAAATTTTGTTCAACTTTAAGTTTCGAAAGTTAGATAAATATATGCGATATGCAACATAAATTGATTTCAATCTAACTTTTATTTCTTGGTTATGTCTTATATACAGTTACAAGAAAGTATCTCAATCAAAACTATTTATAAAAATCCAAAGGATAAAAAAATCTACATCATTTGTATAATATAAAAGTGTTTCGTATTTATAATATAATCTGTCTATAATTAATTTATTAACAACCAACAACTAGAAAACTATAAGCACTGGAAAAATTAATATCTAAGAACTTTTAATACATTTTTAATCATCGTTCCAAATACGTTTTAAATTTTCTTTTTTTTTTGGAATGCTTTTATTCAAACAGTAGTCAAAACCTTTGGATAAAATAAAAAAGACCGCTTTTACAAAAAATACATTGTATTTTTTAATTTCCAAGAAAAAATGTCACAACATATCTTGTTATATATATATATAACCAAACAGAGAAGCTTGTTACTAGTCACATTTTCTCTCCAATTGAATTCATCTCCAATTCCGACCGATCATCCTGCTTGAGGTTTTTAACAATTTCCTCAAATTCCCTGGTCAGATAATACCCACATCATCACACGATGATATTAACGCGTTTCCTTTGATGATTTATGTGATAATTATAATCACAATTTTATTAAACTGATTTAAACTGATGAATGTATATATATATATATATATATATATATATATATATATATATATATATATATATATATATATATATATATACATATCCATAATAATCTTACTTCAGTATAGATCTTGTGCTACCGAATAATAAAGTACTTTAATAAATGCGAAATACAATAGTACTATTAAAACAAGATATATATTTCTAAAAAGCACACTCTTTTATTATTAAGAAACTTGAGGAACATATAACAGTATGCTATTGTTGTAATACGAAATCAATTCGGTTTTAAACGATTTCTGAAAAGTTGAGTTAAATATTTAAATATAGATTTAAGTACATCCATTTAATATTTTCTTTAAGAATGCTTTTTAAAAATATATCAATATTAATATATATATATATATATATATATATATGAATATGAAGAACCATGGACATCTACAATGGAATACATTATTCTCATGAATAAAAATAAATAAATAAATCTTTTAAATAGAATACATTTATAAATATTATAATTATATATATATATATATATATATATATATATATATATATATATATATATATATATATATGTAAGTGTGTGTGTATAGTGTGAACGAGAAATGATTTACATTCGACATTTCATACTTTTACCACACATATATAGATACGAGAACGATTTAAAAAAAATATAATTCAATCTTTACTACTGAAGGTACGCGGTTGTTACATACCCAAAAGCTGAAAAATACTGGTCGTAACAAACGGAGAAAATTCTAACTAAGTACGAGAATAGCAGGCAATATAGGTTGTAGCAATGTGCAATATTATATAGAACGTGTGAATATATATATATATATATATATATATATATATATATATATACATATACCAGCCGTTGGGAGGGAGATGAATATACACGCGCCAGGGATCGATAGGTCACGTGACGCGACCCCAACCCGCTAACCCACAAGGCACCGAGACGGAGCGCCGACGAGGCGCGTCTAGTCCGTCCCAAAAACGACAAATTGTTATAGTATGATACGGAGAGCTCTCGGTCGGTTTGGAATTTTCCACAGTTTCTGTTGTAACTGATCTCAGCGTCAAAATTTAAGACAGATCGGTAAACATATTATGAAATATTAAAGCATATCTCTTGAAAATTTATATTGTCTTCTGTTATGAAAAATAGCATGTAAACAACGTGTAGGTATGAGCTGATACGTTTTTTAATATTTAATATATTTTCTACACGTTTGGATGTACTGTAGTGAGATGAAAATGAAAAATTAAGAAGTGAAAACTACGTATACAGGTTTTCATACGAACTGTGTGCATTTGTTCAGTTTTAAAGCATATTTTTTTCAAATTGAATATGATTATATATAAATAATATAAATGAAATAGGAATTATAAATGATAATTATAAAATTATTAACTATCTATAGGGGTGGAATAGTTCCGCTGGGGCCATTATTGGTCAAATTTAAGAGGACACTAAAACTTATCTGACGACTAAAAAAACCGACTTTGAGTAAAAATATATTCTATAACATTTTTCTTTGTATCTATAATTTTATTCTACAAATATATAAAATTCAGCAAAATAAAATATTCTGAATTACTTTTCAGAAAAAGTTCAGCTTTTAGATTTTCGATTCTTATCTTGAAAAACGTCAAGGTGATACAAAGATCTGATACAATCATTAAAGCTTAGAACTGAACATAAAATTGAATATCGAATAATATATGGCACAATTCTTATCCCAAGCTTCGTTTTTCGCATGAAACCTATTTGTTATGTCTATTAGATTCGATCTATACTGAAAAAAAGACAGTTTTCAGATTTTCGTTTTTCAGCCAAAAAAAACGTCAAGGTATACCCCTTAAGTTTTAGCCGAAAAATTTTTTGAATTCGATTTTCGTTTTTTTGCCACGAATCTAATCTTTTATGAATAAAAAGACGTGAAACAAACATTAAACCAATTTTGAATCACTAGAAAGTATTTTTTGTGGTCGGAATGTGCTTAGAACTGACCATAACATTGACTGACATAAAATTGAATATAGATTCAAATATCGCATAATTATTATCCCATGCGCCGTTTTTCGCATGAAACATATTTACTATCTCTATTAGATTCGATCTATACCGAAAAAACTCCAGCTTTTATATTTTCAATTTTTAGCCAAAAAAAACGTCAAGGTACACACCTTAAGTTTTAGCCGAAAAATTTTAAGAAATAAATTTTCGTTCTTTTACCATGAATCCAATCCTTTATGAACACAAAGACTAGAAACGAGTATTAAACCAATTCTAAACCGCTAGAAAGTATTTTTGTGGCCGGAATAAGTTTAAAACTGAACATAAAATGAATACCGATGAAATTATCGCATAATCTCCAAGACAGAATGATATTATTCCTCGAACTTGGGGTCCCTGGCGGCAGTCAGATCCGACCCCCTCCCCCTCTTTAATCCACCACTGACTACCTATGAATTAAAGCTTTATTTAATATGTACGATAATAGAACTTTACATAATATAAAACTTCTGAATTAAATTCCCGAAGAAAAAAAAATAATAAAGACGACCCCATACTAATTTTTTTTATTTACAATTATACACTCTCCAAATCATAACTTTTTAATGTTAATGTATCAAACAACAAAATTACAAATAATATTTTTTAAAGTAATTTCAACCATTTTACAAACACATATCTGTGCAAGACTTAGTATTGTCCTCGTGAGTTAATTATGATCATGAGACCTATGTTGATAACATTGTTGTTTGAAAGGTCTTCCAATTTGAGACGAACCAAGGTGAAAAGCTAGACTAATCACTCTCCCTTGGTATTCCTAAATTATTGAAGATGAAACTTGAACATGTATGTGATAATAAACTTTGTTGCATACACATTTTCTACTAACAGTCAGTGGCACATGTTTTTGTTTTATTTGAATGAAATGAATAAAATTTCATAAAAAGAGAAAAGTGATTTAAAAACACTTTCCAAGAAATTAATTGTTGATTCAAATCAAAATATAAAAGAATCAATTTAATTTCAAAATTACATTTTTCTTTGAGAATATATCCCTTAAATTGAATATAAAGTATACATAATGGTCTATATATATATATATATATATATATATATATATATATATATATATATATATAAGGGTTAGTATGATGATTTTTAAATTAAACTGAGACGTTTATAATATTTTTATATTTAAATAAGATATGTTTTTATCTTCACTTTAACCGAATCAAAAATAATAACACTTAATAATTATAAATGAGAAATCTACTAATTAAAATTATTATAAAAAGATATCTAAAATAGAATTTAATACTGTTTAGATGATATTTTCTTATACATTTAAATATAAAATAAACTATTAACTATATAGATGGATTAAAAAGTTAATATTATATACTTTATACAAGCTTTACTATATATTTGAGAATAAACTAGATTATATTTTATAATTAGGAAACATTACCGTTGTAAGAATATTGCTGTATCATTAAATATAATCCACTGGAATAATAATTAACGCTAACGATGCGGTATTTTAAAACTTGCCAGTTATTCGACCATTTCTTACCTAAAAACAAAACATAACTTTCAGGCAAGTAAAGTAAATAACAAAAATATTTACTTTCTACAATGACAAACAATTTTAAAGAGTTGATTTTAATATTTTATTGACATCATCCGACAGCAGATGATTAATTGAAATATTATATGAGCTCACGCCTAGTTTTACCTTAAGTCTAGCATTAAAATATGTGAAAAATTGGTAACTTCCTTTTCAAAACTTCATAAAGTAATTTGTTTTGTCTCAAAGAAGTCAATAATATTATTTGAAATACACTTTTCTATTAGTATAATAATCAGTAATTTATTACTAATTTCTAAACGAAATATTAAAAAAAATAATTGAAACAAAACAATTATAGTAAGTAATATATTACTACATAGTATATTTAAAATACTTTTAAAATCAAATAAGAATTTACCCAATTTGTTAAAAAATGTTACTTCAGTTTCAGTTACAGAATATTTTTTGCACATATATTAATGCTTTTTTATTGTCACGCATTAAAATACAGTTAAATATTTGTTTTTATTATAAATACATACATTATATATATATATATATATATATATATATATATATATATATATATATATATATATACATATACATATATATATATATATATATATATATATATATATATATATATAAACACAAGAATTACTACAACTTTCACTTGTAATCAGAATACATGTCTATTCGTATAAAATATTAATATGTAAATTTCAAACAATACACAAAATTAATATAATAATAATGATAAGATACGAGTTGGATTTAGTTTAGTTAACGTTAATGTAATTTGATGATAAAGGCGTCGTTAATATTTGTTACAATTACTATAAGATTGATGACCAATGAATACTGAAGTTGAATCCAAACTTCAAAGTACATTTGTATTCATTATGAAAACAATTAATCTCTACGTTTAAATACATTAACTATTATACCTTTTTAAAAAAATTAAGCAAAATTGTAATGCTAATACAATAAACATTTTTTATTTACCAATATTGGATGGTATTTTTGAAACTATTTTAGTTTATATATTATTTGAATATTTTTATTAAGTTATTACTACAGTCATTAAATTCATTCTGTTTTAATAAAAAGTATATCATAGTTCTCAATAAACAAATATCTTAAAAATGTTTAAGTGAATATTGAAACTCCATTATAAAATTGAATATATTTTTGATAAGAGCATTAAATATAGTTTGAAAAGTATAGAGTCTTAAGTATTAAAGAAATGAAGAATTACTCATTAAAAATCGTTCGTCAGGAAAATTAAAAGTTTTTGAGATGATTAAAGATTCAGGCAGATTGTTACGTCAGAAACAGTGAATAAGTCAACGGTTAGATCATAAATATTTTATTTTGATTTATGAAAACTTCTCTTTTTCAATTTTTCCTTCTGTAAAATTTTTGTATCAAGAGTATACTTATTTAATTACTGTATAAATATCTACCGAAAATTAATAAATTTTATCTACAAATAATATTAAAAACTAAATTAATTTAAATGAAAGAACTTAATATTATTATCAGATATTACATATGTAAATAAATATACAAATGTTGTAATTTTTAATTTTGCAGCAGATTTATTTTAAATAATTTTAATGTACGTGTGAAAACCTGTGCTAGTGGAATAATAAACGTTCGATTTTAACAGGAACCACTCATCATTAATGACAATAGTGTTAAGAGAATAACAATGCAATTTAATTTGCGATACATAAATTACTATTTGTTCCATAACTGATCAATTGCACTGAATCACACACTTGGTCGCATATACATGTCTAATATGAAATTTACAAACTTGTTAAAAATTAGCAGTTTGTTCAATTCTTAAATTTGTGTTTTAATAGCGTATAAATAATAATAACTATTTTTCTTTTTGAATATTTAACGTATATATTTTAAAGTAATTATCTTTCCTTGCGTTATTTCGAAAATAGTATAAGTGAGAACTTTTTCTTGACAATCTGAATTAATAAAAATAAAAGTATTTTATCCAATAAATATATTTTATTTAATTATGAAATTCATGTTCAAGCTCACAAACGTGGAACTGTTCATCAATTTCTTTTTTCAATCAACCCATCAATAAAATTAATAAAGTAGGTCAATCACATATATATTCATAAAAATATAAATACATTTCTTTAGCATTTCTGTTCACATATTTTTTTCATTTTGTTTCGATATTTCGAATCGATAAAATAAATATTCTAATTCAAAATAATATCACAAACAATCTACTTACTGGTGAAAATAAAGAACAGTTTTAAAAATAAATGATCACTTTTTTCAATGAAAACATTAACGACCTTTTTACAAACTTGAGAGTGAATATTCTATACGTGCAAAATTTTTCAAGTTGTTAATATACTTTCAGAATAGAATTGCTTTTTCAAACTTTTCAAAAAGCAGTAAATATATATTGCTATTAGTCATATTTTTTTCAAGCATCAAACAGAACGTAAAAAAATATATTTCCACGGAAAACGTAATATTTCATTAATGGATAAAGTAACAAGAATGTCAATTTAATTTTGTATTTTTGGAATACGGCCAAGCGTGAGAGACATTAAATCGTCATCAGAGTAAAATGGAATTTAAAATATGAAACAAATATATAAACATATTATTTATATATTTGTTGAGAACATTTTTTATATTCATGTTTGGATCGCAAAAGTAGTTTGATCTCCATTTTAAAATCATACAAAAAAAAAGAATAAGTTTCATATATTTAATATTATCCTAATTAAATATAATTTTGTATATCTATCAATGTGTCAAAATATCTATTTATCTATCTATCTATATATCTATCTATACATACATATACATACATATATATATATATATATATATATATATATATATTCGCATACACGGAAACAAAAAATTGACAATATTGACTGCTCTGAGACAAAACAAATTACAAATGACAGAGAAATATGGTCCCCTAGCCTAGCAAATATGATGAATGTTTGTTTGCGAGCCAATTAAGGTAACAAATATATATATATATATATATATATATATATATATATATACATATACATACACATATATATGGGAATGAAGATCAAAAAGATATATTTATATTATATAATATGTAAATTTTTATTCTACCCGTTCAGAAATATATTCGATTTTGTCAGCAAAAATTTGTACAACGTATCAACTGATAACACAGCATGCGTATAACGATGGTATCCTACGTACATATAAATGTGTATGTTAAAATCATCCATCAGTGTGAAACGGAAGTGCAGAGGTGGATTATATAATCGGAAATGTTTATCAGCGCACACACGCGGCATGGCAAATCACTAAAATGTGATTTGAAACACGGGATGAAATGCGTTTCGTCGTTTAAAAACGTGTAGTAACACGCGTACGTACATCATGTTAGGGTAGATTTTCGATTTGATTAAACTAACATCTATCCTCCCGGCAATGGTGCTATTATGTTTACGTAGAATGATAGAAAGGCATTACATTTTAAAAGAATTTATACACACATACATGTATATATATATATATATATATATATATATATATATATATTTGAGTATGTATGTGCACAGATATATTTGATACAAGTACAGACAGTGGGAATTTTCATATCGCTATGAATTGGGTTTTCAGTAAAGGACGGTTTTTTTGAGTGTATCATAAATGGTGTGTAACATAGCATGTATAGTGTGTTCATAACAGGTTCATATTTTTTCTGTTTTATGTATGTGAGTGCGTTTTCGCTGTTTTAAGCAAACGTTGCGTAACATGTACAAAAAGTACAACTGGAAAAATGGTTTCATTGCGTTTTTTTGGCTAAATGGTATATTTATGTATTGCATATAAAATATTTTTTATCAGCTTGAAGTATCATAATGGAATTAGTGAAAAGAGTTAATGCGAGTAGAATTATTTCAGGTTATTTTTAAAAGATAATGAAAAAAAACGAAATGAAATTTGAAATATTTACTTAATATGTGCAGACTAAAAAATATTTAATTAAATTAACACTTTTATTATAAAATAAAACCAAATTTACATTTCTTATTAATACCATTCGTTTAATACATTCGTTATTTTGAATAAATTAAGAAATATTATAATCACATTAGATACTTATTACCAAGCAAATAAAACGCTTTCGTAAAAATTGGTATTATTTATGTGAAACTAGAATATTATACAAAAAGTGACAAAATTCAATTTTCTATAAAAGTTTCAGAGTTTAAAATAACCTGCCGTCTCATATTGAAATCTCTTTTTTGATGCGCACTTTCAGGGGATAAAAAGAATATTATGGGATAGAAAAAGTTATTGCGTTATATATACACATAATCATTTACATAGTGTACATATATATATATATATATATATATATATATACATATATATATATATATATATATATATATATATATAAACATTCAAAATATATTAAAATATTCAGATACAAATATTATATATATATATATATATATATATATATATATATATATATAAACATTTGAAATATATTAAAATATTCAGATACAAACATTGACTTTAGAACTACTAATATTAAACGTTTTTTTGTTTAACATTTGTGTTAAACATTTTTAAAAACGTATCATTTTTTTATATATTTCACTTTTTATATGAAAACATATAAATGCATATATATATATATATATATATATTATATATATATATATATATATATATATATATATAAATGTTAATTCAATTATTATTGAAGTATGCATAAACAGTAATATCAGAAACACGATACTTTTCTGTCAACATTAAACACTGATTACCTAGGAGGAATATCATTTAAATTTTCCTCTTTAATTAATTTTTACTCCTACACAAACAATTACGAAATGAGATTGCAAAGTAGAAAACATGTTCTATCTATTTGCTCTTTCAATGGAAAGTGTACTTCTTTCAAGTTCAAAGAAGCTTACTATTACCAAGCTGCACTTACGCTATCGAAAATTTAAATGAGCTTTGTTCTGTACAATGTCATAAGAGATTAAATGCTATTGTTATAAGAAATTCCAAATTATATGTACCCATCTATCTATCTATCTATCTATCTATCTATCTATATATATATATATATATATATATATATATATATATATATATATATATATAATATAATATAAAAAAATTACAAATTCAGATATGACACCTTGGGAATTGAATACAACTGCTCTTTTGATGAATTTTTGTATACACGTAAAATGATCATATACTTTATGTAAATGATTATTTGTTCTGTAGATTAGGGTAAAGTAGGAAACAGGTAAGATGAAGAAGAAGGAAGACTTCGTACATGTTTAGATGAATAATAAGCAGCAAGGATACGACCGTTGTGAGCAAACACTTGTGTGCCACGAGTTCATTTAAGTGCTGTGTCAACAGCAACTCTCAAGAATTTAATATTATAAAATTACCGTTGCTAATAAGCCCTAGAAAATGAATGCGGTACGCCTGTGATCTATATGTGCAGTATATAATTTTGTATGTGTAGATATAATTGAATATATATATATATATATATATAGATATATATATATATATATATATATATATATATATAACTAAAAATATAATTTAATATTAAAATATTAGAAAAAAATGAAAGCCCAATTTAAATTTACATTGATAGTAAAATACTTCAAATTAATACTATTCAAGAAAATACAAATATGTATTTATTTAACTATTTAAACAAGTTTTTTTTAGAATTTAACTAACTGAAAAAACTAAAAATTATAATTGATAAATATTTAAATGACCAAAAATGATCTTTTTATCGATCTTTTTTAAAAAAAATATTCAACACATCACGAAAATACAATTCTTTTATTGTCTCAAAAATCAACTAAACAAATGTCATGCTCAAAACAATCAACTATTAAAGCACAATAAAAATGACACACTAACAAAGCCGGGCTTACGTGGTTTAAATTTTATTGAGCATATAAAACCGCACAAATTCGACCGGTAATATCCTGACATTACTGTCAATATTGACATGAACTAATATATTTAATATGGTTTTCCTGTACTACTGTTTATTTGACAGTAACATCAAACATCTGTGTTTACTGAGATATTAAAATGTGTCAGTTGCTCATTGTTTGATTTATAACTGTCGCATATGACCGATTTTTTCTTCCTATAATTATAAATATATAATTAGTAGTAAAATTTTAAAATGACACCTTATTTGTGATGCTTGAACATTTCAAATGCTAGAAGTGTATTTGTAAAAGTAAACAACATGTTCAAGTTGTTTATATACTTTTTTATAAAGTAAATAAGTAAAGTGATTAACAATAATGTCATTATATTATTTTTTAACACTGAAAGTATGCATTTACTGGACAAAACAAAAATACATAAAAAACAAACTAAATTTTACAAATATTAATTTGAAATAAAAATCTTCCGTCTTATATTAAAAAATAAATGTATGTTATTTATATTAATCTTAAAATATAGGGAAATATATAGTGAAATAATATATAGTGAAATATATTATATTTACATAAATTTGTGCCGAATTTAATAGGATGTATTTTTAAGGTTCATAATTATTGTGAAAAAATACTACTTGTTAAAAGAAATCAAAGAAAATACATTTAAGAAATAATCGTCTCAAAAGTATATTTTATACAAATTAGCATCCAAAGAACTTACACGAAGAGAACACTAAAAAAATAAGAAAAATTACTTATTTATTAATCATACATTGTGTATTTAAACAATACATAAAACAGAACAAGAATAGAGTTTAATTAATTTATCTATTATTTTGTAAAAAGTTTTCAGATTTTTATCAAGGAAATATGCTGTAGAATTAAAAATATTATTTAATTAATTTTTAATTGTTAAATTTGTTCTTTCAGGATAAAATTTACACGACGATTACACATTTATGAAACATTCAAATTTATTTTTTTAATACGCCACTTAAGCATATTTGCATAATTACACAAAACAATTATTTTAACATTTATAAAGAGTTTGAAAAATATTTATTTTTTACTAGTTTTTAAAAATATAAAACACTTTTTATTGTTATTTATAATCCTGCGTATACTTAATTTTGAATATACATTTATATAATAAAAATTAAAAATATACAAAACACGAAAGTGTTTTCAAAATAACGAAATGAAAAAGCGTCTGAGACGTTTAAATAAATTAAAAGTTTGCAAACTACAACTTCTATGAGAACTTTAACAGTAATGAAAATAAGTTAAAACATTTATTTATTTTTATTTCTGTCGTACGATGCTAGCTAGTATACATTGTCGTAATTGAAAAAATATATATAGTCTATAGCTACATAAATTCCGCAAATATCCCCTTTCACGTCCCTTTTTTAATATTTAAATAGGTCGACATCGTGCTAAATTCCTATCATTCTATGAAATTGTCAGTTAAATCTAATTTAAAATTTCGCACGTGTCTTAATAACACGTTGAAATTGGACTAAACTCTACGCCGTAAGAAGAAACGTAATCCGTTCACTGTAGTAAGCTTTTCATACTTTATAAGCTTTATATATTTCTTTTTTATATAAGGTTCATTGTTTATAAGCTTTTAAGGCTACATAGATTTTGAATTTTACATAACTCGTTTGTCTGAAATATAAAGTAACGAATACTTTCACTCTAACTGCCTCGTCGAAATTGTTATTTAAGTAAACATTTGCAAATTAAATATTTACGGATTTTATATTTGTCCATTCATTTAACTACCTAAATGTATAGTTCATGCTGTTATTCTCATCTTTTGTTTAGTTTAATGGTATTTTTAAATGTAATATTTGACTTTGATGGATTTACATGTAACTGTTTACCCACAAATACTCAAAGTTAATGTTAAATGAATTGTTTCTATTTACATAAATTATATTATATATAAATACATTCATTCATAAATATATATATATATATATATATATATTATTGAAAATTAAGTATTTCTGTTATATTTAACATTTATGATATTTTAAATAATATTTTTTTTAACTTAAAAGGAGCATACGAGATCAAAATATCAAGAAAAAAAATAAAATGAAAATAAATATAATAGAAACAATTAAAATTTCAAACGTAGAAATGAGCTGGATGTGTTGTAAGAAGTATGATGGATGGGTCGAAAAGTCGTTGAATGCTCCAAAGGAACAGAAAACATAAATAAAGATCAAAGGAAAGATAAATAACAAGTATACGACTGGCTTGTACTTTGATACGTAACTGCGAAAGAGCTTTTAATTATAATTTTTAATAATTAATTACATAATTCATTTTTTACCTAGAAATATGATTATCTGATATGCACTTTCTGTTACAAGGAATTTTACATAAAAAAGCTAAAAATAAAATACTATACGCATGAAAATATTGCACGTTTTTGTTTAAATTGCGAATGTTTGATATACTAAAAAGTTTTAATTCTGAAGGTCGTGTATTTTAAAATAGTTTAGTTTGTATTATTACACGAATTCTTATTACAAAAGTTGGAAAATTAAAAAAAAAGACTATCATGTTATATTTATTTATACACTTTATATAAACATAAATAATATATATATATATATATATATATATATATATATATATATATATATATATATATATATATATATATATCATTTAGCTCAGAGTAAAAAGAAAATATATTATTAATACATTTCTGTTTTTTTATATCATTATTTAATACTGTTTTCTATGATAGCGATAAACAAGATCGTGAATCTTCCGTTGATATTATTTTAACAGTATTGCAGTAATTTTATACATAAAATGTCAATAAAAAGTTAACACAAAAGTATATGTTCAACATTCTTATAAATAAAAATATTATATATTTTCGGTCGGGGGCAGAACCGAATTCATACATATCATTTTTATAAATAAATATATCTTTCAATCAATGAAGGATATATATATTTAAAAAAATCCTGGATGATAGTTAAAACGATATTTGTACATATTTGACAGCGAGACAGATATTTGTACAGCGACTAAAATTTTACGACATTTATAATATAGAATATATAACTCTAATAGTAAATTTTCTTGATTTTTTCAAAAAATAAAAGACCAATTTTCAAAAATATTAATTTTTTTCCTTGACTTAAGTGCTTTTACATAGAATAGTCTCACTATCCATGTAATTTAATTGATACGTCACGTTTAGATTATATTTTTTAAAATGGCCTAGTTATTTTGCACGCCAGTGTGTATGAATAAAACAATACAAAGATTAATAATTCAATGTAAATAGTGATTTGAATACATTGGAATTTATAAGAATATTCATATTTATAATTTAAATATGTAAATAACCTTTTATTTTTTGAAAAAAAGCGTGTTTTTACTCCGACTTCCCGAAAGATAAACATTTATGTCTACGAATCACTTGAACCCTGTTATCAAAGCCTCTATATGTGATTTCTACTTATGATTTTTGAAGCGCAATAAACAGTAATAAATTCAACAGACAAATTTTCATAAAAGAACTTAGACAAATAAAACTATAAAGCTGCCAGGCATTCACTTGTTATGAACAAAAGGAAAACTGTGTCAAGGCTACAATCATATCATACAAATATTCACTAGACCAAACAATTTAAGAACAGTGAAAAAAAAATAACAAAAAGTCTGTATAAGTAAATTACGATCACTTTCAGGCATCAATAAAAAAAAGTCCTATTGAATTTAAGGAGCCGTCGTGTCTAGAGTGTTATAAAATCTAAGTATAACTCAAATAAAGAGCTGTACGTATGTGAAAGGGTATATGCACAGGGGTTATAAAGGAGCTTTTTTTAACATTGCTTCCATTCCATATCGTTCCTCGAGTACTATCGGCGTGTGTGCGTTGAAATTGTGTCGGAGACTATAATATGTATAAAGGAAAAAAAACAATAAAAGTGAACTGGAAAGGAAAAGAACGGATGATATTGTGTGGACTTAACACCGTGTCTATCTCTTATCGTTTAAGTTCGCTTTGGAAGAATATAAGAATGTAGAGATGAGAGGTGATAAATATCTAGCAAAGCAATAAATGACGGAATCCAAGTGCTTCTATATATTACTTACGCGATAGTACCGTACAGGACCGGATAAGCGTCGAATAACAAATGTAATAGTGGGTTTATAGGATTATTAGATTATATTTCATATTAAACCATTTCAATATATACAAATTAACTTTTTGCGTACACATATAAAGTTATTACTGCGTACAGTGTTTTAGAGTATATGTCAGTATATACTCTCTCTCTCTCTCTCTCTATATATATATATATATATATATATATATACACATATAATTCCTGTCAAATCCCAAATATCATTCATTAAATAACTGCTACATATACCAGAAAAAAGTCAGATATATATTCAAAAACAAATATGAATTATAAAATCGTATGGTCAATACAGTAATTAAAAAAATCAACAGATATAAGCTGAAAAATATTGGGATATTTCAAAATGTTTATAATTAAATAATGTTATTATTTTTTGATTATAAATTTTGAAAACAAATAGTTTAAAAAAGTTATTTTTGCATAAACACATAAAATAATAACTTATTTAATAAACAACTCAGAAAATTAAACATAAACGTGCACATTTGTTTCAGCAACATACAAGTTTTAAACGTCTATTCGTGCATAATAATATATTGCTTGAAACATAATTAAATCATAAAGATAAGTATACTATAAAAATGATTTCTTTTCTAAGTAATTATATAAAAGTACGTGTATATTATATCTTAATCTGTAATGAAAATAATGAGACACCCTGACACACTTTTTAATCCCCTTAAGCCGGGGCTGACCACTTACATTGCCGCCACGATGAAAGCCTACTACATGGGAATGCTGCAAGGATAAGGGAGAGACGTCCCTCATGTTTGTACGTATATTGATTTTGCTTCAAAGCAAACGATATAAAGAGATTTATACTTTTATAGATTTTCCATTTAGCACCAATTACAGCATAGACATGCTTTGACAGATTTTATGATGTCGATATACTACTTTTGATAAATAGTAAAAAAATGTTTATTGTCTGGACATATTGATACCTTAATACAAAACGACAATCGTTCAAATCTATTATAATGTGAATTTGAAGAAGTGTAGGTATAGTTCGAATTTATAATACAATAAAATATCATTTGTCAAAGAATTATTTATACAGAGACATTAATTGAAATATTCAAATGAACTGACAATAAAAAGAAAGACGAATTATATCAAAAAGAGAATTTATTCGACAAAGAACAGTGACGCTGTCGTTTGCAGGCGTAAAATGATACCTCTTAAGACGTCAGATAACGTTTGCAAATTTATGATCTTCAAAATTGTTATAATTTGTATTTAATTTCTTGAACCGGATAAGGATTATACGTACAAATATTATCCTTGAAAAATTCACATCAAAAATTATTCATATGGATTAACAGAGCATGAAGGCCACGGCCATCAAAAATTTAAAAAGATCAGGATATAAATTTCAGATTACAAGATCGTGGGAATAATTGCTTTAATTTATCAAACAATTAACTTCATCTGTATATATATATATATATATATATATATATATATATATATATATATACCATGAATAATACACACAAATATAATATTTGTACTAAAGAGTGAGAAGTAATAAATAAAAAATCAATATATTAAATAAATAATATCGAAAATCTGTATAAATAATTTACTAATTATTTTTATATTTAAATCTAATTTATGTTACGAATAAAATATTTAAAAACGTAACTATACTTAAAAAATATTCTATTTGACTATTATTTAAAGTGTGTAAATAACAATCTAATCATATTTTATATGTTACATTTGTGAAATATCCGCCAATTTATATTGTTATCAAAACATAACACAATTTTTATAACTATACATAAAGGACAAAAATAAATTGCATAAAAAAACATATATTTATGGAACCTATTCTATACTGTGAAAATTTGGATGCATCGAAATAAAAGATTTGTTTAGAGTCTAAAAATTAAAATAGTTTTAATAATACTACACGTATCATTAAAAATCAAATACTTTCCATAGTTTTTAGATCGTTATTTTTAAGATCAAATATCAATTGACCAGTACAAATTATTATTATTTAATTAAAATGATATTCTTGTAGAAAATTATTTTGTTCATTGAAAGTTAGTTTTAAGAATTATTCTAAATCCTAAACATAGTTAAAAATATAATAGAAATTTAATTTATATTTCAATTAACAAGTAAATTTAATATACTTTTTTAGAATAATACTCATAAACTATTTCAATATCGCAACCATAATTGGATAAAGACATTATGCATATTATCGTATAATGAAATTACAAAGTTACTTATTTTAATTTTCTACATAATGAATCAATAATAATACCATCAGAATAATTTAATAACAATTCTATTCAATATAATTAAAATTCCAGTTAATTTAATGAACTAATTAAAATATCTAAACATACTTTATGTATTAATAAAATTAATAAAAAGTCGATTATAATAAAATAGATATATAAGTTACGAACACCCAAAAAAATGTATAAATGTTTGATAATATAGAATATATTTAAATGATCAAAAAAAAAACCTCTGTTCGTGGAATTATATGAAAATTATTTATTTTCAAGTAAGCCGTCTAGTTTTTGTACACAGAAATGGTTTCGCGCTATTCGAAAATCTATTTATAATGATTTAACAATATAATATAATTAGATAGAATTATATTTTATCATATTTCTTACTATAAATTATATGAAATTAATTCAAAAGTTCGTAGTACAATGTCCAGATAAGATAATATTACAAACGGAATTAATTATTTTCTGTACGTACATTAATGAAAGAAATTTTGATAAGTTTTTGTGTTGTTTTTAATGATAACATTTGATAATTAGTACATTTAGTATGTTTTTTTGTGGATAAATCTGCAGATAAACCCAATTACATGTATATATATATATATATACCGACAATATTTATTATTATATCCATTGGGCTTATTGTACTTTATACAATTAAATTACTATTCATAAAATTATTTATAAGTGATTTCAAAATGCAATACTAAGAAAATACCGTTTAGTGATACAATTTTCAATATACAATTACAAGTATGAATTACATTAAGAATATATATATATATATATATATATATATATATATATAAATATTTTTATCACCATATATTAACGTGATTGACTTTATAACATACAATAAGAACAAAGTGAATCGTTTGTTTTATCAAAATATAAATATCTAATCAGTAATCATTATTTCAAGAATCATACTGACACAATTATTACTGGTTAGCATCAAAATTATTTTAAAATCTATAAAATGTATCTTTTAATACAAAGAATATCTAATAATAAGTTATATCTTTAAAATAAGTTTACTCGTGAAATAAAATTAGTATTTTAGATCAAAGTGAGGTTTTTTTTTTATTCAATGGCATAGATATTTATTAATCTTAACGCATAATTTCAAATGAATGTTTCGACGAAATACAGTATTAATCCTGAAAGTAAATACTTTTGTATTCTTAACAGTCGAACTGTTCCTTAAGTAACATTTATTTAGTTTGTTGATTAGTCATAAGTTTCTTTGAATACATATTAAACAGCCACACACACACATTATATATATATATATATATATATATATATATATATATATATATATATATATATGCATTTAAACTATAAAAACGCATACAAAGATAGACGCCGCAGTGAAAGCAGTGGCACATATATTTATATATACGTATATGTTTATCAACATGAAACCTTTTGGGATAGCAAGGTGTTTTATTTTTCTTTTGACCGGTGTGTGTCCATTTGTTTTGGGTCGGTCAGTCGGGCGTGCAGGCGCAACCCAGTCTAGCAAGAACAAAAATTTCTGTACCGCCTCGGGAAGAATACCTGCTCTCGAGGAGAGACGTTTTTGTAAACTCATCGTCCAATATTGTTGTCGTATATATTTCTTTTGTGAACGTAGATGTGAGATTATGTACATAAATTACGTGGGCTTTTATATGTATTTAAGAGAAAAATGTCAAATATCGACAAGTACATTCTCTTTTTTTCCTTGATAGACCACTTAAAAAACGTGTGATAACGTCAATTCTTTACAGTCATTTTAGTTAAATGTAAATATGATATTTCGTATACCGTTATATAGTTTTTATAACGAAAATAAATATTATTTTGTAATCAAATTTTCAACTTGATATTTTCGATGATATTTTTGTATAAATTAAGATTCTTTGACTTCATAATAAACATTCAATTATTATTTATAATGTATAAGTGAATAAGAAAAATATATAACTGAATAAAATAAATTGTATTGTATTTAAAAACACAAACTCATTTAAATTATTATCTCGATTTGTTAAATATATTTTTTTAATTAAAAAGAAAAGAATTAAAGATACAAGCTATAAATAAAAATAGAACAATGCATAAATAACAAAATACTGTTTGCACAAAGTACAAAAAAAAATACAATGATGACTATAAAAATAATTAAAGACAGAAAATATATTTAAAAAACGTGACACACGTGATTTTCTATTTGAATAAATTAAATTATGATTTCTTTATCATATATCTATATATATTTATTACATTTAAATTAAAAATATATTCATATATATATATATATATATATATATATATATATATATATATATAAACATACTTTAATTAATATTTTAAGTTGTTGACCGATAATAAACATTTTTAATCATAAGTTTGAAAAATAGACATCAAAGAAATGATGTCAACTGATTTATTTCTTCCTATAAACCTTTCATTTTTATCATTCACATATTTTTACAATATAAATTATGATTTATATGTAAGAGAAATATTCATAAAAAAAAGTATTTAATGTTTCCAGTTCTAGATATTTTATACCCTGTTTATATGTACCTTTCGAAATCATCAGGTTTTCTAAAAACCAGACACATTTTACATTTTTATAGAGTCATTTCATAATGGTTCCACGAACATTTCTAATGGATAGCTTAAAAATAGTCTAGAAATCCATGATTCGAACATTTTTAACACAAATACTTGTTTTAATCAACGTTTATTGATTAGTGCAATTTTTTAACTTAATATACTTGTCATAATCTTTATGAAAAAACGTACATATATATATATATATATATATATATATATATATATATATATATATATATATTTGTGTATATATCCACGTATATAATCTATGAATTTATATTCAGTATATACTCTGACCTTTCAATTCACCTTTACACTTCCAATATTGCTCTATAGCCGATATTGACTTTGTATAATCGGGTAAATGCAGTGTTCAATACACAGTGCATCGTCTTTTGATGCTTTTTATATTTTTTTACGACAAAAGTAACCGACATATACCGACATCGCAGGTAGGTCTTTGTTCAAACAATGGTTCTGAAGTGTTCGATAACTTAGCAGCAGCGCTATATAAAGAAGTATCAGCACCAGCCGTATTCTCGAGGGATTTCAATGCTGAAGATACAACAGCGCATATTATATTGACTCGTTCACATTTATGATGAAACTGGCGTTCGGATTTTTGTTGTCAGCTGTATACGAATATAATAGTGATTTACGATTAGATGTAAACGTTAGACGATCTACTCAATCAGATAATATAATATATCTGAGATGATTTACCTTACAATAGAGTCCGTAAAAAAGTGTAAAGTACATTCTATATGTACACAAAATAATAGCTAAACATTTAGTATTTTCAGATACTTAATAATACAAAGAAACGTTTACATTAAATTAATTATTCAAAACAATACTTGTTTTATATTATTTTGCTTGTATATATTCATTTATTGTATATTAAATAAATTATATACATAACAATTATTTCGCATTATAAAAAATGTTTATAATGCAAACTCAAATTGTTTTAAAAGAATATATTTTGTATTAAAGACTGAAAACAAAATAAAATTTATATAAATCTTACAAACAATACTTTACACGAATATACTTGTCTGCATTATTAAATTCTGATAAAGTTTTACTAAGAAAACTTTCATTCGTTATCATTAAAAATATTTCCATTGATTTGTTATGAAATATTATGAAACAATAACTTAAATAAAGCGGCGATGATTTTAATTAAATCATTTTCTTTTCAAATATTATAAAATAAAATCACATTAAAATTCCAGTCTCGACTTGATAAGATTTTTAGATGGTTGTCTTGTTATAACATATTTACATATTTTTTTAATGCTCGAGTTTCTTTATTATTTAAAACGTTTGGCAAATAGCTTTGATATTTTGAAAGTATTGTTTTTTTTAATTTATTTTCAGGAAGTATCATTGTGTTGAAAATATTTAATAACTGCTTAGTTAAAAATGACAAAGTATTTGTAGATTTAATTTCTATTAAATAAAAAAAAAATTTTCAGTATTTAAATCGGCAATAATAATAATAATAATAATATATATATATATATATATATATATATATATATATATATATATATAGACAGATAGATAGATAGATAGATAATATATTTTTTAAACAAGAAAGCATAAAAAATCTGCTTTATTTTAATAAATGAAAAATAATCCGAAAACTGTTCAAAAAATTCTGATAATCAAATAATGCAACTATTTTAAAAAAACTATTCCGGCATCAAAAACGAACATTTTGTTTTAATAATATATTCGTTATTTTTAACAGTGACATTTTTTTAATATAAGAACATTTAACCACGAATAATTTCACTCTAAATTCTATATATCGAATTATTTTGTAATAGTTCATTAACAATAAGGAAAATCAAAAGAAAATAACGTACGACAATATTCGTGACTGTACAGAACTTAAGTTTCAGTTTAGCGCAAATCATATAATAATAATGTTATTTTATCTTATATGAAAGAAAATATTATTATACAAGTCCATATACGATCTACTTTAAATAATCAGTATTTCAATATGACAGACATCATTTTAGCTCTTAGAATAATGAAGCGAATCGTTCATATACGCAAATTTATTTCCATCAACATATTTACTCAATCAATGTACAGTGGAATGGTATTGTGGACTGATATATCTCCAAATTATATACGGTACATATAACAAGGAGAAATTGCCATATATTGACATTTGTTTCTACTTACAATGGTAAATTAATTCTAGCTAGCAAAGAGAATATAACATATTATATATATATATATATATATATATATATATATATATATATATATATATATATATAACGAACTTGGTTACAGCTAGCACTGTAGTACCAAACATTTCACGGTTATATTCTTTAGCCGTTATAATAGTAAGAGGTAAATTTTGTTACGAATTTCTATTTAAATTCCAATAATATAAAAATACATTGGATTACAAAGCAATACACATATTTCACAATAAATAAAATGTGATAAAAAAAACTAAATAACAAAAAATACATATGGGCATATCTACATATATTCATAATTTTATTTATTATCCGAATATATTTTGCAAGATTAATTAAAATAATAACAATATAAGTAGAAAATATCAAAACAACAAAAATGATACTTCAAATAAAAGATAAACATCATACTAAAACGTACTTTTCTTATCGATGAACTGTCAAATCGATAATAAAAATGCGATCTCAATTTTAATTTATATACTTATGAACAATGCAAGTATTAACTTAATTAATTATGATAATATAAATCATATATATATATATATATATATATATATATATATATATATATTCCATACATATACAACAATATACATGAATGGCAATAATTCAGCAAGTATGTATTCTCCATATCTATTAGTGAAAAGATTCGAACTGGAAATATCTATAAAACGAGCATGAGGTATACAAAGTTCACGAAAAAGTGTGCGTTCACGGCATACGGATCACATTCATACGCCGCTATCGAGAAATTTGAATTCCTCCATGCTGTTCTATTATTCGTCTTCAAGATGGCTGGTGCTCTACATAAGAAGCAGATACAATAAAATGCCAGTTTCCACCACATTTATCACGAGTCGGGATGTGCTCCGGCGACCTCTAGCTTACATATAAATATTTAATATATGTACATATAACATGGCTGTTTCTTAGTGGATTTATTTACCGAAAAGCTTGGATTATGTATGTGTTCTGCATGCATTGTGTAGATACACACTACCACTAGAATGGGCACTGAGTGTATGTGCTCCAGACGAAAATATGAAAATGGAATGATTATTCAGACAGCGAGAACGTAACACTATCATTCGTTCATCATCATGATTACAATGCATTAAACAGGTTACACAAATCCGGATTACGGTTTCAACTAATTGTTTTCATTAAAATCAACTTCATTATTTCTAATAGTATTTATTGTTTCGAGATGACCGAACTATAAAATGAAAATATGTTTTTTTTTATTAAATTCCTATTTAAGCGAATATTTAATATTAAATTACATTCCATACAACTAAGAATTATACACAAAGGATTTAATACTTATTAACTATATTTGATTTTAGAACGACTGGTTTAAAAATAATAAATCATTAATATAATATTTTAAATTATTATTTTTTAATATTTTAGTATGGATATTAAATATAAAAAAAAAAACATTTAACTAATATTACATATCGAAAATTACTTCACACCAATAAAAATACGCCAAATTGCAAATAATCGAGCTACAATCGCAGTAGTTCAGAGCATTATGAGCTTTGTATAAAGAGCATTTACAGCATGGCCGAATTATTTTATTGTAGTTTTATGTCAATGTATACGTGGTAATTTTTATTATGTATATTAAACGTAATCTTTATTTTCATTTATACATATACATAAAACATAAAAAAATAATAAACTATTTACCTAAATAATCAATGAATGCATTATAAACTTTAAGTACATGAAATAATTATCGAAGAAGATATAAACTTTGTAATATTCAAAATATATGTTATCAATGTAATAATAAACAAACATTGATAAGACTACTTAAATACATTTATTACATGAAGACGGTATTTTTTATAAAAAAAAACATACAAAATATAACAATAAACAAATATATATCGTGTGTGGAATTATTGTTTCTTTAACGTTAAATTTAAAAATTCGTTGATGTTATCTTATCATCACACAAATATTCATATTCGTACAAACTCTTCAATAATTTTGAATAGTAATAATTTGCTATTAATATTATTAATATATTTAATTCTTAAATCTTGAAACGGTGACAAACAACATACATTTGAATGATATGCGTTTTTTTTGTCTGTTCCAAAATAAATTGTGACTGTATTTTCTAAAAAAATAGCAGCATTTCGGTGCAATACTATAAACAGAGTTGACACAATTTTTAAGATGTAAAATGTCAGGAAAAATATATTTACAATACATATTTTTATTATTTTTTAGATATTTTAAAGGTTTTTTAACATTTAAAAACGCACATTGGTCTGAATTATTAAAACAGTGTATTATTATTAAAAAAAATAAAATAAAACGTGAAATTATAATAATAAAGTAATACGATAGTTGAGAACTTCATTTAATATACAAAAAAATTTAATGAATTTGAAGTTAAGGAGATTGACACGCTTTGCAGTTTTTGTTTATGAATATAATCCTTATCTCATTGTTAAATACTTTTCAAAGTTATGCTTTTTTCGTATATAGCGTTATAAATTTGTAGAAAACGAATATTGATTGAATGTTTAATCAAACGATATCTAAACGTTGAACATTAAATGCGTGCTCACAAGTGTGTGCGAACATTTAAACGCCGTTCTATTGTAACCAATTGAAACATATATATACAACATGCGAATTCCATAAATGTTTCGATATTCAAGTTTCAAACTGTCCATCGAACGTACATGTCCATCAATTTGAGTCTCCGTCATCGCAATACAACAACCATTAAAATGATCGATTTGCAAATACATACAGAGCATTTCTGATGTTCATACGAGATGTACCAGCGGCGTCGCTTACGAACATCAATAACGGCTGTGTGTACACACATATCCGTTGCTATCATATAAAATACGGACGACCATCGTGCATTCCATTTATGCGATTCAGTTTATATACAAATATGTCATCGACGAAAATTACATGCAAACAGCACAATAAATGGACGCGATAATTAGAATTCCTCCGTTTATTTATTTGACACTTTGCCGTTTGAATCCGTGCATACCTGTATAATTATCATGCGGTTGTAACGTAACGATTCGTTAATTGCAGTTTAATTTTATTTTAATCTAATTTATATCATAACTCACTTAAAAGATTACAAAAGGTAAAAGTGGAAAATAGCTTCTATCATCTTTTGTGATCGATTTTAAGAAAAAGGTACGAAACTTAGTTCTATTACGTACGCAACATGTGCAAATTTATTTTAATTACAAATTGCTAATTAATAAAAAAAATGCATTAATATGAGTCATCTCGTACGACCGATATTCGTAAAGAATCATTTGTAATCAATTAGCAATAATAATTAATAATGATTTCACTCTCTACTGTCTCTATGTTTAAAACAAACAAATAATAAGTAAATTATTGACGTTAATGATTGGACCGACGACATTGTCATGTTGTAAAATTACACGACGTGACACATCTCAAAATTAATATTATATATATTTTTTTAAAATAAAGATGGGTTTTCTTATACCTCTCTCTCTCTATATATATAAAATCAAAAGTACCCACAAAAAAATTCGATGGTGTCGACTTATTTATTCATTACTTCGAAGTTTCTATGGACTCAAACATGTTTATCTCATATATAAAATCCACATTGCAATCTGGATGCAATAATTATATAAACATACTAACATATATCTTTATATATATATATATATATATATATATATATATATATACAAAGATATATATATATATATATATATATATATATATATAAAACACCTTGTAAAAAATACTACTATTTGCAATAATATTTATATAGACATACAAACATATATATTTTTATGTATGTATGTATGTATATATATATAAATCCATGAGGTCACTTATTTATTTGAGACGTCGCTTCTATGATACCTAAAATATGTTTATTGTTTCATTCGGTTACATGTACTGGGTTATAATTGACAAGTGGGAGAGCGTAGTGAGCAGGGGGCAAAGCCCCCTAATATATATATATATATATAATACCACTTAAATAATGGAATAAATACCTAACGTTAGATAAAAGAATATATAAGTTTTTTCAGTCTGCTAATGAATTGCATGAGTTTTTCGGGTGCGGCTAGAATCGACCTCGGTAGTTTATTAGTCTACCTTTATAGTTATGCACAAGATTTAATAAATATGTATAAAACGTCTGGGTGCTGTATTCAATTCGTTTTGTAAATGTATTGTAGTTCTGGTTATCTAATCATATGAGAAATGTATGGATGTATTCGTACTTAACTCGCGATTCGTGTAAAAGTTGCGTGACTATCCAAGATCACGAGATTTAACCGAGATTGAAAGTGTATATATAAATTAACAACATACAAAAACAGATATATGTACAATGTTTGCACAGATGTACATTGCATATATACATATATATATATATATATATATATATATATATATATATATGTATATATGAAACAAAAACATTTTATAACTATTAATAGCAATTATTTTATTAAACAACTGTACAAATACTAAAATACTTCAAAAAAATAATATTCCATTTAATTCTTTTTTATCAGTTGGGGTATTTAGAAAAACGATGAAATAAAAAATTATCATTTTCTTAATGGTTTATAAGATATTTAATAAATATAGACTTAAATTATTTTCATGAATCGACGATTCATTGTGATATGTAAATATGCCGAAAATTAAGAAAAAATCATTAAGAGCGGGAAATAATTCTTTATTTAAAATAACTTGAATAAAAAATTGAATAAGTCAATAACAAAATTATTAAAATAAATTTAAATGTACGCACGTATGTATGCTTAAAGTATACAAATAAATTTATGGCGAAACAGACTCACACCGAAAGTTTTTAATTTAATGTTTAACAGTTCCAAAATTATCAGCATTGTTTCAAACTTACATTTGTTGTATTAATAAAATTTATATTTATCATTATGTAGAAACGTTCAGTATACAAAAGTTTAACATTATAGAAGTTACTGTGGTATGTGTATTAAATTAGACAAATTCGCTGGGCAGCTTTTTTGTTACAGAGGATAAATTGAAAACAATACAACTGTTAGTTTATACAAACTAAAATTTTGACTGAAACAGGGATAGAATACATTTTATACGATAGTACGTTGATATTTACAACAAGTTACGAATTGAATTTTTAATCAAAGTGCACAAAAAAAGGCGAAGCGAGCTACAAAAAAGAAAACGTACTTCAGAATTATAAAGCGACAAAGAATGATTTAATTTATATTATTAGAGGTAAACGAAATCAATATACTATTTTAATCTAAATGTTTGCTATGTATAGTTATCTAAAATATTAATAATAATTTTAATTACAAGACTTTTAATATCTTATATACTCTTTAACTATAAAACATTTCAATCTTTTCGAAGAAAATAGTTACAAAAGTACTCATGAATTCGAGCACACATTCATTAAATCCCATTATATTTTATTTCATAACGATTATTATAAATTAGTGCACAATTGACCATAATTAATACACAATAGACATACTAACGAAATAAAGAAATACAATTATATTTTTTAACTGGTATTGTTAAATGTAACATTTAATAATATGTTTTTTACCATTTATATACTAATATTAAATAAACTTGACACTTTTTCTTCTGAACTAAAAACTGATATGAATAATTACAATATATAAAATAATATCTTTTAATGTAAATATTTATTTACCTATATTAATTCTTTTTTATACGTTACACAGCGTGTCTATAATAATAACTGAATAATAATTATACTTAATCCAGTTTATGCATTTTATTTTTATACAAACGATAGAGAGAAATGAAAATTCTATACAAAATATATTTTGTTATATCAATATATTGATTTTTTCATACTGTGAACACCTAAATTAAATATAAATAACATCAATACATCATTCGCTTGAAGGCCATTTACCTTGTAATTTAAAAATCTGTATCTTTAGTTTTAACCCATTTAAGTAGATTTTTTTACTGAATTTCTTAAGGTAATTTTTTTCATTAACACTAAATGAAATCTATCGAATCGTAAATATTGGTTACATTTTTTGAATATCTGATTTTATAAGCAATTACTTTCCCAGTTCAAAAAATATTGTTAGTACAGAAAATATAAAAATATAAATAATATTTTATGGTAAAGAATCGATTCGTATATTGAATTTTGTTCGGGTTTTGTGATTAGGATAAAAAATGAGAATATTTGAGTTTTATATATATATATATATATATATATATATATATATATATATATATATATATATATATAAAACTATCCAGAAAATCACTCACGCAATATTATATTTCAGTTTATATAATTAATTTTATAAGAAACTTATTTTTCGCTGAATCTATTTTTAAATATTTTCCGTGATGTCAAAAATCAATTTTACATATAAGTATACGTTGAATTATTAACAAATTCATTATTTTTTACAGTTACAATCAATACTTTTATTAATTATATATATATATATATATATATATATATATATATATATATATATATATATATTTGTTTAACTACAAATGAATCAATAGTAACAATATCTACCGTTACTCACATTCTTAAAAGTGATTATTAATTCGTTGAGAAAAGAAAGTATTGAGACGCGGTTTTGAACTATAAGTAATTAATTCTTATTATCAATGTACATATAATTTACTAACTGATAAATATATATATATATATATATATATATATATATATATATATATATATATATTTGTACTGAATTGTTTTAACTTTAATTCTAAACTGCTTACAAAAGTCCTAGCCGTTGAAATAAATCTTTACATTTAAATACAATTATTATGCAGAATTATATTTCACATTCTGCAGACTTCCTACAATGACTTATATTACATCAATTTGACTCAGATTTCATTGTAAATAAAATAAACAGAGTACAGTGTGTATAATGTACATATACAAGATCTCCGAAGCGCTAATGGAAATATAAAGCAGGAAAAAAGAGACGATCGTATTCAAGTATTTTGATTAAAAAAGAAGTTGAATAGATAAAGATTGTTGACATTTGCCTATTTTTGCGAGTTACCTGTTATTTAATGAAATATTTGAATGCACAGGTAGGTAAAACTGAAATACATTGTATTGTTAAACGTGCAATTGTAAATAAATTTCTGTAACTAAATAGGTTACTGTGATAGTTAAACTGTTAAAGACAGACATAATTTTTACAGTAATGTACGTAAACTTAGTAACGTTATGAATGCTAAAAATGTCAACAATCTGAAGAATTTGAATTTCGTCTGATACCCATCTTACACAATACGTTCGTCAGAAAACAAGTAGACAAGACGATATGGTCAAAAAACCTGTACGTAAACTTATCTTAGAGCGAAACAAGCACCTGTGCACCTAAAAGTTAAATCCGTGTGGGCGTACACATTTGAATTTACTTTCAAATGACATACAACTTATGCATACCTGATTTTTTCACAGAACGTGCTATGTAACCTACCTCATCTGCAAATTCGAAATCTCCTTCGAATTTTCTCTTCCTTTTCGCTTCAGCAGCTACACAGAACAAGCCAAGGATAACAAAAAACCACAAAATTTTCATTGTTGATTTACGAATCCGCAAATAACGGTTTAAATAGTTTGTATTAAACACGACAGATGGAAATTTATTATTGTTGCTTCAAGTGTACACAATAATCAAACAATCAACATAAGCGCACGCCTGGATAAATTCAAACGCGTGATGAATGAACCACACAGCATCAACCGAGAACGGTATTTGACGGTAAATTGAGTGATGCAGGATTGGAACCTGCGAGAGGGGAAACGACAAGAGAACTGCGCACATCGATCCATCGTTGTGTGCTACCGTGAAGCATGCTGGCGCCGGTCGATTAATTGATAAAGCGAGACAAATACATATGCACAACAATCAGTCAGAAAGAGCACAATAATGTCAACGTAATAATATCTAAGAAACGATTTTAATACGCATTCCATACATGTTGACCTCTTTCTTCTCCGCATTGCAGCTTATCAGAAAATTGAGAAATACAATAAATAAAAAAAAATATCGAAATTTTGAGTATTTCGAACAAACAATCGGAAATTGAATAACTGTAAATATTTGTCCCATTGCAAATTTTATATATTTAATTAATCAGGTTCAGTATATTATTATTCAAAACATGAACAAGCATTATAGTATCGTACTTGTAAGGGATAGTACACTTAACAGTACCTTCTTTACATAATACAACAATGACGATTCCTATCGATCGAGTTTACACAGAAAATATTAAGGTGAAGAAATGAATCATTTTAATTTTGCAGTGATGTTTTTTTTTTATTATAATCTTATTTTACATTTTATTTTTGCTTGTGTAAAAATCCAACAGTCTTTATGGTGGGACACTAAAAACATGTTTTAAAATAATACGTCTTGAATAAATTGCAATTTGTTTACTTAATGTATTTTTTCCAATTTTATAACTTTGGACATACACTAAATAAATACATTTGTGGGCACTTACACAGACTAAATTAATTTAAAAGGTGTTATGTGCATCACTTTATTAATCATCAATGGTTTACTTCAGATGTATGTAATGCCATTTATCCACTAAAATAAAATGAAAGTTATTAATTTTTCTGTTATTTATATATATATATATATATATATATATATATATATATATACCAATGATTCAAATAAGAGACAAATAAGAAAATACCTTATATTACAAAAAATACCTTAATTAAAAGAAAATACCTTATTATTTGATTTATTAACATACTTTAAAATGTATATCTAAATGCAATTATGATTACTGGAAAAAAAAACATAAAATATTTCATAATTAAACGAATATGTCAATTATCATTTAGAAGTAAATCATATGATAAAAGTATTAAACTTATCATTTTAATATAATAGAACAATTTACATGCACATGTTTTTGAAATTTGCACCAGCTATATAATATATATATATATATATATATATATATATATATATATATATATATATATATATATATATATATATATATATATATATATATATATATATATATATAAATTCATTTTAAGCAAATGAAAAGAGTAATATAAAACATTTAAATGAATTTTAATTCAATAAATAATTTATATATTCTGTAATTCAGAATAAACAATTTTGAGATAAAAAATCATACCTTTTATACATTAAACAATTATAATTCGATCTTGGTTTAGTCTTTTTTATAAAGCACCATCTAACCACTATAAAATAATACAAAACGAAATAGATGTATAGTAGGGATAAGGAAAAATGAAAACAAGATCACAATGTAAATAACGATGAATTTCTTACCGATTGGTTCAACTGATTGAGCGGTACCTAATGGAGCACTTTTCTTTACTACATCGCAAGCATCAGACCTGCTGATTTGAAATGTACTGTCTGCAATAGTCACATTTGCACTGAAACAGAAATAGCATCAATATTCACAAACTACACTCTATATTTTTTGACTAATGTCTTACCAGGAAATACCATTGCCCTCAACTTCTTTTTTGACCAGAGATTTCCAAAACTTATGTACCTAAACAATCATTAATGCATAATTATACTTCATAAATATTTTCAAGTGGAAATTTAATTAAGACTTACTTCATCTACAATTTGATGAGCAAATACTGCAGGTTTTGCTTCACCATTAAATGCAAACTGATTTTCAGGTTTGCCATCTGGAATTTTATATATTTTGAACCATTCAACTGTTGCTTTTAAAAGACCAGGAAAATGTTTTTCGACATCAGCAACATCATTTACTTGACTAGCAATTGGATCATTTACATCAATTGCAATTAACTTCCAATCAGTTTCACCTATAAAAATATTATAATTCTGAATTTCAATTTTAGAAAACAATGTACATTTTAAAACATTTTATTAATGATAATGTGAAATAAAAATTTTTACTGTACATTTTGGTATTATTATAACTATATGATAAATAATAAATAAATTATTCGATTAACCTGTATCGGTCGTATTTCACGTGTGAGGTGACAAGACATAACCATCGAATAAATCTCTGACCCACGGACAAGTTATGTACAAAATGCTAACGTCTCATAAAGGTTAATTACATGAATGCTTATAATTATGAATTTAATTGAATTCAAACAAAAGTAACCTGTTTTTAAATGAAATGAATACCAAATCAGATTTTAATAAAAATTCAAGTATACAAAAAAATAAAAGAGATAAGACTAAGACTTAACTTTATTATCTAAAAATAATAAAATTATCATATCAAGATGATAAAACAAATATAAATATCTTTCTTTAGTAAATACTAGATAAAATATAACTGCCAACCTTGAATTGAGTTATACTGATTTTATCTGCTGCATTAATATTTTTTAGTATTCTCTAGGTCAAAAACATTTCTGTTATCAACCTACATATCGTTCAATAACTGCTGTAGAAAACTTAAACAATTGCTAGCTTACCTTCATCTATAAGGGCTATAGTTCCTAGAATTTTAACTTGAAGTATTTCCCCACGTTTTGCAATTCTATAACCAATTTCTAATACATCTATTGGATCATTGTCACCCTTACAGCCAGTCGCATCATCTAAATGCTCAGGATTTTCCCATGTTTGCGGTAATGCACCATAGTTCCAAATATATCCATGGTGTGGAAAACAGTTTGCAACGAAGCGTAATTTACCTTTCTTAGTATCTTGTTTAATTGGATTCAGAACTTCTTTTAATGTAATCTAATAAAAAAGTCAATAATCATAGAAAATAATTAATTACTGTTGCATGTCCTATAATTAATGTCTTTATATTATCTAACATGAAACAATTTGGTGTCATGAATTATTAAGTGCCTGTCAATTATTACTTGTCATTTCATTTAACATGCAATACTTCTTTTACTTATATATGACATCATAGATCAATAAAATTGAATATTTTTATATATATTTATAGATATCCTTTTATATTTATTTATATATATATAAATATATATATATATATATATATATATATATATATATATATATATATATATATATATATATATAAAACTAATAATAATACATTTATACTTGTATAAATATATTAAAGTATTAATTATAACAATATTACTTTATTATTGAATTAATTAAGAATAGTCTTTCTTTTACCTCCATTTTTGCATTTGTCCATCGTGGAACTTCAACTACCATATTATAAATTTTCTTAGCTGCATCGGCAATTAAAGGAATGTCATGCATTGGAGAAATTGGCCCATTTTGATCCTCTAAAAAATGAAATAATAAATTAGGAATGGATGATACATTACTTTTCACTAATTTATACAATGATTATAATTACAAAAGTAAAAATGCCAACTTAACTGGCATATTTTCTTTAACTGGAAGAGTGTAACAAGCAACTTACTCTTATAAATTTATTAAAAATTAAACGATGTAAACTACTAGCAATACAAGAATTGATAGTAAAAGTGTTTTTTATAAGAAAGTTATTTATAAATAAAATTATTCAAAAAACACTCGCTGTAACCGGTGAATAGGGCAAAGGGTACAAATTATGAATGATTAAAACATCAACTTACTAATATAAACTCTATAATCTGTTGAATTTGGGGAACCTCTTTCCTCCACTGAATACATTTTTGTACAGAAGAAAGTAACAGACTGTTTCCACTGGCGCACACTGTGGTGAAATGGCAATCTTCTATAATACCTTGCTAGCACGTGCGCTGTGATCGTAGTGGTCATTTTAATATCATAAGGTCGTTTTTATACGACAAACGAGATCGTTTACATCCGTAAAGATAAAACATTCGTATCAAATAATGATAATTATCTTTTTCATGACTGATGTTTTAGAATTTTTACGCCTTAATACTATACCATCACTTTTAAATTCACACTCATTAAAATTACACGTCAATTCTAATTAATGCTCATTATACGATATATTATAAATAATGTAAACCATAGATAAAGACTCTCTAACTATAGATAAAGGTTCTCTATACTCAGGAAACAAACATGAAATCAACATACTTGTACTATTAAATCGTGCTAAAGCTATTGGCAGATGACTCTCTCTTATACGCACCGCTGCATAAGTCGCTTCTTTTCTTTATCTTTCATACGCAACTTCAGTTATTACACTCAAATATTTAAATGTTTCAATTTTATCATTTATATATTTCTATAAAGAAATAAAGGACAAATTTCATTTTTACTTTTTTCGTAATAAAAGTTCACTGAATATTTTGCGTAAGGTGCCACTTCTGCGCCATGTTCAGGTTGCAAATATGTAGAAAACATATCGTACCGACTCTAATTCTAACTTAAATGAAAAAAATATTTAAAATTATTTAGAAAAATATTAACAAATTTAAAAGAAAGTAATTTGAAATAATTAATTATTTTTTATTGAAAATGAAATAGAATTTAATTTATTATAAAAACAAATTTACATAAAAAGCACAAAAATAAAAGTGAACTTAAAAACAAAAAGCTAAACACCACACACTAAAACCTATTCTAGCTAATCTTAAAACTACATATTATTTTTCCAAACCAATTTACCAAACTACCATATTTTATTTCATAATACTGATGGATAATAAAATTTTATAATTCCTTGTGATTCGAAATATCAGTGACTATATTTTAATTTTATAAAACTCCATATTTCCGAAAACATTTCTTAGTCATATTTTATTATATACTTTATTGACTGCAACATTTTAGTTCTGGTAAAATAAAATAAGTAAAATAAATTCATATTATTAAGAAAAATACATCAAAAATGGAAAATATGATCATTGAGCTGAAAATCATGAAATAAAAAATTATATTATTCATTATATATATATAAATATATATAAAGTAAATAATATAAATTTTTATTTCATAATTTTCAGCTCAATGATCATATTGTTAATCCTAAAAATAAAAAATATATTATTCCTGAAAAAAATATTAAATGCATACAAAATTAAATTAATTAAAAAATTGTCAGACTGAAAAAAAATCATTGTGATTAATAAGTATTATTTCTGAAAATAAAAATTGTTAATTATTATATATATATATATATATATATATATATATATATATATATAATTAAAAAATAAAAATAAAGGAATATAAAATTAAAAAAATATTAGACAAATTAAATAAAACATAAAATTACCACTCAGTTCGAATCTCTATTATATTTGTATACTTAACTTTTTTACTTTTTATACTCATATTTCTTGTTTGATATTAAGTACTTGTGTTTCTCCAACAATATTTTATTAGAAGTATTCATTTTTTATAAAATTGTATCCAAGAATAATTAATTTTTGTCTGTGACTCATTTAAGACAAACTGTTAATTGTATTTTGATTTATTTTCTTGTTTCCTAAGAGAAAAACGAAAATAATATTTAAAACTTCACCTTACATTGTTTATTTATCTTATGTTCCATTTATTTGTGCATTCTATTTTAATTCAATTCCACTTTAAATAAAATTCCATTTTAAATTTTGTATCACGATTTTTGCTTTATTTAAAAATGTATAAACTGAATGTAATTTTTGTTAATCAGCCGTATTATGTTATTTCAACATTTGGTCCATTAATTAACTAATAAACTTCCTGTCCAAACATTTAAGGTTAATTCTTTTAGCAGGTTGTTTATTAAAAAATAATTTCTAAAAATTCTGAACATTTCCTAAAGATACTTCTTGACTGATTTTTAATTATTTTTGTTTATAAAACATTATTAAACTTACTAAAACTGCCATAAGGATTATACTTGAATTTTTCTTAAAACAAAGATAATTTAATATAAATAAATCGATTCATAGAATTCTTTTGTATATAATTTCGAAGTCGGCATTAATTCTCGAAAGAACTTAAATTGATAGGTTATTGAAAAAATGTTGGTACTACACATAAAAGTTACTATTATTCTCTTATCATTTTTGAATGTGCTGAGTATAATACAGTCGTTTGTGGCGAGTGCATCAAAATAAGGCGTTTTTAATAAATGACATTTGTTTTGATTTTTTGGTTATGATGTTGAATATTATTTGTAAGTACATATTTTTATTTTTGTACGATTGATTCTTTGAATAATTATTTTGCTTAAATGTTCTGTTTATTAATCGAAAAAAGCACGAATCTTTCAATATATTTTTAAAATATTACTGTTTAATTTTTTACTATAAATTAAACTGATGAAATATACAATAGTTTCAATAAATCATAATTATTGTATTTATCCATTGTGATTCGATGTATATTTTTACTATTTGAATAATTAATCAGGCAGATTTCTACCCGTAACATCAATATATTTCTTGAGTTTGAATAATGTTTAAAGTCGATGGATAAAACTGATTTTAAATCTAATATTTTACGATTAATTCATTTATATGAATTTAATAATTGTTTATATATATATATATATATATATATATATATATATATATATATTCTATTGAAAATTCTATATTGAATTTTTGTATATTATTTAAAATGAGTAATATTTTTAAAATAAATAGCAGCCATCTTGAAGGACAAACTTGTCGATGTTAGTTCCAGATTCCTCCGTTATATATTTTATTATTTATTGAAAATTGATCTTGTTGTTTTATTAATCATTGATTATTTATTAAATTGATCCAATTTAAAGTTTATAATTATTTCTTTGGAATCTGCATAACATTTATTGTATATTATGTTTAAAATGTCTAATTTCAGTTAAAATAAATTTAAAAATTAGTTCGCTAATTGGCCGCCATATTGAAGTTTATTTGACTTTCTCAGTTCTTCCATGATGTTCAGTTTGCAGTCAGCTTTCGTTGATGATAGTTTGTTTTTGAGTTTAAGTAAACTGATCTCAATTTTAACAAAGTGTAAATAATATTTTTTGCTGGTTTAGTTAAAATCTGCAGGAGTTTATCATGTTGGGATGTTATAAAGGTAGAATTTATTTTTTTTCTATTTTGAATTTAAAGTATTAAATGAAATATATTTTAACACGCACTTTCCTCCATATCCCACCATATCTCGCCATTTTCGCGCCTATAAGTGTTTTGTGAGTGTATTTTATGTGTTGTATTTTTTATAATGAAACGATAAGTGATTAAATTTCACTTGATTTAAATTAATTATTTGTAAATTATTCAATATTTCTTGCTTTTTTCCATTTAAAATCCTATCATAACTGATATATTCTTTTCCATAATTTAAATTTATGAGGTTATTTATACATTTATCTTAGTTATATATATATATATATATATATATATATATATCAATTAATTTGTTAATAATTAAAAATGTTGTTTTTAAGTACATTCTCCGAGAGATAACGATTATTTTCGTTTTCAAACAATTTTAAAATAATTACTGATTTCTTACTAGCCATTTTCAAATGACTCATTCTGCGTATTTGTTCTAGAACTTTTGATTGCTTTTTTCGAATTATTTATTTGAAAAGTGTCCTATTCATTCATTAATCATATGAATGTTGTTTATTTAATTTGTTAAATTTAAAGTTTTTACTCTATTTATTCGAAATCTGTATAAAAATTATATTGCACGGAAAAATATCTAAATTGAAATTAAATCAGTTCTAATGAGTTTTTACCCAGCAATTTGGCCGCCATATTAGAGTAACTATATTGCTTGTTATTTACTGATACTTATTGTGAAGTTGATCTTTATCCAAGGCGGCTTGTTTTGAACTTTTTCACGGTTATTATTCAGTTTTAAAAACTTTTTCAAGTAATATTGTTTGTGTGTTTAATTTGAAAATTATTGAGTCTATTCTTTGTCTAAAAAAATCAATTAATTGGTACTTTTAAAATGTCATTTTCCGAATTATTTTTTTTCGTTTTGCATAATATTTGATTTTTCAAAATTAAAAGCTCAGCAAAAAAAAACAGGACAAATGAAAAAATTATTATAAGATAATAAAAAAATATTATAGATAATAATAATAAGATAAACTAGAAAACATTATTTTTTGGCATATCCATAACAAAAATATGTTTATTTTTACAGTTTGTGTGAAGAAGCATCGCTGTGTAGTATGAAGAAGCAGTAGTGTGTTTAGTGTAAAAGAAGATAGTGTGTTAAGTGTGATGAATCGTCAGTGTAGAGAAAAGAATCGACAAAGGTTTGACAGAGGATAAAGCATCAGAATGTATCCAGGTTTTTTCAATCCAATTATTTTTTACTGTGTAAACCAACGCAATTTCCATCGTGTTTTCCATTACTATGTCAGTGAGTTTCCACTGATATCGTTTTGAAAAAAAATGTTTAAAACAATTCGACATTCATTTCAATATTTAGTTATTGAAACGATATCAGCTGTATGTGTGTGGATGGATAATTATTATTTATTTTCACAAATTAGGTTGGTTTCAAGACTGCTGGTCTTCAATATATGAGTTGTTATATTGAACGATTATCAGTTTTGTGATCGACGCACGGAGCTTTCGGGGTGGATGAAATGCTGTAAAGCGAAGTTGAAGCCTTCGACTCCACGATTTTTCTACACATGATTTTCAGGTGTTAGGATAAGGCTGCCCGTCGTGCAGCTTAGATTAGGAACGCATATAATTAATCCGCTTCACGGGTTGTATATGTCGTCTCACCTTGTAGCAGGTGTAGTGTAGGAGTGGCTCGGATCAAATGGATTTCGAGTCCTAGCTTATTGTTTTTTTCTTTTCATGTTTTCTCTTTCAGGTCCCAGAAATTCAATCTCTTTTTTGTTTGCTGTACTTTAAAGTAGATTTTTTGCTTTGTCGATTCAGTAAATTTAATTTTTTTGTTGATTTCAGTTAGTTTTTTTTGTTGTTATGTTAATTTTTTGCTTTTAATATTTTTAATATTAGTATTGATTTGTTTTTAATGAATTAGTAGTAGTTTTATTTTGTTTCAATTTTACTCTTTTGATTGTAGCTTTTATTTGATTTTTAAGTTTTGTTTTTAGTCAATTTAAAGTAGTTTAATTTTGTTTTTATAATTAACTTCAATCCCTCGCCATGGATTGTGAGGTAATGGTACAAATCGTACCATTGCAATGTGTGATTGGTAATCAGATCAATTATGCTTCATAACAGAATTTACATATTAAGATTCTAATACAAGTGATTACGCGTTTTGGAATCTTGTATGTTTTATTCCCCTTTGATACATAATTTATTTGGTTAATGTGTGATTCCCGAAATTGCGTTTGCGTTGCACAGTACATATATATACATATATATATATATATATATATATATATATATATATATATTAGTTATTTAAGTTCAGTTAGTGCATACAGTTAACTCGATTTGTTTTATCAGACTAGTAAATATTTTAAATTTGTAAAATATATCTATATATCTGAAAATAGATATAATATCATTTAGCATAAAGTAGATCAAAAAATAGATCAAATTTCATTGACATCTGATAAAATTAAATTTAATCAAAATGGCAAACTGATTAAACAGTAGACAAAATGTGTATGTTTTTTTATGAATACTAGATGTATTCAGCTTTCTATCGATTCGATTAACGATCGAAAGAGAGTTATGAAAATCGTAATTGCTGCTTACAAATATGTTCATACAAATCGTATATATTTCTGGATTCTGGTTAAATGGTTAATTTAGTTTTGATTAAATTCGCGGAGTGTATTCAGTGTAAAGTGTCTACCATCGATGGATTCGTTAGGTAAAAATGGTAAATTCATATTTTTTTAAATGATATATTTTCTAATAACATTTTATTTCAGCTGTCAAGGAAACCATGTCGAGTTCAGTCACTTAATTTTTTTAATAATATTTAATCTGCTTCAATTACCTGTCAGTTCTTTTTAGAAACGATAATGTTTTTAATTTTTATTTGTTAATAAACTATCAGAAAATTTCAATTACCATTCTTCAGATAATTCATCAATTTTCTTTTCTTGATATTTCTTTTATTGAACATATAAATATTCAAAAACTTTCGCAAAGTATCTAACAATACTACAAATATTCAAATCAAATATAATACTGATATTTCAATGAATACTTGTGTCCAAGTGTATTAATCTATTCTCATATAAATTTCTTGATTCCCATTATCATTAAGTTCTGTCAACATCACCACCTAGTTAAATAGTGTATAAACAGCATAACTACCCTTGTGTGAACTGACAGGTTTTTTCCATAGTAAATTCATTCATCTAAGATTTACATCTGACTGAAAAGATATAGATTTTCAAATATCATTGGATCCTCAATCAGATTATTGATTTTCTGAATTTTAGTTTCAATATTTTGTTTTTATAAATATTTATAGTTGACAGAACATCCAAAATATTTTTTTCAATACATTTCTCTTCCTTTTCACGAAATTGATCTATGAACAATTTCTTAAATAACGGTATTTTTTTTAATAATACTTTCAAGATTCTACTACATCGACAACCTGTTAAACGATTTTCTCATTTTCTGATTCAATAATTTATTTTTATGTACATAAAGAGATCAGATATCGTTCAACATATAACTATTTTTCATTAAACTTCTTTCGAATCAAAAATTGAACTTTAAACAACGTCTCAGATGACAGTTACTTTTCATTAAATTTTCAAGTCTCTGTTAAATCAACAATCACCTCTAGTTTTTCTCATTTTCTGATTCAATAATTTATTTTTATGTACATAAATATATGAGATCACTCAACATGAATCCTTTTTCAATTAATTTCTCTTCTTTCTTTATATAATAAGATTTCGAATGACATATTTGTTGATAAATTTTCAAGTTTCTATTATATCAACAATCACTTCTAGTTTTTCTCATTTTCTGATTCAATAATTAATTTTCATGTACATAAATATATCAGAGATCACTCAACATGAATCCTTTTTCAATTAATTTCTCTACTTCCTTTATATAATAATTTTTCGAATGACATATTTGTTAATAAATTTTCAAATTTTTACTACATCGACAATCACTTTCTCGATTTTCTAATTTGTCACTTAAATATTTCTTTCTTTTATAAATAAATGGTTCAGAGGTCATTCAACACAAGTTATTTTTCAATAAATTCCTCTTTCTTCTTAACCATTTGAACCTTGGAACGGTTCGTCTGATCCAATCATTTTTTAATTTATTTCACCAATGAATGACCAAAAAAAACTTCAATAGATAAAATTTGTATTTGATTTTTAAAGTTCTCATTGTCATTCATGAGAACAACACAGGCTGATTTCTAATTTAATCGATCGATCATGGATCGGTTGATTAAATTAGAAAAAAGCGCTCCTCATATCGTTCGGCCGTCTCTCATAACGTCTCGGTTCGGTAGCGTTTATAAAACGACTCGGAGCCGTCCGTTCGTGTCGTTTTTAAAAATAATTTCTCATCGAATTCGTCTAAAACAGAATGATCTCTTTGAGGATTCTGTGTATACGCGAAAAGTAGTAAAAGTAATGCCGAGTATCGTTCGCGTCTTCGATTGCGCCTCAATCTCCTGTCCAGGTGGCTTGCACGGGCGCGCGCGCGTCGAAGTCCCGCAGGAGGAGAGGCACCCGGGAGTGTTTGCTTTTTGATAATCAGATCGGACGTACGACCGTTCGTTAAAAAATAGTATATAGTGTATTCGTTTCAAATAAGTGTTCTGTGGTTCCTGTCCGAGATGGAGAGCTGACCGGCGAGCAGATTGTGTGGAGAATCAGTTTGTATGAAGGATATAATCGACACCAGGTTTTTTCAATCGAATTATTTTTTACTGTGTCAACCAACGCAATTTCCATCGTGTTTTCCATTACTATGTCAGTGAGTTTCCACTGATATCGTTTTGAAAAAAAATGTTTAAAACAATTCGACATTCATTTCAATATTTAGTTATTGAAACGATATCAGCTGTATGTGTGTGGATGGATAATTATTATTTATTTTCACAAATTAGGTTGGTTTCAAGACTGCTGGTCTTCAATATATGAGTTGTTATATTGAACGATTATCAGTTTTGTGATCGACGCACGGAGCTTTCGGGGTGGATGAAATGCTGTAAAGCGAAGTTGAAGCCTTCGACTCCACGATTTTTCTACACATGATTTTCAGGTGTTAGGATAAGGCTGCCCGTCGTGCAGCTTAGATTAGGAACGCATATAATTAATCCGCTTCACGGGTTGTATATGTCGTCTCACCTTGTAGCAGGTGTAGTGTAGGAGTGGCTCGGATCAAATGGATTTCGAGTCCTAGCTTATTGTTTTTTTCTTTTCATGTTTTCTCTTTCAGGTCCCAGAACTTCAATCTCTTTTTTGTTTGCTGTACTTTAAAGTAGCTTTTTTGCTTTGTCGATTCAGTAAATTTAATTTTTTTGTTGATTTCAGTTAGTTTTTTTTGTTGTTATGTTAATTTTTTGCTTTTAATATTTTTAATATTAGTATTGATTTGTTTTTAATGAATTAGTAGTAGTTTTATTTTGTTTCAATTTTACTCTTTTGATTGTAGCTTTTATTTGATTTTTAAGTTTTGTTTTTAGTCAATTTAAAGTAGTTTAATTTTGTTTTTATAATTAACTTCAATCCCTCGCCATGGATTGTGAGGTAATGGTACAAATAGTACCATTGCAATGTGTGATTTGGTAATCAGATCAATTATGCTTCATAACAGAATTTACATATTAAGATTCTAATACAAGTGATTACGCGTTTTGGAATCTTGTATGTTTTATTCGCCTTTGATACATAATTTATTTGGTTAATGTGTGATTCCCGAAATTGCGTTTGCGTTGCACAGTATATATACATATATATATATATATATATATATATATATATATATATATATATATTAGTTATTTAAGTTCAGTTAGTGCATACAGTTAACTCGATTTATTTTATCAGACTAGTAAATATTTTAAATTTGTAAAATATATCTATATATCTGAAAATAGATATAATATCATTTAGCATAAAGTAGATCAAAAAATAGATCAAATTTCATTGACATCTGATAAAATTAAATTTAATCAAAATGGCAAACTAATTAAACAGGAGACAAATTGTATGTTTTTTATGAATACTAGATGTATTCAGCTTTCTATCGATTTGATTAACGATCGAAAGAGTTATGAAAATCGTAATTGCTGCTTACAAATATGTTCATACAAATCGTATATATTTCTGGATTCTGGTTAAATGGTTAATTTAGTTTTGATTAAATTCGCGGAGTGTATTCAGTGTAAAGTGTCTACCATCGATGGATTCGTTAGGTAAAAATGGTAAATTCATATTTTTTTAAATGATATATTTTCTAATAACATTTTATTTCAGCTGTCAAGGAAACCATGTCGGGTTCAGTCACTTAATTTTTTTAATAATATTTAATCTGCTTCAATTACCTGTCAGTTCTTTTTAAAAACGATAATGTTTTTAATTTTTATTTGTTAATAAACTATCAGAAAATTTCAATTACCATTCTTCAGATAATTCATCAATTTTCTTTTCTTGATATTTCTTTTATTGAACATATAAATATTCAAAAACTTTCGCAAAGTATCTAACAATACTACAAATATTCAAATCAAATATAATACTGATATTTCAATGAATACTTGTGTCCAAGTGTATTAATCTATTCTCATATAAATTTCTTGATTCCCATTATCATTAAGTTCTGTCAACATCACCACCTAGTTAAATAGTGTATAAACAGCATAACTACCCTTGTGTGAACTGACAGGTTTTTTCCATAGTAAATTCATTCATCTAAGATTTACATCTGACTGAAAAGATATAGATTTTCAAATATCATTGGATCCTCAATCAGATTATTGATTTTCTGAATTTTAGTTTCAATATTTTGTTTTTATAAATATTTATAGTTGACAGAACATCCAAAATATTTTTTTCAATAAATTTCTCTTCCTTTTCACGAAATTGATCTATGAACAATTTCTTAAATAACGGTATTTTTTTAATAATACTTTCAACATTCTACTACATCGACAACCTGTTAAACGATTTTCTCATTTTCTGATTCAATAATTTATTTTTATGTACATAAAGAGATCAGATATCGTTCAACATACAACTATTTTTCATTAAACTTCTTTCCAAACAAAAATTGAACTTTAAACAACGTCTCAGATGACAGTTATTTTTCAATAAATTTTCAAGTCTCTGTTAAATCAACAATCACCTAGTTTTTCTCATTTTCTGATTCAATAATTAATTTTCATATACATAAATATATCAGAGATCACTCAACATGAATCCTTTTTCAATTAATTTCTCTACTTCCTTTATATAATAATTTTTCAAATGACATATTTGTTAATAAATTTTCAAATTTTTACTACATCGACAATCACTTTCTCGATTTTCTAATTTGTCACTTAAATATTTCTTTCTTTTATAAATAAATGGTTCAGAGGTCATTCAACACAAGTTATTTTTCAATAAATTCCTCTTTCTTCTTAACCATTTGAACCTTGGAACGGTTCGTCTGATCCAATCATTTTTTAATTTATTTCACCAATGAATGACCAAAAAAAACTTCAATAGATAAAATTTGTATTTGATTTTTAAAGTTCTCATTGTCATTCATGAGAACAACACAGGCTGATTTCTAATTTAATCGATCGATCATGGATCGGTTGATTAAATTAGAAAAAAGCGCTCCTCATATCGTTCGGCCGTCTCTCATAACGTCTCGGTTCGGTAGCGTTTATAAAACGACTCGGAGCCGTCCGTTCGTGTCGTTTTTAAAAATAATTTCTCATCGAATTCGTCTAAAACAGAATGATCTCTTTGAGGATTCTGTGTATACGCGAAAAGTAGTAAAAGTAATGCCGAGTATCGTTCGCGTCTTCGATTGCGCCTCAATCTCCTGTCCAGGTGGCTTGCACGGGCGCGCGCGCGTCGAAGTCCCGCAGGAGGAGAGGCACCCGGGAGTGTTTGCTTTTTGATAATCAGATCGGACGTACGACCGTTCGTTAAAAAATAGTATATAGTGTATTCGTTTCAAATAAGTGTTCTGTGGTTCCTGTCCGAGATGGAGAGCTGACCGGCGAGCAGATTGTGTGGAGAATCAGTTTGTATGAAGGATATAATCGACACCAGGTTTTTTCAATCGAATTATTTTTTACTGTGTCAACCAACGCAATTTCCATCGTGTTTTCCATTACTATGTCAGTGAGTTTCCACTGATATCGTTTTGAAAAAAAATGTTTAAAACAATTCGACATTCTTTTCAATATTTAGTTATTGAAACGATATCAGCTGTATGTGTGTGGATGGATAATTATTATTTATTTTCACAAATTAGGTTGGTTTCAAGACTGCTAGTCTTCAATATATGAGATGTTATATTGAACGATTATCAGTTTTGTGATCGACGCACGGAGCTTTCGGGGTGGATGAAATGCTGTAAAGCGAAGTTGAAGCCTTCGACTCCACGATTTTTCTACACATGATTTTCAGGTGTTAGGATAAGGCTGCCCGTCGTGCAGCTTAGATTAGGAACGCATATAATTAATCCGCTTCACGGGTTGTATATGTCGTCTCACCTTGTAGCAGGTGTAGTGTAGGAGTGGCTCGGATCAAATGGATTTCGAGTCCTAGCTTATTGTTTTTTTCTTTTCATGTTTTCTCTTTCAGGTCCCAGAACTTCAATCTCTTTTTTGTTTGCTGTACTTTAAAGTAGCTTTTTTGCTTTGTCGATTCAGTAAATTTATTTTTTTTGTTGATTTCAGTTAGTTTTTTGGTTGTTATGTTAATTTTTTGCTTTTAATATTTTTAATATTAGTATTGATTTGTTTTTAATGAATTAGTAGTAGTTTTATTTTGTTTCAATTTTACTCTTTTGATTGTAGCTTTTATTTGATTTTTAAGTTTTGTTTTTAGTCAATTTAAAGTAGTTTAATTTTGTTTTCATAATTAACTTCAATCCCTCGCCATGGATTGTGGGGTAATGGTACAAATCGTACCATTGCCATGTGTGTTTGGTAATCAGATCAACTATGCTTCATAACAGAATCTACATATTAAGATTCTAATACAAGTGATAACGCGTTTTGGAATCTTGTATGTTTTATTCGCCTTTGATACATAATTTATTTGGTTAATGTGTGATTCCCGAAATTGCGTTTGCGTTGCACAGTATATATACATATATATATATATATATATATATATATATATATATATATATATATATATTAGTTATTTAAGTTCAGTTAGTGCATACAGTTAACTCGATTTGTTTTATCAGACTAGTAAACATTTTAAATTTGAAAAATGTATATATATATATATATATATATATATATATATATATCAAAATAGATCAAATATCATTCAACATAAAGTAGATCAAAAAATAGATCACATTTCATTGAAATCTGATAAAATTTAATTTAATCAAAATGGCAAACTATTAAACGGAAGACAAAATGTGTATGACTTTTATGAATACTAGATGTATTCAGCTTTCTATCGATTCGATTAACGATCGAAAGAGTTATGAAAATCGTAATTGCTGCTTACAAATATGTTCATACAAATCGTATATACTTCTGGATTCTGGTTAAATGGTTAATTTAGTTTTGATTAAATTCGCGGAGTGTATTCAGTGTAAAGTGTCTACCATCGATGGATTCGTTAGGTAAAAATGGTAAATTCATATTTTTTTAAATGATATATTTTCTAATAACATTTTATTTCAGCTGTCAAGGAAACTATGTAGAGTTCAGTCACTTAATTTTTTTAATAATATTTAATTCGCTTCAATTACCTGTCAGTTCTTTTCAAAAACGATAATGTTTTTAATTTTTATCATTTAATAAACTACCAGAAATTTCAATTACCATTCTTCAGATAATTCATCGATTTTCTTTTCTTGATATTTCTTTCATTGAACATATAAAGATTCAAAAAATTTCGCAAAATATCTAACAATACTACAAATAGTCAAATCAAATATAATAATGATATTTCAATGAATAACTCGTTTCCAAATGTATTAATCTATTCTCATATAAATTTCTTACTTTCCAATAACATTAAGTTCTGTCAACATCACCACCAAGCTAAATAGTATACAAACAGCATAACTACCCTTGTATGAACTGACAGGTTTTTTTCCATAGTAAATTCATTCATCTAAGATTTACATCTGACTGAAAAGATATAGATTTTCAAATATCTATTGGATCCATAATCAGATTGTTGATTTTCTGATTTTTAGTTTCAATATTTTGTTTTTATAAATATTTATAGTTGACAGAACACCCAAAATATTTTTTTCAATAAATTTCTCTTCTTTTTCACGAAATTGATCTATGAACAATTTCTTAGATAACTGTATTTTTCAATAATACTTTCAACATTCTACTACATCGACAACCTGTTAAACGATTTTCTGATTTGCTGATTCAATAATTTATTTTTATGTACATAAATAGATCAGATATCGTTCAACATACAACTATTTTTCACTAAACTTCTTTCCTCACAAAAATTGAATTTTAAACAACATCTCTGATGACAGTTATTTGTCAATAAATTTTCAAGTCTGTTATATCAACAATCACTTCTAGTTTTTCTCATTTTCTGATTCAAGAATTAATTTTTAAGTACATAAATATATCAGAGATCACTCAACATGAATCCTTTTTCAATTAATTTCTCCTCTTTCTTTATATAATAATTTTTCGAATGACATATTTGTTAGTAAATTTTCTAATTTTTTCTACATCGACAATCACTTTCTCGATTATCTAATTTGTCACTTCAATAATTCCTTCTTTTATACATAAATGGTTCAGAGGTCATTCAACACAAGTCATTTTTCAATAAATTCTTTTCTTCTCTTTCTTCTTTTCAACCATTTGAACTTTAAACTTTTTGTCTGATCCAGTCATTTTTTAATTTATTTCACCAATGAATGACTAAAAAACTTGACTTCAATAGATAAAACTTGTATTTATGATTTTTAAAGTTCTCATTGTCATTCATGAGAACAATACAGGCTGACTTCTAATTTAATCAATCCATCACGGATCGATTGATTAAATTAGAAAAAATGCTCTCCTCATACCGTTCGACCATCTCTAATGCGGTCTCGGTTTGGTAGCGACGCCGGTCGCGTTTATAAAACGACTCAGAACCGTCAGTTCGTGTTGTTTTTAAAATAATTTGTCATCGAATTCGTCTAAAACAAAATGATATCTCTGAGAATTCTGTGCGTGCGCGAAAAGTAGTAAAAGTAATGCCGAGTATCGTTCGAGTCTTCGATTGGGTCTTCGATTGCGTCCTCGATCGCCCTCCTATAATAAAATTGAACTTGAAATAATTTGTCTGATCCAGTTATTTTTTAATTAATCCTCTAATGAATAACAAAAAAAAAATTCAGTTGATAAAAATCATTTATGTATTTATTAAACCTTTCAATATTTCTCAATTTTTATCAGTAATACTTATTAACCTCTGAACCTCCCCTACATAATTTAAAAGTTTTATTTCAGATAACAAGTTTACCAGTTCTCTCATCCAGGTATTTCTTAAGCCAATCAGTAAAATCAAAGCTTCAAAAATTAAATCTAAATACTTGTATCTTTTGAAATATTAGAGTGTAATATATGAAATTGCGGAATTTGTAGGTGAGAATTAAAACTTAATATTTTTAACATAAAATATATTTAATCAAAATAAGCTCCATCGGCGTAAATGTTTTTTTCCACCGAGAAATTAAATTGTTTATCCCATTTTTATAAAAATAGACATTTTTAGAGCTTATAAAGTTTTCGAATCCTTGAATCACTTCTGTATGGTTTCAGATTTTTTTTTATTTCTTAAATAATATTCCAAGTGGCGAAAAAGATGATAGCATGTCGATGAAAAATCTGATAAATAAGAGGGATGCGGTAAAACTTCATAATTTATTGAATTTAATTTGGAAATTATGATTCGAGATGTGTATAGTCCAGCATTCTCTTGCAATAGTATCGGCCCATATCTATTGATTAGAAGTGGCCGTTTTGTTTTTAATTTTTCATTCATGTTGTTGATTTCGCGACAATATGAATCAGCAATTTTAAAAAATAATGGATTATTTCTTTATTTGTCCACCACATAGTATCCGTAAGTTTCTTTTGGTGTAATGATTGCTTAGGTGTGTGACCTAGTGTTTCATTTGCATTTAACCGTTGTCCAGATCTTTTTCTGTTATCATACAGAATCCACTTTTCATCACAAGTAATAATTCGATTTAAAAATTGAGTTTTATCATTCCGAATCTCTCAGTTTCTTTTCTTCAGTCTCAGTTTCTAAGCATCTGTCAATGCGTGCGGCACCCACTTATCCCAACTATTGCACCTTTCATATGGCAGCGAGATGACGAGAAACAGTCATAACATTAACACTTAAATCCCATGCGAGAGTTGGAACTGTTGTATGTGGATTAGCTTCCACTATGGCTCTTAAATGTCCTTCGTTCACAACGGTTTTGTACCTTCCTAGAGTCTCATTATCGAGATTCATATTACCGGAAAGAAATTTTTTGAACCAGAATTAAATTCTTATCTGGATAGTCGACCCTTCTCCGAAAGCCCCATTGATATTTCCACCTGATACCATTGCATTTTGTCCCAGCTTCAAGTCATAAAAAAAGTAGACGTAAATCTTTGTGGATACCATCCTGTTAAAGGGCATAAAAAAAATAAAAACAACAATAACTCAGTATTTTAAACCAATTTAAGGATATTAGTCAATTCCAAATAGCTGAACTTGTAAAATCTTGCACAATACCTTTCTCAATTGGAGTCGACCTCTGACTGTCTGAAATTCAGTAAATTGATGTTATAAACTAATATATTATTAACCAAGAAAAAAAATGGTTAATATTTCAATGCTGCAATATCAATCATAAGGCTTTTTCAAAAAAAAAACTTCATTTAATTTCTTAATTTAGATAATATTTGAAAATTAATTAGGATTTAAAAAGTGTGTTCTTGTATCTGTGTACTTGTACCTGTGTGCGCACCTATCTATTAATTTACCTATACCTATTTATCTACAAATCTGCCTTTCTACTATCTATCTGTTATTCTATCTATCTACGTATTAAATATCTATATTTTGTTATCTAGAAATCTGGCTATTAGTCGTTCTATTAATCTAACTTCTAATATAATCTTACTATCTTTCTAATTATCTAGACTCATCTATCTCCATGTACATTTGTATCCGTATATGTATTATCGTAAATATATAAATATATTTATGCATAGTTGATTTAAAGTGGATTACTTTTGTTCTAATAATTACCTTTATTCCCTCGCTATGGAGTTCCGGATAATTAAAATAGCAAACCAATTAAACAGAAAATATATGATTTTTATGAATACTAGATGTACACATCATTTTCTCGATTTAAGTAATGATCGAAAGAGATTTATGAAAATCGAATTGATGCTTACAAATATGGACATAAAAATTATATATATTTCTGGATTCTGGATAAGTGGTTAATTTATTTTTGATTAAATTCGCGGAGTGTACTCAGTGGAAGTGTCTACCATTAAATTTTTATCATTTAATAAACAATCAAATTTCAATTACTATTTCTTAAACAATTCTTCAATTTTTTACTTGATATTTCTATTATTGAACATATTGATTACGAGAATTAAGAATATGTAGATGTAGAAGATGCAGAGGATGTAGAATATGTAGATGTTTGGATATATATATATATATATATATATATATATATATATATATATATATATATATATATCTGTCGATCAACCAATCTGTGTCTGTATATTTATCTGTCTACTTATTTATTTGTCTGATACATAGACAGATAACATAATGGATAGATAAATAAAATAATAGATACAGATAAAGCAATAGATAGATAACGTAAGAGATAGAGATGGATACACTGATGCAGAAACACCGATGCACAGATGCAGATACACAGACACAGATATCGATCCCTTTATCACTTTACTTGTCTTTCCTTTTTTTTCTATCTATCTCCAGTTCTACTTTTCTATTATCTATCAGATATTCCTTATATCTACGTATCTAACTACTATCCTTTTCTATCGACAAATATCTACTCATCTTCTTGTTATCTTTCTTCTAATCTTATCCAAAAGTTCACTGACTACTCAGTCTTCTCTATCCCTATGTACGTTCAATACGTGTATGTATTATCTTAAATATATATATATATATAAGTTTATGTATGTGTATTTATGTATGTATAATGTGTAAACTGGCAATTTATGTGTGTATATATATATTATTTATATGTATATATGTTTATGCATATGTATTTATGTATATGTATACGTATATGTATGTACATTGATGCGGGAAGTGCTCGACTGACCCAGAGGGGCGGATGTAGATTATTAAAAGGTACGATTAGACGATGTAGTAGATTTTGGAGGAGATTACGACGTTTTAGTGTATGTAGGTTCCCATTCCCGTCTATTTGTCTCCTTATTTATATATCTGTTTCTGTATCTATGCACTTGCATCGGTGTTTCTGCATCAATGTATCCATCTCTATCTCTTACCTTATCTATCTATTGCTTTATCTGTATCTATTATTTTATTTATCTATCCATTATGTTATCTGTCTATGTATCAGACAAATAAATAAGTAGACAGATAAATATACAGACACAGATTGGTTGATCGACAGATATATATATATATATATATATATATATATATATATATATATATATAAATCCAAACATCTACATATTCTACATCCTCTGCATCTTCTACATCTACATATTCTTAATTCTCGTAATCAATATGTTCAATAATAGAAATATCAAGTAAAAAATTGAAGAATTGTTTAAGAAATAGTAATTGAAATTTGATTGTTTATTAAATGATAAAAATTTAAAACATTATCGTTTTGAAAAAATAGCTAACAGGAAATGGAAACAGATTAAATATCAAAAAAAAATAATTGAACTAGACGTGGATTTTTTTAACAGTTGAAATAAAAAGTTATTAGAAAATATATCATTTTAAAAAGATGAAAATTGTACATATTTTACCTGACGAATCCATTCGATGGTAGACACTTCCACCGAGTACACTCCGCGAATTTAATCAAAAATAAATTAACCACTTATCCAGAATCCAGAAATATATATAATTTTTATGACCATATTTGTAAGCATCAATTCGATTTTCATAAATCTCTTTCGATCATTACTTAAATCGAGAAAATGATGAGTACATCTAGTATTCATAAAAATCATATATTTTCTGTTTAATTGGTTTGCTATTTTAATTATCCGGAACTCCATAGCGAGGGAATAAAGGTAATTATCAAAACAAAAGTAATCCGCTTTAAATCAACTATGCATAAATATATTTATATATTTATGATAATACATATACGGACACAAATGTACATGGAGATAGATGAGTGTAGATAATTAAAAAGATAGTAAGATTATATTAGAAGATAGATTAATAGAACGACTAATAGCCAGATTTCTAGATACAAAAATATAGATATTTAATACGTAGATAGATAGAATAACAGATAGATAGTAGAAAGGCAGATTTGTAGATAAATAGGTATAGGTAAATTAATAGATAGGTGCGCACACAGGTACAAGTACACAGATACAAGAACACACGTTTTAAATCCTAATTAATTTTCAAATATTATCTAAATTAAGAAATTAAATGGAGTTTTTTTTTTTTTGAAAAAGCCTTATGATTGATATTGCAGCATTGAAATATTAACCATTTTTTTTCTTGGTTAATAATATATTAGTTTATAACATCAATTTACTGAATTTCAGACAGTCAGAGGTCGACTCCAATTGAGAAAGGTATTGTGCAAGATTTTACAAGTTCAGCTATTTGGAATTGACTAATATCCTTAAATTGGTTTAAAATACTGAGTTATTGTTGTTTTTATTTTTTTTATGCCCTTTAACAGGATGGTATCCACAAAGATTTACGTCTACTTTTTTTATGACTTGAAGCTGGGACAAAATGCAATGGTATCAGGTGGAAATATCAATGGGGCTTTCGGAGAAGGGTCGACTAGCCAGATAAGAATTTAATTATGGTTCAAAAAATTTCTTTCCGGTAATATGAATCTCGATAATGAGACTCTAGGAAGGTACAAAACCGTTGTGAACGAAGAACATTTAAGAGCCATAGTGGAAGCTAATCCACATACAACAGTTCGAACTCTCGCATGGGATTTAAGTGTTAATGTTATGACTGTTTCTCGTCATCTCGCTGCCATATGAAAGGTGAAATAGTTGGGATAAGTGGGTGCCGCACGCATTGACAGATGCTTAGAAACTGAGACTGAAGAAAAGAAACTGAGAGATTCGGAATGATAAAATTCAATTTTTAAATCGAATTATTACTTGTGATGAAAAGTGGATTCTGTATGATAACAGAAAAAGATCTGGACAACGGTTAAATGCAAATGAAACACTAGGTCACACACCTAAGCAATCATTACACCAAAATAAACTTACGGTTACTATGTGGTGGACAAATAAAGAAATAATCCATTATTTTTTAAAATTGCTGATTCATATTGTCGCGAAATCAACAACATGAATGAAAAATTAAAAACAAAACGGCCACTTCTAATCAATAGATATGGGCCGATACTATTGCAAGAGAATGCTGGACTATACACATCTCGAATCATAATTTCCAAATTAAATTCAATAAATTATGAAGTTTTACCGCATCCCTCTTATTTATCAGATTTTTCATCGACATGCTATCATCTTTTTCGCCACTTGGAATATTATTTAAGAAATAAAAAAAAATCTGAAACCATACAGAAGTGATTCAAGGATTCGAAAACTTTATAAGCTCTAAAAATGTCTATTTTTATAAAAATGGGATAAACAATTTAATTTCTCGGTGGAAAAAAACATTTACGCCGATGGAGCTTATTTTGATTAAATATATTTTATGTTAAAAATATTAAGTTTTAATTCTCACCTACAAATTCAGCAATTTCATATGTTGCACCCTAATATGTATGTATAGTTGATATAAAGTAGTTTACTTTTTGTTTTGATAATTAACTTCAATCCCTCCCTCGATGGATTTCGATTCCTAGATCAATGGTTTTTCTTATCTTTGTTTTCTCTTTCAGGTCCCAGAACTTCAATCTCTTTTTTGTTTGTTGTAATTTAAAGTAGATTTTTTGCTTTGTCGATTCAGTAAATTTAGAGTTTTTTGTAGTTTTTAATTAGTTTGATTGTTAATTTTTTGCTTTTAATCTTTTTAATATTAGTATTGATTTGTTTTTATTGAATTAGTAGTAGTTTTATTTTGATTCAATTTTATTTTTTTAATTGTAACTTTTATTTGACTTAAGTTTTTGTTTTCAGTCGATTTAAAGTAGCTTAATTTTGTTTTTATAATTAACTTCAATCCCTCCTTCGTTGGATTTCGAGTCCTAGATGAATGGTTTTTTTTTCTTCATGTTTTCTATTTCAGGTCCCAGAACATCAATCTCTTTTTTTTGTAATTTAAAGTAGATTTTTTGCTTTATTGATTCAGTAAATTTAGTTTTTTGTTGTTTTCAGTTAGTTTAATTGTCATGTTGATTTTTTGCTTTTATTCTTTTTAATATTAGTATTGATTTGTTTTTAATGAATTAGTAGTAGTTTATTTTGTTTCAATTTTGTTTGTTTAATTGTAGCTTTAATTTGATTTTTAAGTTTTGTTTTTAGTCGATTTAAAGTAGCTTACTTTTGTTTTCATAATTAACTTCAATCCCTCCCTCGATGGATTTCAAGTTCTAGATCAAAGGTTTGTATTTCTTTTCATGTTTTCTCTTTCAGGTTCCAGAACTTCAATCTCTTTTTTAGTTTGTTGTAATTTAAAGTAGTTTTTACTTTGTCGATTCAGAACATTTAGTTTTCTGTAGATTCAAATTAGTTTGGTTGTTAATTTTTTGCTTTTATTCTTTTTAATATTAGTATTGATTTGTTTTTAATGAATTAGTAGTAGTTTTATTTTGTTGCAGTTTTATTTTTTTAATTGTAACTTTTATTTGACTTTTAAGTTTTTGTTTTAATCACTTTAAAGTAGCTTAATTTTGTTTTCATAATTAACTTCAATCCCTCCCTCGATGGATTTCGAGCCCTAGATGAAAGTTTTGTTTTTCTCTTCTTTTTCCTTTCCTTTTCTTGTCTTCCTGTTTTCTCTTTCAGGTCCCAGAACTTCATTCTCTTTTTTTGTTTGCTGCAATTTAAAGTAGATTTTTTGCTTTATCGATTCAGTAAATTTAGTTTTTTGTAGATTTTAATTAGTTTGATTGTTAATTTTTTGCTTTTATTCTTTTTAATATTAGTATTGATTTGTTTTTGATGAATTAGTATTAGTTTTATTTTGTTTCAGTTCTATTTTTTTAATTGTAGCTTTAATTTGATTTTTAAGTTTTGTTTTTAGTCGATTTAAATTAGCTTAATTGTGTTTTCATAATTAACTTCAATCCCTTCCTCGATGGATTTCGAGTTCTGAATCAAAGTTTTTTTTCTCTTCTTTTTTCCTTTCCTTTTTTTGTCTTCCTGTTTTCTCTTTCAGGTCCCAGAACTTCAATCTCTTTTTTTGTTTGCTTTACTTTAAAGTAGATTTTTTGCTTTGTCGATTCAGTAAATTAAATTTTTTTGTGGATTTCAGTTTAATTGTTATGTTAATTTTTTGTTTTTAATCTTTTTAATAATATTATTGGTTTGTTTTTAACGAATTAATTGTAGCTTTTATTTGAATTTTAAGTTTTGTTTTTAGTCGATTTAAAGTAGTTTAATTTTGTTTTCATAATTAACTTCATTCCCTCGCCATGGATTGTGGGGTAATGGTACAAATCGTACCATTGCCATGTGTGTTTGGTAATCAGATCAATTATGTTTCATAACAGAATATATATATTAAGATTCTAATTCAAGTGAAAACGCGTTTTGGAATCTTGTCTGTTTTATTCGCCTTTGATACTTAATTTATTTGGTTAATGTGTGGTTTCCGAAATTTCGTTTGCGTTGTACAGTACATATATATATATATATATATATATATATATATATATATATATATTCAAAAGAGACTGATTAATGATTCGAGGAAGACTTCTGTAATTTATTAATTATTTTTTATGAATTTCAGGGTTGGTAAATTGATTTTGTAGCATGAAGATAATTTTAAAGCGCAAAGGATCTGTGAATATATCAACCAAATTTATTCAGACTGCATCTGGATAAAATTTCTACTATTTTATGTCTGATAAAGAAATAGTTTAAATAATAACGAAATAAAGAAGAAAACAAAAACGTTAATAAATTCAGAAATATTAAAATGAATGGAAACTTATGAAGAAATAAAATTAAAAAAATGGAAAATGGACAGAAACAACGGTTCTCTCTCTTTTTCTATGTATTCATGTGTGTGTGTGTGTGTGTGTATGCGTATGTGTGTCTTCTTTAACTATGATTTTCAGATGTGGTTTTTATTTTGGAAATAAAGTACAAAAATTAATTCGAAATCAAGGGAAGAATTAATACTTTTATAGCCGGTTAAAAAGAATTAATCTCAAAAGTTTGGACAGGAAGTTTATTAATTAAATAATTGACCAAATGTTGGAATAAAATAACACGAATGCAGGAACCTGGATACAAAGTTTAAAATTGGATTTTATTTATAATGGAGTTGAATTAAAATAGAACATAAGATGAACAAACAATGGATGGTGACATTTCAATTATTATTTTCATTTTTTCTCTTAGGAAACTAACAAATAACAATCGCAATAAAATTAATCAAAAATACAATTAACATTGTACCTCAAATAAATCTGCAGAGGAAAAAATATTTCTCCATACATTTCAATTAAAAAAATGGATACTTATAATAAAATATTATTGGAGAAATGAAAATAATTAACATTAAACAACAAATATGAGTATGAAAGTAAAAAAATGAAGTATACAAATATAATAGCGGTATAAATATAATAGAGGTAATAATAAAGGTATAAATAGAGTGGTAACTTTATGTTTCATTTAATTTGTCTAATATTTTTTTTAATTTCAGATTCTTTTATTTTTAATGTTTAATCATATTTATGTATATATATATATATATATATATATATATATATATATATATATATATATATATATATATGATTTTTAGTTAAGTTATTATAGTTTAGTTCTAAAAATAAGCTAATAGTCTTCTTTTCAGGTCATATTTCAAAGGTAATCTTTTTTAATTTTTAAGAATTTTTTCCAACTGTGTATGAATGGTTATGTGTGTGTGTGTGTTTATATATATATATATGTATGTATATAATGCTTAATTAATAATTTTTATTTTTAGGAATAACAATTTTAATCCAAATGCTTTTTTTCAGATTCTATTCTTTTAAATGTTTATTTTTAACTTTACTATGTTTTTAATGACACATTTTATTTCAGCAATAATACTTATTTTTCTTTTTAGGACTAATAATGTATGAATGTTATGTGTGTGTGTATATATATAGTTGCTTAATTAATAATTTTTATTTTCAGGAATAATACTAATCCAAAAATATATTGTTTTTACAATATATTTTTGAATTGATTTAATACTTTTTTCTTTCAGCAATAATAATTTTTTTTCTTTTTAGGACTAATAACGTATGAATGTTATGTGTATGTGTATGTGTGTGTGTATATATATAGTTGCTTAATTAACAATTTTTATTTTCAGGAATAATACTGATTCAAAAATATATTGTTCTGACAATATATTTTTGAATTGATTTAATATTTTTTTCTTTCAGCAATAATACTTTTTTATTTTTAGGGTTAAAATATATGAATATATGTATGTGTTTGAATGTGAAATTCACACACAAACATATATATATATATATATATATATCAAGTGACTAACATAAATTTTTATTTCATGATTTTCAGCTTAATGATCATATTTTCCATTTTAGGTTTCTTTTTTTAATAATATGTATTTATATTGCCAAAACTAGAACGTTTCAATCAATAGAGTATACAGTAAAATATGATTAAGGAATATTTTCGAAAATATGGACTTTTATACAACTAATGTAGAATCACTGGTATTTCGAATGACATGGAATTCTAATTTTTTATTATCGAACAGGACTATGAAAGGAAATATGGTACTTTGGTAAACAGGTTTAGAAATATAATATTTGTTTTAAGTTAGCTAGAATAGGTTTAGCTTTTTGTTTTTGATTCACATTTATTTTTAATGTAAATTTATTTTTATAATAAAATAATTTCTATTTCATTTTCAATAAAAAATAATTAACTACTTCAATTTATTTTTTTTTAAATTTATTATTTTTTTTTATTTTAAATATCTTTTAACAGTTTTTTAATTAAAGTTAGGATTAGATTAGGGTTGGTAGGCCTTCTACATATCTGCAACCTCAACGTGGTGTAGAAGTGGCAACATACGCAAAATATTCAGTGAAATTTTAGTACAAAAAGAAAAGAAAAAATTTTACCTTATTTCTTTATAGAAATATGTAAGTGATAAAATCGAATACATTCAAATATTTGAAATAAAGTTTGACTGAAATATTTTACATATGGCTAATGCAGATGAAACTTTCTTTAGATTTTTCTAGGATTCATGAGACATCTACACCTTGATGCTCTGAAGATCACATCAACATCAAGATGCCTATAAGCAATAATTACGAACGTTCAACAATTTTGATCATGATTTATTGTAGTGAAGAAAAAATAATTTAATCAACATTCAGTACTGTAATGTGATATTTTTTTTATAATGTGGCTCACAGTGGTTTTACCTTTTTAATACATTTAATGCGTTTTTATTGAAATTTAACAAATTGTGTATTGTCTTGAGTCTTTATCTATGTGCTTAAACGAGGCTGTAAATTGAATAGCATTGTGTATAGCGAGCATTAAACGATGTTGCACAAAGCTAAAAAGAAAATCCTTTAAAAATATACTTATTTTTAAAAAACCAGGGGGCTCCGTCCCTTCTCGCTTTGTTTGTTTTGTTGGCTCTCTCTCGATCAATGTTAACAATTATTAATGAAAAATGAGTGAGAACGTTAGTGATAGAGAAACCTTTCTTGTTGAAAAATAAGAGGACTATTTTCGTAACTTCGGGTTCGTACATTTGTTTATATGCTTTCAAAATGCATATACACACATAATCAGTTCCAAAAAACAATCAAAATTACGTTAAATATCTTACTATTCTAAAATCTCTTGAAACGAAATATAAAAATTTTCATTCTGTTCTATCTACTCCAGTTTATATCATTCTTATAAATTGTCCCAATAATTTATCATTGATATATAAAAATGCATACACAACAAAACAGCAATTACAGAACACGCTCATTAAAATTATCATGGCAATCTTAATGTTCACTATACGATTAATTATAACTAATGTAAACCGTAGTAAAGACTCTAACCATAGATAAAGGCTTTGTATACTCTGGAAACAAACATGAAAACGACATACGAGTACTATTGAATAGTTCCAAAGCTAATGTAAACAATGTAACTATGCAATACTGTCATTGCATAACTAAAGTGAAAGGTAATAAAGTGACATGTGGATAATTAGGAAATGACATTTACAAAAAAAATATCTTGTTCAATGTCCCATAACTATAATTCCTTTTCCGACTTTTTATCGTACAACCTTATAAATAAATTTCTTTATACCGTAAAGTATGGAACTAATATACTGCATGATAACTGTAAATGCTTTTTATTCAGAACACTCTCCCATTTTTCATAAAAAAATATTGACGTTTAACTTCCTATCAAAAAATACTGATACTTTCGTATCACTTGTAAACATTTTTGTATAAAAAATAATTTGCTTAAAACAACATTCTTCTAATAAAATTTTAAAATAATCGTATGGAAATAAACATACGACACTAAATTGTTATTTCATTACATTTTTTAATTAGTATATGGGGAAAATCAATATATCCGTATCTTATTCAGAATATAATCTAGGCTTCTAAAAATGTACTTACACAGCCAATTTTTTATTAGTCATTTTATTAAACCTATTTACATGTACTTTCTTAATTCAGGGACAATAGACTGTAACTATATATTAATACATACATAAGAAACTATTAAATGGATACTGTATTTATCTCTGAAATGTTTTAATAGAACAAAGAAATATGATACTAATCATCTTATAAATATAAAAATAATTTAATGAAAATAAATGACATATGAATAAAATACATTTGCATTTATGTAACAAAGTTTAATTATGTTCTAATAATAAACAATGTATTTATAATTAAAATACATCTATCAACTGTAGTCTAAAAATAAGCTACTCTATTTGTGAAAAAAAAACGTCTATAAGTAGATGAAAAATAAACATGTAAAAAATATTGATTGAAATATTATACTTTTATATGAATATGAAAATCATATATAGGATTTTACATTATATTCTTTACATGTGTAATTTATTTAAACTAAGAATGAATTTAATTGAATTTTACAAAAAATGCATGACTAAACTGCAGATATGAGTGTTCATATGATTGTATAAAAGTATTAGTTTTATTTAATTGGTTATACTTACTCAACATGATCCATATGAAGCTGAATACAAAAAGACATGTTTATTTTTTGAATAATGTATATAAACATAAAAATAATTATGAAACATAACAAGAACAATGTGAATTTATTTCTAATGCACTAATACAGAATGCATAATGGTGTTACATTTTGTTAGATACTAAAAATAAGAAATAATATATATTATTATCTTTTTGCACAATTAATTACAGATATAGATATATATGCATATATATAAAATCTAAAAAAACGCCAATTATATGCTATGATCTAAATTACATCAATACTATACTTTTATATAACATTTCTAATTTTTATTAGAAATGAGATATATTTAAAACTAAAAATCATTCTTCATACTGACAATATTAGCAAAATTTTGTAATATAAATGAAATATAAAATATTTCTTTATAATGTTTTGTAAATATTTGAACAATAAAATGGTATATTATTACACACATGGCTCTACATAATTTCCAGGGAAGAGACCTGTAATTCCATCCATAACTCCTTCCCACCAACCATCATCATTTTTCTTTAATACATAAATTACAGAGCTTTCTTGGAAACTCAATTCATCATCTTTATCTGCATAATAATCATAGATTGCAATTACTGTAAAAATAAAGGAAAATTAATAAAAACTACTTTCTAAAAACTTTTATATTATACCTTTTTCAATATAATTCTTCGGTACCCATCCTGGTAAATCTTCTTCATCTGGTACAATAGGCATGACACCTCCTGAAGTGCGAGGACGGCCAAACGAAGCATGCTCATCTTCTGGAGGAGGTGGTGGTGGTAATGGCGGAGAGTGAGCTCCTGGACGACCTTGTGAGAGACGCTGATGTGGTAGAGTGTGATGTAATATTTGATTATGAGCATGTTCTAGATCAACTGAAGCTCCGATAAGAGGTGATGGTGGTGCTATAAGAAATAAAGTAAAGAATTTATATATATATAGTTTCCCATAAGCGATTGGAATTTTTTTTTTATATAACTAACAGTACAAAAAAGTAATTGTAATTTTTACTTACGTGGCATACTGGAATGTGGATCGACTGTGTAGTTATTTGGAGGAGGTGGCGGTGGAGGTGTTTGAGGGTGTAACGTATGAGGCTGTGGATGGACCATTCCAATCGGAGCTTGTTGTTGGGTCTGATGTGTCATCGTTGCAGTATGATGTGGCAACGTATGAGCGTGTTGGTTTGGAGGAGCAACGGGTAGCGTGCTATATCCAGGTCCTCGCTCACGTCTAGGATGTCCTATAGGATAGTTGGGAGCATAATGGCTAGGAACTTGTGGAGGTGCCACTGCTGGAGGGGTGCGATATTCACGGGAACCTATTATATAAAATTATATTATTAATTTTAAAAAGTTAAAATTCATTTCTAAATGTAACGAACTGGTGTTACTTGAATTAAAAAAATTGCTATAAAAATAAAATTTATTTTTTAGATTTTCTAATACTAATAAGTGAATATTATTATTAATTTTATAATTATAAGAAAATAAATATATGAAATTGAGCACAAGAATTTTAACCTTTATATTCACCTTTACTCAACGTTCCCCCTGAGATCGATACTTTGCTACCGGCCCGACTAACTTGTGGAGGGGTTGGAGGTTTTGTTGTAGGGGCAGGACCAACGTAACCTACCATCATAGAACCTGTGGAGACACCTCCTAGGGACTGAATACTACCTTGGCTGGAACCACGTTGCTTTTGTCTTGGTGTTCCACTATTGCCTGTTCTAACACCATGACCGATATCATCTAAGACTAGAGAAAAAGTAATGTAAAGCAAAAAGTTTCATCGACAAGTATAAGAAAACTTACTTGTATAATCAATGCACTTTCGGACATATTTAATAGGTTTCTCAGGGTTTGCAGGAGCTATAATTTTATACTGCCTGTTAGTTACTTTATTCGCCGTTAGCACACCGATCTCTCTTCTTGCAACCTTCTCTTTATGAATCATCACAGTTTGAGCAATATGATTCATTTGACTTTCCATTTCAGACATTTGTGTTGTTTGCAAATCTAATAACTGCAGAAAGTTATAAGCGAGAGTATTTATTTGGTAAGCAACGCTAGCTAATGATTGCGTTGTATAGTTTTTCGTTTCTTCTAATGCACCTCGTTTATTTTCTGACTGGAAGTAATTCGCTTCACAGTATTCCGCCACACGTTCTAGGTTCGTGTGACTGTCTGTTAAATTATTTCGTCCCTCCGGAATTTCGGATCGTAATAAAGCAGCTAATTCAGCCATCGTGTCACAATCACTAATTACACCCGATTCACGATTTGGACTGATTCTGCCTGAAAGAGCATAATTAAACAGTTACATTAACTGTTATTTCAGTCGTTACTTTTAATCCAAAATGCAAGTAATAGAAATGAAAATATACAACAATAATTCAATAAGAGCCACTTACCGTGACTATAATAGCCTACACTCATTATTTCAGAAATCCATTAAAATTAAATTACAAATTCATACAACGCCTATTTAACATTTAATCACCATCTTGAAAGTTCAATGGACGATTACTTAAGTAGAGTTCTGTAGTAAAATGAGATTCACTAAGAAGAGTTAAAAGCAGCAATATATCTAGACTTCATATGTAGATGTCACAACTATATATATATCAGATTGTGAAATTAAACCAGAATACAGTTGACTATAACTAAAATTGCAAATTTTTTTGCAAGCTAGTAGTCCGAGCTTTTTCGCAGCAAATATCATATTTTTATTACTTTAAAAATAAATATTAGAAGAACGTAATTAGTTGATGTCAGTGAAAAGTTAAATATCTGAGAATTTATTTTCCGAAATATTTAACTGTGCCTTTGAGGCATAAATATATCATCTATCTATCTATCTATCTATCTATATATATATATATATATATATATATATATATATATATATATATATATATAAATGTGTAAAATTTCAAAAAATGGACCTAGTATTGTATAAAATATTGTTCAAAAAACGTATAGATTTAGTATTAAATTATTATTAATGATAACTTCAATAAAATGAGCGATTTTATAAAATAAACGGCACAATTTAGCTGTGAAAATGATTATATAGACATACTAACATATATATATATATATATATATATATTACGATATTGAGCTAATATATGCGATACGAGCGAAATGAGTCGGGGGTGCGAGCGGGGGTGGTCACCTCGGTGTCGGCGTGCGTAGCAACTAGAGGGCAGAGCCACCTAGGTATTAAAATAGTTTATTGTATATTTTATAATTTCTATTGATATATTAAATAAAAGTAAAGTATATAATTAAATATGATATTTTTTAATTTAAAACGCAATGTAGTATTATAGGAACAAGAGATAACACATAAGATAAAACACATTTCATATGAACTTCAAACCTCGTATAATCTTCGAACCTCCTATAACACGATGTTTTCGTGAAATCAATTAACCATACTATACGAGGGTTTGTTGAATATATATATATATTATATATATATATATATATATATATATGTGTGTGTGTGTGTGTCTGAAAATGAAATCATTTAAATTGAAAACTGTAAGAGATGGAAAATATACAAGAGAAACGAAATTCCTGACCTACATTTTCTATCTGTTACAGTTTATTTTAAAACAATACATTTACACACACATTTTTTTATTTAATTTCTAATTAGGTAATTTTTTTACTTTATAAAAGTAAAATTAGCACAGGAATAGAAATACTGATTAAATTACTTGTAGATCATGAAAATATTTGTAGTTTGTATTTTTACATATATAAATATATATATATATATATATATATATATATATATATATATATAAATATTCATTTATATTTAATAAAAAAAATGTGTTCTTTTTAATAGGTCATTCATTTCATATCAATTAAAGTGTATTTTTCAATTAATAATGAAATAATTTCAATATATTTATTCAAATAATAATGCGTACATACCTAACAGTATATACTTAATATCGCGTACAGTATAAATTATAACATACTTAAAGAAAATAAAATGAGTATATAAATGATATATGTAATATTATGACAAATCACAAAGAAACCCATACAATTTTACTAGCAAATATTTAAAATATATTTTGCTGCATTAAAAATATTTGAAATTAATATTAAAAAAATCAATCTGAAATAATTAACTACAGAAAATCACCGACTTACTGATTTGATGCATCTTCTATTTAGGATCTATAAGAGTATTAAAATAAATTCAACTATTTTCTAAGAATTATTTAAAAAAATATTTTTATAATTAATATGAACGATTTTTTAAATTGGAATTTTAGGAGTAATGTTCGAAAAGACATTGTTTTTCAATAAAATAACTTATATGTAGAATTAAATATTATTAAAATATATACAAATAAATAGTTTTATTTAATGTAAAATAGAGTACACGATTGAAAATTTATGTAGTCTTTAAGGTAACAAATCAATTTTCGTGATGGAAATTTATGAAGATGATGAGATCTTAAAATAATATATAAGAAATATGTATTTCAGAGTAAATTGTGAAAACTGATATAAAATACAATAATTACTTAAATTATTCTAATATAAGATTAGTATCCATTGGAAATAGGATTTTTATATAGAGTACAATAATTCAATTACGTGTGAAAAACTAAATGTTAATAGTAGTATTTTTTATTGTTATTCTATTATTTCATATTAACTGTTCTATTTTCTATTTATTTGGTTTAACTGTTTCTCAATAATCAACATCGTTATGTCAAAACGATGTACGTCAAAAGCTGCAGTTAATTATTGAATATTGGAAACATGTAAGGTGTTATTGACTTTGTAGGGTCACCGCAGAATTAAACTAATTATTCCTGAGAAACGTCTATTCAATCATACGTAAGCTTAAGAGATCTTCGTATTATTTACATTCGACAAACTCAATGTTGAATATACAAATATTCGAAGACATTAACAGACATGGAGTACTCGTAGAGCGTTCTGCACAAACATGAAAGCATGCTTATACACACAAAGATAACGAGTATAGCATATAGATGCTGAATCATGCCATTATTTTTAAAAGTTAAATAACAATGAAAAACTATGTTTTGGAAAAATATCATACGAGTTTAAAAAAACTGTCACAGTTTTTATTTTTCCGACTACTTATATAACTGTATTAAAAAAGGGTTTGCTGATTTTAGAGAAGCTATTTAATGTAAGAATAAATCTTTTTTTATTAATTATTATTATATTATTTTATAAAATTTCGATTGTTATGGTAATATTCCAGTTAAATGTTTTTTGAGGATATTTTATGAAATAAATTGACTGAAATATGAAATTCGAGCATTTGTAGATAATAATTCTACATGCAAATTTCATAAAATCATTGAAAATATTTATATAGATGAATGAAGACGTTTCAATAATTAATAAATAAGATTTGCGTAATTTAATAGTTTTAAATTTCCTAATTATTGCAATTTTATACATCCAGTCACCGGTATTTATGTTAACAAGAGATGAATAAAAAAGTTATATGGAAATATAAGCTCAAAATGTAATATTTAAATGTGGGCATCAGTGGTATCAGTTGGAATAATAATTAAATAATAAGATGATGATAAAAAATTATGAATAAAAAAATATCCATTATAATTTAGCATTTGAATAATTGAACAAATACAAAGATCAATAGATAAATAAATATCAATAGATGAATAAGTCAATCTTTCAAATTATAAATTGAGAGGAATTAAATCTGATAAGGATACAATATAAACTAAATAAAGAAAATATTCAAGTAGCTTATTTAATGTTTATAAAAAGTATATGTAATATATTGTATATAAGATTAAGAAACGCATTTTTTATTTTCATTCAACAGATATTAATTACATTTTATTTTTTTAAACATTAAACCGTTTGGTCAATGGTGTACTAAGGAAATACAAGACAGGCGGTCTGTAATGGTATCAAATTCTTTAGGGGTGTTGGTGTATCTGCTTATTAGTTAACTCATTTGATTTTAGTTCATGAGAAATTTGTACTGAATATTTTTAAGTTTGTATTGAGAAAGATTCAAATTGAAATAAAGAAAATCTGTCGTTATTTACTAAAAAAATTCAGATAAAACTTCTTTCTTGACTGAAATATGTATTTGTATAAATCAAATTGTATCGTAACGTATTTTGTGTTTTAATGGATGTTTGTTACTTATAGACGAACATAAATTTATATATATATATATATATATATATATATATATATATATATATATATATATATATATATATCTAAATATGTAATATCGATAGTAGATGGATAGTGTATCTGTGTATGTATAACAGCGAAATCGCGTTGCGCAATACAACGTTATGATGGCGATGCATATAGTCACCTTGTGGACGTTCCAACAAGTCGCGGTTCGAACCGTGGTGGTGGAAACGTCATTCGCATTCTGCCATGAACCACGCGAACGGACGGTGGTTCACGTAAAGATTCTTCGTCGGTCTCATTCGCCAAACTGCGTTCGGCAATTCTCGTCGACACACCATCCGCGTGTTTGTATTTCATCGGTGGAAGTGAGAGACAAAAACGATCCAACAATCCGTACACTAGACTTACCTCTGCACGCCCAAACACGTTTATTGTCAGTCTTTGAGTACGCGTGCTTGTCAAAGGTGTAATTATTTCGCGTCCGTCTCGCAAAATTATTTAAAAAAATGTCCCGCGGTACGCGCCACAAATACAGCTGACATCCAGCTAAATGCCAGCGTGTGCACGGACACTCGTTTCGTATAAACATGATGTACACATTGTTATTATTCGTGTATTGTTCGGTATATTCTTGTCGTGATGTGAGATAATATTTTATTTATGTGTGTGTTGTTCTGTTCTCGTTTATTTTTATTTTGTTTATTAGTGTATGGTGTTAGGAACGACAATAGAGCAGCAGCATGTTGGTTCCTGGATCACCGGTTGTCTCGTTACCTGAGACAATGCCGTTGATGATGATGAATTCGTACGTTGTGATATTGACCACGGTTTGGTCATTGTCACTATCCGCTATACTGGTTAAATCTTCACCACTGGATCCAGCAGATGTCATAGGTAGATAAACATTTTCTTACAATTAGTCGTATTTTCTTTCTTTACAGCAAAAATAATGTAAATTCCTGCCCGAAAAGTCTATTATTTGTACGTTAAAAAGTCCACGAATATTCAGTATCGTTACACGCAACAACCTGTTTCAATTCAAAATAATAACACGTAATTTACTATTTAGTAGCTGTATCTAAGAAACCTGTTCAATTTTTATTAATATCAATATATCTCTGTTATAAAAGTGTATTGTCGCCAAATTAGGTAGATAAACTGTTGTTATGAATACTTTCTAATTAAATGAAGGTCTACTGGTGTTTAAAAATCGACCGATATTCTTAAAACATGTGTTTTTCTATAGATTTTTTTACAATAAAAAAACTGTAATAAATTTAAAGCAGATTGAACAATTGTGTTTTAACAATTATCTTTTCATATGACAGTGTTCATAATGTAAAATCGCGAAATATAATAAAATTTGATTAAAAGTACAAAAAAACATACAAGTATTAAAAAAGATAATAAACAAATCAAAAATTTTTCCATAGAAATTTAAAAAAAACACTATTATTTATAATATAGGCATATTTGTTATCATTTAATGATTTATTTGTATTAAAATCAAGTGATTTTTATTTGGTAATATATTTAAATGATATTGTATTTATAATCAAATAAAATCAAACCTTATTAATTATATATTACCGATTAGAATTGTTAAAGATGTGAAAATTAAAGAAATCCATAAAACTGACGAATGTATGAGAGTAATTTTATTTTAAAAATGTAGTTTTTGTTTCCATAAATCTCTCGTTTTGGAATAATCAGTTACATTTCATCAAAAATCCGCAGTCAAAGATTAATAGTAATAGATCATTTAATCTATTTAAAACAATATAAACCGTATGTATAAATTATAATTAGATGATTAATTTATGCTTAAGTTATCAGAAGAGGGCTGTTATAATGAAATTTTAATGATAGGCATATATTTGATTACTAGAATTCTATTAATACGTTTTATATGAATAAGTCTGTCTATGTATAACATTAATCTTATTGGTTTTGATAAAATTTTCTTTCCATACGTAGGATACAGTTATCAACATCATTTTCTTTCTTCGAAATTGAGAAAGGACTCTAGAAGAAAAAAAATGTTCTGCACTAAATGTACTGACCTTTTTTTAAATAAAATACCGAGTAACAACGATGTTAGTTGTCAGGCTAATAAAATATATTAAAGCTTACTGCAGAAAAGTCTTAATTTTTTTCAAAAGGATAATTATTTAATAAAAAAATAGTTTCGATAAAATATAAAATTAGACTTCAATTATAGTTCCATTTATTTAAAATGTGTAACGAAATTAAAATCGTCACTAATTGAAAATGACATTGAATATAGTTATTCAACCAATAATTAAAAATCGGAAAAAGTATTAAATATCGTTGATAGTTTTTCGTTTTAAAATAATTTACATATATATATATATATATATATATATATATATATACATATATATATATATATATATATATATATATATATATGTACATTTTATTCAATACATCTTATCTCAAGTCATTTCTTGTTTCTATTTTTATATCTATCAGTCCTATTGAAAATTATAACAGATGAACGTGTTGTCAGTAAATAAAATATTTTTTAATTTTATCAATAATATATTTACCCACAGCTGAAATAATATATATATATATATATATATATATATGTATGTATGTACATGTACATTTTGTTCAATACCTCTTAGCTCCAATCATTTCTTGTCTCTATTTCTCTGTCTTATTGGAAGTAATGATATTTATTAAATTGTTATCAAGTGATAAAGTATTTGTTGGAATTACCGCGACTTTAATAAATAAATAATATTATGAAAAATATATACTTCGTTTTATAGTTGAAAAAATGTAATGTAAAAATAATTTGTGTAAATAAAGTTGTATATGTATACATATTTATATATTTATATATATATATATATATATATATATATATATATATATATATATATATATATATATATATATATATATATATACATATCTATATCTATCTACCTATCTATCTATCTATCTATATATATTTATATATATATATATTTATATATATATATATATATATTTATATATATATATATGTATATATATATATATATATATATATATATATATATATATATATATATATATACATACATACACAAGAGTATAATTACAAATAGTTAAAAATACGTAACTGCATTTATTTGTTGTTGGAGGTCAGTTTTTTTTAAATTTACAATTTGTTTTAAGTCGAGTCACGAATTTAATAATAAAAACGAAAAATAAACAAAAAGAAATTTACAAAATATCAATGCCGTTTAAAAAATAAATTTAAATTCAGGTATTCACAATACTTCGAATAAAACTAAACGAAACTAATTGCCGACATTTAATTTTGTTTTAGTTATAGTAATTTGATCTCGTGTCTCTTTTATAATACATTTTATTTTATGTTATTTTTTGCACAGAAATTATTAACTGGTTTTGCCATTAAATACCTGTTTGTAAAGAAACTGAAGGTTGCGAATATTTTAATGAATTGTATGAACCATTGAAGATGTCTGTACACTGTTTATTTTCATATTTCTATATAAAAAAAACGAATCTAATAATATGTAAAACCTTTCTAGTCATCGCTATGTATAATTCATTCGTTTTCAATATTTCTCCATGCAAAATACCATGTAATTATATGTCGTAACTGTAAGTTTTAATAAATAAAGCAATGAAAAGTGTAATCATTTTTATTTTCTATATTAGTATAATATATATATATATATTTAGTAGTAGAACGAATTAGATTGTTCTATAGCAAATTTTTTACAAAATTAAATTTATCTGTAGTATCTCCATCTGTTTTTATCGTGAGAAAGAAAATCAACCAGTTTCCTCTTTTCTAAGAAGAGTGATTACTAATCACTTTGATATTATTCAATATTTATTTCTTAATATTTATAATGCTACATTTAACATTTTTGTTTGCAAAAACAACACCATTTTCTTTGTTAAAGTTGAAGTTGATTTATTTAAAAATATATTCGAATATATTTACTAAATAATTGTTTAATGTTACGTTTCTTAAAAATCGTTTGATTGTGATATATAACAATATTTTTATGTATATTTTATATATAGAAAAAATAAGAATTACTCGACAAATGACTAAATATTACTAATACACATAAAAATTATTGAATACAAGTGACATAAAACTTTGTTTTGTATGATTTTTTTTTAAAAAAACAATTAAATCTTTTCTGGGAATAAGACTAGCATTAGACTTTATACAGAATCGAAACGATTAAATCTGTTATCTATTATTATTCATTCATTGTTATCGATGTTCATTATGTTTTATTGAAAATAACTATCACAATAGATAGCAGTGAAATGCTATTACAGTATTTTTTTATTATGAAACATTTACTTCTTAGAATTGACTTGTATAATGTGTTTGTGTGTATATATATATATATATATATATATATATATATATATATATATATATATATATATATATATATATATAACAATCTGTATCTTTTAATTTTTTTAATTGATTTATTTACAGCCAAGAAAATAGTAAAAATATAAACGTTTACTTTCTTAAAAAAAATATTAAGCTCAATAACAATTGTGCATTTTTTTCTTTTAATTTTTATATATTTCTTGTTTATTAATGATTTATAGATAATCGGTTAAAGTATAAATAGAATGAATTAATAATTTAGAGTTGATGAATTTCCATATTTTATTTTATTGTTTAGATCTCGACAATTTTAATTCAAAATACTGAAACACGATTGTATCGAAGATTGACTGTAATATAAATATAAAATTAATAAGTAGTGGTGTTCACAATTATAATTCCTTAATTTTTCTGACTTAAAAGCAGATTAGCTCTTTAAAATATACTTTTCGTATATATTAGTAGATTATTAAATGATTAGAAACACTTAAAATGATTATTGTCAAAAATATAGATAAGAAAAACTGTAAATGAAATAGGATTCATTAAAGTTTCGAATTTATTATATTAATATAAATTGGTTCTGTTTCAGTTATTCAGATTTACTACTTTAATGATTTAAAACTTCAAATATGCTAATTGCATTTATATACACTTTTTTTCATTAATAAACAATTACTTTTAATATATTTCCATTTGTTTATTTTTGGCATATAAGTAATTTTTCCAATTTTTCACCGTCAAAGACCTTTATCTGTCATATGATTAATGAGCTATTAAAGCACGGTCTCAAGATTTATAATATTTTATAATCTATGCGAGTTCTTTAAAAAGTACGTACTTTTAATGGCTTCATTATTTTTTATTGATTTATGTGTGAGTATATGTGTGTATATATATATATATATATATATATATATATATATTTGTATATAAAGTCTTTAATAATTTATGCTTTTAATTAACAAACAACCAGGGAAAGTTTGTGAAGTGTAATTTATTGATTTTATTAATATATTTTAAAATCAATGTGTTTTTAATTGAGTCTGAGTACTTTTTAAATTACACAAAGTAAACATAATATTTGGTAATGAACTAATTATTAAACTCATTAATTAGAACAAATATATCATGTTAATGAATTAAAACATATAATTTAATATGAAAGATTTTTGTTAATTAATAGACTTTATACATTTGATTATTATCTAAAATATGATTAAATGTAGAGACCTCTATTCTATGTATAAGTATCATCAGTTCATAAAAATACTTGTTAATAAATTTTGTGTAATTGATTTATTAATATTTATATTTAAAGAAATAGAATACATTTTGGTGTATTCATTTTTCAATCGTAATCAATGTTTTTTAATGAATTAACAAACGTGGATTATGAATATATTGAAATATGTACTTATAATTATCTTCAAATAAATGTTGTATTTATGTTTGTATATAAAATGACTGGAGAAATAATAAAAATGAACATTAAGTAAATTTCCTTTTAGATTAAGAAAATATTTTTTCGAAATATAGTATTTGTACACACATATAGTACGTATGTAATATTTCATGAATAGTGTACATGGTAGAGGAATGCGATATAATGTTCATGATAATGCTTTTCATTATGAACAAGAAACTAATTAAGTTCGACGGAAGAAATAATGGAAATATATTGCATGTAACGACATACTTTTGTTACAAATGCGAAATTAAATGTAAATAAAAAAAAAAACATTGTGGAAATTGCGATGAAACAGAAACGATTTTTTAGTAAACTGTAAAAATATAGAATACTGTTTTATACAGCTGTTTTAATACAAAGTACTTGTTTTGTAAAATGTGACAAGAACAAGTACAAATATTATTTTTATGCTAAATTAATTTAATTAATGTTTCGTAGGTGTTTTCATGTTGTGTTTTTTTTATTATTTTTTAAAATATTCACATTTAAGTTTTATTTTTGTTATAAATGTTTGAATATGTATACATATACATACACACACACATACATACATATATATATATATATATATGTGTGTGTGTGTATTTATGAATATTATTTATACAGTAAGTTAAAATTTGTATTGAATTTTTTTTTAAATAACACCTAAACATTCAATATTCATTATAAATATTAATTGATAATCTTGAAATTAATATTATATCTTTTTCAAGTCTTTTCGAATGTAACGTTTGTAATAGATGATTCAATAGTTATTACATTGATTACAAGACAGTAATCGAATTGAAAAAATAATATAATTACGTTTTCCATGCACGTCTGTTCAGATTTCGCTTTTATAATAGAAATCACTGTACGTCGTAATAGATATAATTGCATAACGAACAATGCTATTTGTTTTCTGACTGAACAAACTTTTTTTCTTTATATTGTTTAAACAATCATTATATCATTATACGAATTATATAGTTAGAAGCAAACGTAATGATTTTATATACATGCAAAGAGATTCTTTTCATATCCTCCGTTTGAAAAATTAATTTATTATGTACAAATCTCTTTATAAATTTATTAAATGTTTGAGTTTTTTCTTGTTTAATCATGTAATCGAATACATATATAGCGTGATATTTAATTAAATAAAAGTTCATGTTTGAAGAACTGAAAAGAAAAATTGTTTGATGTTTTCATTCTGTACTAGTTTATAATTAAAAACTAGTTATAATAAAATTGACGTATAATGAATATGTTGATAGTGTACTGTAATTTTTAAGTAATAAATTATTGTGAACAAAGGGAAACAAGCTCATAAACTAAATGTTTAAAAGCTTATTCAGAAACGAGATGTTTGATTACTTCTTTTAAGCTTGTTGTTTTATTGAAATGATAAAGTTTACTAATCCGTATCATTTTCAATTAATTGTCATATAGAGATGGACAATAAATTGTATGAAGTTATAAAGAAAATAACTTGTAGATTAATCTTATAAAATAAGTTCTTAATCTATTATTTTAGTTAAAAAAGAGATTCGATTGATTTTCGTGAACGTTGTAACACAAACGAGTTTTCAAATTATATTAATTTATTGCTAGCCTAATTGCTTCATTATTTAATGAAAATGATTAAAAAATGTAGTTCATTATTAATTTACTGTGATGATTGTGCGTTAGTTGCATATGTATTAATATTGAAATTACACATGTGCAGAAATATATTTTTTAATTATTAAATTTAATATTTACTCTTACTTCAGTGACTTGAATAGTTGGAACGAAATAAGAATTTATAAATGTATCACCTGAAGTAGGTATTTAAAAACACAATCCGTGTGATATTTGGAAAATTATCAGGATGTCACAACATAAAGCTCTGATAAACACCATTAATAAGAGACAGTTAAAATGGTTTGGAAATATGCCAAGAAAAACGAAAAATAGATTAGCGTTACGAATATTGGAAGTCGAGCCAGAGAGATGAAAACAAGGGAGCGACTAGAAACTCAATGGGCAGACTATGTTAACGAAATTGGAGGAGAGATGTTAGTGGGAAAGAGAAGGATGAGCATCAATAGGAACATGTTCATACTCACTATGTAGATACAGATGTGTGTAGATAGTAGAAAAATATTATCGAATTTTAAATAAAAACTGAATACTCGCGATTATTGATTGCATATGTGAAGCGAAATTAAAATGAATCGGTTGCTTGTTGAAATTTTGGAGAATACTTTTAAAAAATTAGTATTCAACCCATTAAAATGTTCGTTGATAAGGAGTCGACAGTGAAATTTAACATTAAAAATATATTACGGTTGTATCTGGATAGAAAATATATGTAATGAATAATATATAGAAATTATTCTTTTTTTCTGCTATTTATTTGCGCGTATATACACACATATGTATATATATATATATATATATATATATGTGTGTGTATGTGTGTGTGTGTGTGTTGAAAATATATTTTGAGATTGAAACAAAATTTGAAATTAAATCTAAAACTGTTTCAATAAGAAAGGGAGAAATTATTATTAAACAGTGTATTTTCTAGATAAAACGTCGTTTCTAGAAGTTTTGTTTTTAAACTATTTGATTCACTTAAAGTTTCGTTATTAAAATACTTTTCAAGAAATTTTTGAATACTATATGAAATACATAACTATATCTGAAATAGTTTTTGAATGAAATATTTTCTCTGTAAAAGAATAATATGCCAGATTTTTTTATCAGTAATATATGATTTTTTTCTTAACGTATAGACGAGTAAAATATTTTTGTTTGATGTTTTCGTTGTAGTTATAGATTTTTGTGATACTTAATGTACATTATTTTTATCACGATCTATTCTATTGTTTGTAGGTTGTTTTAAGTTTCAAAGAAGATTTCTTTTTATTCATTTTAAATGAATAAAAAGAGAGATAAGAGGATATGTTACATTTTATTGACGAGTGTTTTATATATAATAAAAATATGTTTTTCCTGTATTTTTCTACATTTTTTTTCAAGTTCTCTTCTAAGGTTGACAATATTCAATTTTTGTTATGTTTGTCTTTTTTCCCTTTTCAATAAAAGATCTTTAAAATAATAAAGATTCTATAAAATTGAATAGAATTCTAATATTCATTTATCATGAGTTTAACTTTACTTGAATCATTGTTTAATAAAATTTAATTATCACAATATAATGAAATTTAAGTTTTCCTTAAGAATAAAAACAATGATTGACCCTGAACTAGATTTGATTTAATGTTGATCCTCTTAATCGACCACATGTAGATCTGTCAGATGATTTTATTGCCCTTGAGAAAATTGACATCAAAATACAATAGTTACGTTTAAAATTAACTATATGTAAATATTTAATGTACGTGAGAAAATATCACACTGACATTAACATTACTTATTTGTCCATTAATAAGTTTCCCACTATTATATGTAGTAACACGCCTATATACAAAATATTTATAACACAATAGAATTTGTACTCGATGGTCAGAAACACATTAAGTAGGGTAGATGTAAATCGCCTGTATCGCAAATTTCCTGCACAATATGTTGCGAAATCGATTCTTTCGCACCGGTTTAAAGTTACCCCAAATTGTTTTCCAGCTGATACGCTGCCATTGTGTGACCATCGTTGTAATATAAAACTTCGTCCAAGTAAAATGATTTGCACGTTGTTTTTGAATGCTCACCATTCGATCCTTTGTTTATGTAGCACAACAGTGACAATGTGACATTGATTATTAAATTGTTAAATATATGCCTTGTAGTTTAAATTTTCCTTAATGTCATCGCCGTTTCAAGAATCTGTTCAACAATGATGATTCTTTTATATTAATATTTCATTATCATATTGAAACATTTTATAAAATAATTTAAAACAAAAGTATTTTTCGTTTCTAAAAAACTTTTCATCGCAGTGAAAGCAATATGGTTTTTATAAATTAGCAAGTTAAGTTTTCATTCCTCTGAAAAGGGTTCTGTTATTGATACAATTGATTTATTGTTATTATAATATAGGAGTAGAAATAGAAATTACATACAATAATATATCAGCAATTAAATCATTAAAAAAAATGCTTTATATCTTTGTGAATTAATTTAGTTAATTGTTTTGTTTTTGATGAACATTTTAGTAATTATCAAAAGTCAATTAAACTTCATTTAAAATTATAATCTTTAATATAAAATTATTATTATGTGTTTAAATGTTAATGTTTGAAGATGTTAATAAGAAAGTAAATTGTTTTCTGTACAGTTGACTGTTTTGAGTTAAATCGTTTATGATTTAACAGTGACGTAAACAAAATATTTTGCTTTATGCAATTTTAATGTATATATATATATATATATATATATATATATATACATATATATATTATATATATATATAATATGTATGTATATGTATATTTTCATGTGCGAGTTTTGTTTAATCTGTTTAAAATAGCGCCGTCTGTGCTTGTAAAACTTGTTTAACATTTATGGAATAATCGCATAACTTTTATAATTCATCATCCTACACAGAAAATCATATTATTTTCGTTTATTAAAAAAGAATTGTTACACATATTAAATTCGTATTTTTATGATATGGGACAGGCGAGCGTACAGGGCCTTTGAAAAGAACATCACGAACACATGTCAATCCGGTACGCTGTCTCGACAACACTTTCAACAATAATTAATTGTGATTTATTTGTTGTAAAGTTTATAAATGCAGTTTTATGTTATGGTACCAAGTGACGGTTATTTTCACTTTGCGCAAATATCAGCCTGTGCATGATGGATTACAGGCGCCTGCGCGTGACAGCTTCTGCGAATAACTTCACTGATGGAACATTGTTTTGCTGTTGTGTGTTATATGTACGTTGTTGTTTTTTTTCCACCGTGCGTTGTTTTCGCACGAAAGCAACAAATTGTTTCGAAAATAAATATAAAAACGAATGTACACGCATGAATTATGTATGTTCGGTTATATAAAAAGACACGTACGGCATGAGCATTTGAATTTTTCAAACGTTATATGAACTTTGTAATGTTTGAATGACGAAAAGGGGGGTGTCTCAATTCAAACTGAACCATATGACATTTATAAGATAAACATTTTAAAATGTTTTCATTTCCATTCCTTTATCTTCGTCGGGGTACATATAAACGATATATTTCGTTTATTCATTTATCACTAAGATAAAGTATTTCTATTAATACATACGATGGGAGGTCTAAAAGTTCAAGGAAGAAAGGCAAGGGAAGGTCTGATTGAGTTGATTTTTTTTATTTCTCAATATGGTCCTTCTTAATACTGTTATAGTTTTAATAACGCTCAATGGGTTTTTCAAGACCTTCAAAAAATATTCTTTTGGCTTGCTTGAAATGCTCTGAAATAGCCGACTCCACTTCTTCATCGTCTTGAATTTTTTTACAATGACAGTTCCTGTCTCTATTATATTTAGAATTGAATTTATTTTTTGCCAGTTAGTGATTGTTTTATTATTACTTTATATTTTAAATGGATATTTATTTCTATAATATTTTTATTAAAAGGTTTTTTTTATTATACTTTGTGTCTTGAAAATTGGATGCTTTTTATGATGTATTATTGATTTGGAGGAGTGTTGCATTTATGACAAGGCGTTTTTATCAGAAAACTTGTTTTTGGATTGTTAATTTTCGCGTTACGAATCGTTTCTTCTAGTAGTTCTAATCGAAAAACTTAAAAATATCTTGTTGAATACATATATCGATAAATGTGTGTGTGTGTTTGTACAAGTGGTTTGGTGTTGTATCAATATATTACCGCTGTCAAAATACGATAATTCACGAGAGTAAACGTTTGAATTGAAAAGAATACGTTAGATCATTTCAACTGAAAGTATACATGCGGAAGAAATCCACGCATCACTAACGGGAACTTGACATCAAACAAAATAACGTGTCAAATGAAAAAAGCGCTGGCGTTGTTAGGAACTTATGCGTGTGTTGGTTTTGTGTGGGGAAGAGAGAATATGGTATCATATATATATACTGCAGTCTTAAGTGATCGATCCATCATGCTTGCGTAACTAACGGATACGGTTCATGGTTCCTTCGATATGCAATGGGGTTGTTTTCATAACATATACAGATACATGTACACACACACTATTACTATCTGTCTGCTCGGGATAAAAACATTGACCTCAAAACGGTTCAATACGCCTGTGCTTTTCCAGTTAGAATATTTTGCTATATTTTTATGTTTTGAGGCTAAGGAATGAATAATTTCCTGTAAGTTTGTATTAGATAGATGGTAGATACATTTACCATCATATGCAGAGCACACACACATACACACAGACATATATATATATATATATATATATATATATATATATATATATATATTTATATAAAGATGAATATATATTTCTGTATTTATAAATATATAAATTTTTTAATTGGCTCTATCAAATTAGTATCAAATTCAATTGTCAGTAAAATAGAACACTATTCACATGTTAATCTATAAGTAATGTGTTTCTTATTGCTTTTCTTATACTTGTCCCTTCCGAGTACTGAATTGTATTTTTGTTTGATTTTTTTTGTATGCCTTATGATTAATGCATGGTGAGTTGTTAACATGTTTTCATATTTGAGATATTTTACATATACTTTAAATTATATTATTTTTCTTGAAGTTACTTTAAATATTTTATAAGTATTGAACAACTTTATTGTCTTCATTTTATAAAAAATTGTTATTTTTATTTATAATCTCTTGTTAAAAATATAGCCTTTATTAATTTATAATACATACTTATTAATTATTAACAATGGAACGTTTTAGCAGAAAAAATACTTTCTAATCCGTTTTTATTTGTTCGAAAATTCATATGATAATACCTGTTCAATTTTATTAGTGCAAGTTATGTCATTATTTCGGAAACATATTAACTCTCAACCATTTATGCTTTTGTCCGGTACAAAATTCCTCGAGTGAATCTCATTTATCGATTAATTAGTCAACAGGATATATAGGATCAAATTTAGAATATACCGTTGGTATGATTTTTTACTTGTTTATTTTTTAAATTATTTATTTATATATATATATATATATGTATGTAAAAGATTGGGTTTATTTATAGACAACAAAAAGAAATAAATTTTAGCAGGAATGTTTACTTAATTGAATTATAAACATATTTATATGGAATGAATTGAAATAAAAGTGAATTTTGTATTTATTTTTGCGATGCTGTCCAGAGTTTGTTTATATATTTTTTAAATATGGTTTTATGCCTTCAAATAGAGGTTTGAAGATAAGAGATGATAAAAAAATATTGGTTTATGTGTCTGTACACGTGTGTGTGTGTGGTCAAAAATATTAAATGTGTTAGATATTATTTCATTTGCTAGGTTTTCAAATTTTAGTGTTATTTAGTAAAAAAAAAATAACTAGATTTAAATATGTATAGCTTTTTGTATGGTGATGTAAGTATAGAAAAATAATATTAGTAAATTATTAAATTAATTAATGTATTAATGGTAAATAAATACGTTTTATTTTATATATGTCCTCAGTGTTAAATATTTGACTACATGTATTGAAAAAAAAAATACTATCTTCTGATTTTATCGTTCATCGTCCTACACAATCGAAATATCCGAGAAAAAATGTATTCTGAACATCGACCTTCGTATCAATATTATATTGTTCGGATATATAGTTTCGCCCGCTTCGAAACAATTTTGAGTGGAATGACGTGACATGAACACGATGTAGCCACTCTGTTCGATAACTTTTCCCTTCGTGTAACGCGATCTGGCAACAGTAGCCAAATGTCCTAAGAAACACAGTGTGCCTAATTCGTTGCGGTTATCATCAACAAGTAAACTCAGCACAAAGAGTAAAATTCTACACGTGGTGTGTTAACACAATACGATCTGTCGTTCTCTCGCGAACATGATTTGTTGTTACAAAATATATCAGATTTCTAGATATCGGATAGTCGGACAATTAATGGACGTTTAAAAAAATTCGCAAGTATAACAAAATCATTTCGTTGTTTTCTTAGAATATATCGTGTTATATGTATATATATATATATATATATATATATATATACATACAATCATCATTATCATCCTCTGACAATCCACTGCTGGAAAAAGGCCTCTTCCATAATTTTCCACATTGTACGATTGAATACCTCTCTTTTCCATCGATTTCCAATAACATTTTTAATTTTCTTATCTCACCTGTTCATTGATATTTTTTTTGGTCTTGTTATATTCCTTGGTTCCCAGTTAATAATTTCTGTTGTTCATCGGATGTCTTCTCTTCTTGCAGCATGTCCTGCCGATTTTCATTTCAAACTCTTTTTACTCCCCTTATCTTACGTCTATGATTCCTGTCTGTTTTCGTATCCATTCTATTCTTTTCTTGTTATTCCTAGCATGCATCTTACCACATACTTCTCTGTGTTGTTTGGGGTTTTTGAACGATTTTGACGTTAACTACCCATGTTTCTCAACCGTATGTAAGGACTGGTAGTATACATTGATCAAATACTTTTTTCTTTAAACAGAGTGGGATTGTTGATTTAAATATCGAGGCATTTCCTCCGAGTGAGCTCAATTCCATTTTTATTCTCATGTTTACTTCTTCAATGAATGATTCATCTTTATTGATATACTGGCCTAGATAAACAATATATATATATATATATATATATATATATATATATATATATATATATATATATATATACATGTGTGTATATAATTAGTTTATATAAATATTTATATAACACACGTGTAACTACAGTTAAATATGTCTGGAGGTTTGAAATAGAGTTTGTTAAGTATTATCATAAATATTCATTAAAAATAAGTTAAATCTTTCTATATAATTTAACTTAATATCTTAGATACATTTTAAACCTTTATTTTATATATTTTTTTCAATTTTTGTGTCTGCTATCAGTAAATTCGAGTGTACATTTAGTAATTAGCCTAGTAAAAATGTTTACAAATACTAAACAAGATTGAATTCGAGTTTTACAAAAGAACTTGATTTTTTTTAAAAAAAAACTAGATTAATTGAATTTCATTCATGACTCATTAAAATTGAATAATGCAAATGTAAATTTCGCGATTGAATCTTTTTCTTTATTGTTTTTTTGTATTGTTCATTTAGTATAAACACGGCGGTGATCTTTTTTTTAAAAATACGGTTTCCTTGTATCTCTATTGATGCAATAAATGATTAAAACGTATCGAATTGAATCGTAGAAACAAAAACTAAACATCACACAACAATGAATAATATAAAACCAGTTGATGACGTAACGCGTACGGAACTTTTACTTCGCATTGAACGGAATGGTTTTTATTTGCAATATAATCGAAACGGTTGCTATAAAACTAACATTGGCTGAGGTAAGATTTCATTACTGTTGTACACTCGTGTGTACGGTACACATACCTAAGCGTTTACGTTTTCCAGTATACCTTTACCGTCCAATGTGTGCACGTAATACGTCCATAGTCTCCGACTAATATTGTCTTCATGATTTCTCTTAGCAGTGGAACGTTGGGTGTACGTTTTGTTTAAAACACTGCTGAGTTAGTTATCTGTAACGGCATATATGTCTTATATTTCGTTGTTTACTCTAGTAATTTGAATGTAGAAATATGCCAGTATTTTGTATTTATCGTATACATGACACATACTTATGTATTTGTTCATCTAGAATTGCCTACAATGCTCTTTTATTGTGTGGGAGTATGTCTGCTGCGTGGCTTATGTACATATCTTTTGCGCATGTGGTAAACTGATGAGTGAGGTACTTGACCGTCATTGTGATTCATTTATTATACGTCAGAACGACAAATATTTACCCTTTATTTAATACTGTACAACAGAAATCTTACCTGCAGGAGTTGTTTTACTAGGAAACAACTGGTAGTTCTGTTAGATTCTAATATGAATAATGAATATAAAAAACTTCGTGTCCTATAAAAGTATAATTAGATGCACATAATATGTTACAAATTAATTATCATTCATGCTAATGTGGTTAAGCTAATAGTGCGAAACAAATTAAGTTCGGTTTTTTTTTCTATAATAGATTAAATCAATTTTAGATAACCAGTTTCTTTATTCGTTTTCATTTATGTAAATATTATCTCATTGTTCTACAGCAAACTAAATAAAATCTCTCTTTAGTTGTCGAACGCCCTACTGTTGCTCAAAACTGAACTTGTTCATTAATGCCACGTTCTGCATGCTCTTACCTTTTAAAGTAAGTTACATCCGTACCGAAATTCCTTTTTTGTTTTTGGCGATTTCCATTTGAATTGTGTATCAATACGCTATTCTAAAGATTTAATTTTAATTTGAATATAAATAAGCGTTTCTTTATTAAAATTGGCGCATGAATGTTTTTAAAATGCTCGATTTTCATAAAAATAATTGATTTTCCAGAAACAAATAACATATTTAGATCTGTGTTATTCAGATTTATTTTTTTTTTAAAAAATATTCGAAATGAAAATTTAATTTATAAACGTTTCATTGCTTTTATACAGAAATCGTTTGAATAAATATGATTTTAATCTGTTATTTGGAGAAATGGTGATTGGAAAGTAGTAATAGAATAGGATAAATGTGTTCACAATATCGTTGTTAAAAATTGATGTCCCTTTCTTTTAAAACAGCCACTATATATTTAACAGAGAAGAATAAAATTCCAATGCAGGTGACGTGTTCAAAAACATTTCGTGAACGAATAAAAATACCATTACAATTTGTGTAACGGTTTCCGTTAAACGGGCACTTAGTGCGTTCAACTCAGAAGATGCTCTCTACCCTCTTTGATATTAATTTTTATTATTATTTCCGAATTGAGGCAACATTGTGTCGTCACATGTGAACCGGAATTGTTTCGAACGGGAGATCAGCTAGCAACCCTGCATATAACCATCAGTATGACATTGACTTTCACCGGTGCAGATAATGATGCGATCATCAATTTAAACAGTCTCTTGCTGTAATAACAAGAAATAGCCGCGTGAATGTTGCCTTGCAAATGAACGACTGTCACTATTGATCTGAGAGTAGTGATGGGATGCAGTAGAGTCATGTTGTAACGATATTATGTAAGAATATGTAGAGGTGTGTGCAGTTTTTTAAATGAACTTCTAAGTATTTATACATCTGTATTCAAAATGCATGGATAGGTAATTTCCAGTTATAAAATTTTAATATATACTACTTAATGAATTCGAATGAAAACGTCGGGTAATAATGATTTAATGTTTTGCATATACAGATTTTTTCTATTATTATTATTTTATTTGATTATTTTGCACGAACAATTATATTAGTCATCGGTAATTGCAACATTTATTCAGGATCTTGTTAAAAGTTTGTTTTATTCATTGGTCTAGTTTATCAAGGTTGTTTGTGTTTAATTTTTATAGTTATTTTATTATAATATAAAAAATAAAAGATTATATATTTATTATTTCATTACTTAACTTATATTATTTATTGCACATTTATAGAAAATACATTTATTAGAATTGTTTGAGTTATTTTGATAATTTCGATAAATTAATTTAGAAAATAAATAGTACTATAGTTTTATATATTTTAAATTCAAAGTTAATAAAAGTGATCAATTTATTTCAAAAATATTAGAAGGAAATATGACTTTTGACTGATGTATAGTTGATAAATTATGAATTGGCATAAATGCGAATTAATATTATATAATATTGTTAGAATATGTATAGAGATATTTTATCAGGAAACAGGATTTTAAATATGATTTTAATTTCGAATTTGTTATTCATTTTTAGTTTATAAATCAATAAGTTTATATATATAGTTTAGAGGCGAAGGAATTTCCTGTCGAAGCTTAATAATATGAAACAATTTTCTTGCAAATCAAATCGTATCCGCACGTATTAGATCACTGGCACGTTCCCATTGTTTTTACAAATAAGAGACGGTAGATGTGTCTTGTAGATTGTTGCATCGGGACGTTCTTTTTTGTTAGGATAGATCCGTCGCCTTCGCTTACAATGTGTTCAGGATCTTAATGTCGGTGGCTGCAAAGACTTGACGTCGCGTTCACTCCGGTAAGGTGACTGTCGTTGGCATAGCAACCTAATGGTCTGCATGCGGGGGGTTCGAAGTTGAAACGCCGTCGTAGCTACCTTCGATCTCGTGACGGCGTGACGTTTACGTAAACCTACAGAGCGAACTGCTGGAGTTTTCTGAAAACCACGTGATGAAATTGTTTAGATTCAGTAGGATTACGTGTAGATTTCACTGTAGGTTTTCGTGAAGTTTCATTTCTTCTACAGCAGAGGGTTAATACAATATTACTGTTTCGGAATGCACGGCATCGTACGAAAATAACACTTGCTATATATTTTTTCATATTTTCTTTTCTGTATGAAATATGATGAACTTCGTTGTAGATCTTTTTTAATACGACTTGTAAAATATTTCATACGATATTTATATAATATAAATTTACACTCATGTAAGTCGACCTTATAACAAAGCACAAGTCTGCTATTTCAGTGCATCAACCTAATATCTATGTAGCCACTTATTTAAATTTAAATTAGATTAGTATGTTTGAATAATCCGCTTAAACCGAACTAATTTTCATAAGCAACCTCTATGATGGTTTATTGCAAGTGCTGCTGTTTGCATTAGCTGCGTTTGCGAAGACTTGAGATGTCGTGGTTAGTTGCATTAACATTGCTTTTGTGTCTGTCCTTTGTACTAAGACATTTACATTGAAATCATGTGCTCTTTATGTACTATTATGTGGTATTAAATTTATAAAAAAATACATGAATTAATTTTTTATATAGTATATATATATATATATATATATATATATATATATATATATAATATTTTAATTAATTTTAAATGTTATTCCATAATAAAGTCATAATGATTGGTTGATAAAAATGATTATAAATCTGTATGTATCAATTATATATATATATATATATATATATATATATATATATATATATATATATATATATATACAAATTGGAAATGTTTATTTATTTATATTGTTATTTAAGAATTTTTTGAGGGTTAAAAATCTATAATTATTTTCCATATCTTTTATTAAATTACAAGATGACTTACGGTACAAAGCTGAACTTGCAATTATACATTTATTAAATTTGTATTAGAAAATTATAATTTTCTTATTGAGCAACATTCAGCAATTTGTTTGATAATTAATCGAATAGATATAATGAAAGTAATGTTAATAAAAAAAGAAAAGTGATTCAATGAAAAATATTACATTCTACTTTTATTGTTTATTTATTTTTTGTGTTTTTAATCTAAATTGAATGTATATATATATGTACATACATACATACATACATAAATAAAACTACAAGTACATATATGAGGAAATTTCATGTTTGTAAAGTTGTTTGTCGTCTCTGTACATCTATGTACACAATTTTATTTGAAATGACAATATTTATTCAAGTTCGTTGAAAATATACGTTGCGTGACATGTCAGCGTGTTGCTAAAATTTGGCATGATATTGTATTGTTCGCTGTCTTAGTTTGTCGAAATTTTCGACAGATTCCAAGTAAATTTCACTGTTTATTATGTAAAAATACACGTAATTGTAGCAAAACGGAGGTCAGTTTTTCGGCTAGTTAAATATGTAAATTGTGTTGTAATAATTCATTAGAATGTAGGTTAACTTGAACACATGTATGTGACTAGTTTTGGATGTACAACGATATCATATTTTGTAGAAAGTTTTTTTTTATATAATTAATTTTCAATTTAATAATTTTAATACACATTTGTTCATATTAACATATAATCGCAGACTTCCATTGAATTGTTTCTGTTCTTGCTTATTTTCAAATTATTTGGCTTATAATTATATGTACGTTTGAAAGTAAGAAATATATATCATAACTTTTTAATTATCAATGAAAAATTTTACTACAAATAAAAGTTATACATAATTATTATAATAAGTATTAATGTAGTTAATAATATAAAATATATTAGATCTCTTATATCATAAATAATAAATTAAGAAAGGACAATTGTTTGTTGGTTTATATAAATAAAGGTATATATATATATATATATATATATGTATATATAATATTGGTACATGGAATAATAAAAATCATTCGAAATGAATAACGATATGAAAAACCTGGACGTTTAATAATGAAACTGAGAAGTTAATATTTGGGGAATTTCTTTCCAAATCTTATAGCATGTTATTTCATTACTAATTGTACATTAGTTCGAACGACGTCGAAGATGACTCAGTCTACAGTTAGTAATAAAAACTTGCACTGTAACGTACCTGACGAGAATTTTACTTTCTATATTCAAGGTTAGTGATTCGACTTTTTTGAAGTATATATGTATGATGTATATATATATATATCGCATTTATAAAAGTGTAATTCTGTTTACAGCTATCTTGAAACGTGTCTAATAAAAATAATATATATATATATATATATATATATATATATATATATATATATATATATATATATATATATATATATATATATATACACACATATAATATGCTATGATATGATATTTTACTCTGTTCTCATTTTATTGCTTGCTTTTATGTTATGTTTAGATTTTTTCACTATCCTATTTTTGTCAAGTTTTGAAGCTTTAACATGTTTGCGATTACGGAAGTATTTCGCTCGGTTTCTGATAATAAGAATGATTCGAACGATTTGACAATATATCAATTTATATTTTTTACATGTTTATGTTATTATATTTCCTTATTATTGCTTAACATGTTTGAGACAAGAATCTAAAATCTGCACTTTTATTATAAAAAAATTCAAATTTACCTGTTTTATAAATAAATCAATATATTTCCGTTGCTCACTCTTTTATACTTATTTTGATTTTGGGTTGGGTTGAGCAATCGTTCTTGTTTGTATACTCTAATTATTTAGCATTTTTTTATATTTTCAAACAACTATAGAAAAGTAATTTAAATACGCTACAGTTACATTTCTTAGTTTTAAATGTAGAATACAATGTAATTAAAATTAATTATAGTCTTGTTAAAACAGGTATAAAATAAGTTAATGGTCTAAGGGCAGGTCTATATAAATTATTTTCTGATGCTCGAAGCTATAAAATTTCTATATACAGGGATAATTACAGGCTTCTTAAAACTGAACAGTTTTTTTTCGAATTCTTTTTCATAATTCGTCATTTTTTAAAGTAATTTTTAAGTAAATGTAATGAAATCTAACATTTATAATAATATATATATATATAGCAATTTTTCTGTGTGATTTATAAATTTAATTTCTTATTTTGAATAGATCAAAGCGTTTTGGATTTCAGTTTTCATTTTATGCCAAAATATTTGACAGAACATTTATATCTTACTATAAATTTAAATATACATGTGAGAATTTATTGTTCTCCGTATGACGATGTCTATTTCAACTTTCTAGGTTGTGCAGCTATAAAAGCGCATAGTTTGTAGAATTGTCTGTATAGTGATAGCTATTAGCGGTGTTTGTCTCTTAGCTAAGATAATCAATGAAAATTCCATCCGGTGCATCTTAGAACACATGGTGCTATTACACTCTCACGAGTTTGCAGTTTCATAATATAATATTCTTTCGCTGAGTGAGTGTCTTTGATAATCATTCTCACAATCAAAGACTCAATGAACTTTAATAGCGTTGAGAAACAGATGCTAATGACATGTCATCGAATGGTTGCAATTAGAAACATGTGATTGATTTCTTTTTCTCTTAATATATTTTTTCAAACAGTACTGTAATGTATTATTTATTTGTTTCAATGTATATTTTCTTATAACAGTAATTATTCTTTTTTTTTTAAATAATTCTCGTTATATGGTATGATAAAATATCACTTACAAATATATCTGTCTTTAAAATAATAGGATATCTACAATTTTAATATTTTCTATTTGAAAGGAATAATTTCATTTATGCATAATATGGCCTAAGTATTTCAGAAATTCTCTTTGTTATAGACTTATGGTTCGAATTTATTTAATTGGAGGTTACTACACTTGTATAGATTTTTTTTGTAAATTATTAATAATACTTTTTTAATCTTTGAAGGATCTCATTATAATATAAATACTATATTTTTTAAATGTATTTGATTCTTATGGTTAATTTATGTTAATAGAAGTTTTAATTATATTTTAATTGGAATATAGACTGCACAATTTATTTTTTATTACAGATCGTTTATATATATATATATATATATATATATATATATATATACACATATGATATCAATTCAATTTTCAAATATAAAACGTATCTTTTCGTAATATTTTTGCAATATACGCAATATATCGAATAATATTTTACAATAGTCATAAAAATATTTCTTCGTAACGTGAAATTATTGTTTTACATCCTTGGCTGTTTCGTATACTGGTAAAGGAAATTGGAAAATTGATTTTTATTACTTTTTTAAATCTACGATACATGAAAATATGTGAAATATACAATATGCATTCCTTTTTATAGTTATGCAAAGAAAGTTTTACACGCAAATTATGTATTTAATATATTTAAACTTATAATTATAAGTTTACATTTAACTTATACTATTTTTCAGCGTTTATTTATTACAAATATTATTTATAGTTGTGAAATGAAAAAAAAATAGACAAACTAATATGAAATCAATTCGAAACGAATACAGTCAAGGTTCAATCATTTCATTAAAACTTGCTTTGATTATTGGTATCAAAAGCTCGTGCGATCTTAATGGAATTTTGATAGTCTAATATTGACAGAATTCAATTCACTGTGAAAATTAATTTGATTACTAAGACACCGAACTACCTTCTATATTGATGCTTAGAAGTTACTGAACCCCTACCGTACGGTTTTGAATTCCACGAAGCACTTTATGGAACTCGTTCGTGTCCCAATATTTGAAATGGCCCAGTCAATAAATGTCATTTCAGTGTGATTCGAGTAAGATATATTTAATTAAACGAAAATATTTTCTTTCGTTTCATTTTTATTTCAGAAAGCTTAACAAAATATTTAAAATTATGTTATAGAGCTATATACGTATGTAATATTTTTTTTAATATATATATATATATATATATATATATATATATATATATATATATGTATTATGTATGTATACAAATACGTATTTTTAATGTTAATATTTGATATCATTGTTTGAAGATGTAATTATATTTAATGACATCTTTAACTGAATGAATTTACTATTCTACTTTATATATTTACAAATTGTGACTTAATATTGAAATTTTTACAATACTTTTGTAGTGCTTTAGATACAGTAGTGAAGCAAAAGTACGAAAAAAATTCCATTTATTTCGGTGTCAGATATATATTTTTTTCATTCAATATTAAACTCACTGTTCTGTTGAGCGTACGTTCACACCGATGTCAATATGAAATAGAGGAAATACTAAATAAAAAATTTCAAACGTTTCGAAATATCTAGATGTAATTTATGAATGATTGATAGTATTTGCATTCAGTTTTCATCAATATTATTTTTCGAAAAAAAAAACATCGACATAATGCAATTCTTCATATTTTATCGACGAAAAGTCAATACGGCCGATAAGAAACACTAAAATTCAATCGGTCCGTGATTTATAGCTCAATTTAAACTCGCAATTGCGAGCTAACGCACATGATAAACATAGTCAATGACAACTTGGCATCGACAAAAAAACAATTGTCGTGATGAACACATCACACCGTGTTTTCGTTGCAAACGTGTGTATGGGGGACCCCGTATAAATGCGACTGTATTTTTTACTGATTTATCATCACTATCCCTTGTCCGGCGTAACACGAATGTGATGCAATGAACAGATAAACCGCATGAAAATAACACGGCGTTGGGGCACAAAACACACGGTCCCTGCGCAACCAGAACACAACAACGACGACAGAACGACACGTGGCCCTTTTCAATTACTGGGCGCGGTTTTCGCAATGACGATTTCGAACAAAGATTGAATGTAAATTTATGTTTAGATATGACTTTAATGCGACCTGATCAGCACGTGTGTTTTTTTTCTGTTTTGTTTCACATCTGAACAATGTGCTCGTGTTAGGGATAATTGGATTATTACAAATAATGCGTGTAGAATTTCTGATTTTATTTATCTGTATTTTCAATTTATATATATATATATATATATATATATATATATATATATGTATATAATGCTTGTTTCCTTTTAATACAGATTAAAGATTCTGTTTCTTTAAAAATAAAGAAGAAAACAGATGTGAAAAAAATCTGGCTTACATATTTGGTGAATATTGTTTATATACTCCATACATGTGTCCATTTTTTTTGTGTGCGTATAGAGGATCCCCCAAACTAAAATAGTCCAGGGCAATAAACAATTATCATCCGTCATTGCTTGCGGGAGTCCGCAATCAATGTTAAACTACCTCTTCTCTTTCCATGAAATTAGTTGTAACCCACATTGCGTGCAATGCAGGTTTTTAAGTGGATTCAAACAGATTCGATCAGTTTTTATCGTAATTGAATGATATAATCAATATGAATACTTTTCGTTTCATCAATTTGTGAAAAAAATATAGAAGTTTCTAATATATATATATATATATATATATATATATATATATATATATATATATATATATATATATATATATATATTCGGAGAATAAAATTAAAAAATTCTATTCTTTTAGACACTCTGTGATTAAAGTATTTTAAATCGGACTTGTTATATTTTTAAATAAATTTCTATTATATTTTTATTGCTAAACAGGAATTCCTTTTAAGTATTTCACTGGTAGAAGGTGATCAAGATGGAATGTATTTGATTCATGCGCATTTCGAAAAAAACTGAATGTATATTTTATTTCTATAAGGGAATAATAATCCAAAAAAGGAAGGTACAGGAAAGTAACTAATGAAGAAAATATACAGATTAAAGTTGACAATTATTTTATACACATTTTATATATTTAAAACTTTAACGTTTTGTCATTTGTATCTTAGATAAAAACTTTTCGTTGTTCATATACTTAGTTTTTTTGAAACGAATTTTAAATAAAAATAGAATGAAATGATAAACACATTTTTTTAAATGTTTAAGCTGTTTTTTTATTTAAGAAAAATGTATATATATATATATATATATATATATATATATATATATATGTGTATGTATATATTGAATGAGATACCTATTTAAATGTTAAAATAAATCCGCGTTATATTTGTTATTCCGTTTGTTTGAATACGGTTTTATAGATTCCCGTATGAATCTCGGCTGCGGGCAATATTGGTACGTCAATTCAGGATTTATTTTAAGGTTCGGGTCGCGGTTGATATGGCCACCGAGGAAAATCCTACTTAAGGCAGACCTAATTTAGTGTTCACTTGACTGGTTTTCATCGTAATTGCTCGGTTTCTCTATCACTACGCAAATAAGGTTCGTTTGAATCTGTATATATGCAGGCATATAACTAAATATATTAATAGTACAGTTCGAATGCACCGGTTTCGTTTTTATTTCGTTTTCGGAACATTCTTTTCAATTCGATTCGTATCGATTTCACTCGATATATTTTTTTATCGAATCGACTGTCATCGTAAATATGAAAATAATTATTTAGTTTAATAAGAATCTGTAGCTCGAGCTGCGTGGAAAATACGATTTAATCGTAACGGTTTGAAGTAAATGTCCTGTTTGTAAAAATATGTGTTATAAAGTATCGAAAGATCTAATCGAATTTACAATAAAAATATATTGAATTAGTGAAATTGCATGAAGGTACGTTCTTTTTGCTCATTATGTGTATTATTTTATAGTAATAATAACATAAATATTCTAATACAATAAGTTAAATAATCTAAAAGATATTTTTAAAATTATGAATTTTTTTTAATATTTGTGCAGTACGTGAAATAGTTAATATAAAATCCATAACTAGAATTTAAAAAACGTGATTTAATCGATGCGGTTAACCAGCTGGATGAATATTGTCCATTTAGCAGTAATAAAAATTGTCAAATATATAATGCCCGTTATGGTATATGCAGAGATTTGAATGGAACGAAATCATCATGAAATACATTATACCAATCATCATCAGTGTCAATGGGATTGTTTCGAATATAACAAACGAATCTGGCCTGAAAAATGATTGGTATCGAGCATGAAACTGGAAATTTATTGAATGATTCAAAAATGTATTGCTATTATAATTGTTTTTGATTATTCGATAATCCTTTTTTTGTAACTCATAATAGGTTTTCAAATAAAATACATTACATTCAGAATAATTTTTATATTTTCAATGCAGAGAATGCAATAAATGACAAAGAGTATATGAAAAGTATTTTTTTTACCGAATAATAACTTCTAAAATATATATGAATTTCAATACATAAAAAATTCGATATAAAATTATAACCAACACAATAGTTAAGATTCTTAATAAAATATCTGCTATTTCAACCTTTTTGTAATTTTGTGTGAGAAGTAAAAGTACTTTTTAATCACATTTATGTATTACATGTGTCGAGTCAAGAACACTCTCGTATATTACATCTAACTGCACATAATTTTCCTTTCTAATATTTTTTAAATTACCAACTTAGATCTCGACACCGTTTTAATAAACTTGATGGAAGATCAAAATGAAAAAAAAACCGTTGCGTGTTATCTCGGAAATACAAAATAGTTATTCAACAGAATGAGAAAACATAATAACGTTCTTTAGTTTCGTTTATTACTATGACAGGTCGCGTGCCGTACAAATGCACTGACAAATGCTTCTCCCAGTCCTCTGTATATTTTCGTTACGACAGTGCATTATTATTAAACATTTGGGCTTGTACGAGTTCATTCCAGTAAAAGTTTTCCAATTTAAAATCGGCCACAGACAACGAAATTATTGATATAAATAACTTATGATAGGCAATTTTTTAGCCTTATCGTCAGACATTACAAAGTTTCGAAATTCAAACAATATTTTAACTTTTACTTGACAGATTAATTAGAACAAACAAATGTTATTATTGGATATTCCATTTCAGATTTAATACCCGTTTATTAATGTATTTGTCATTTATATTCATCTGCAATTATCATAGAATTAATTATTAATTATTTGCGAAACGCAGTACAAATATAATAAATTTATTTATGTATAAATACTAATATTACACAAATTAACTCTATTTTCATATATGTCTTAATATTTTTTGTAGAACAATTTTATTTAATCAATGTCTGTTGTTCAGTACAATTTGTTTTATCATTTTTTATTTCATTTTTAAACGATGAAATAAAACGTACAAACATTATGGGAATACAGTGGAATTTCTACAAATTGTATTATTTTGCGATATTTATGAAATACTATTTATAAATACTATTAATATTAATTTAACTTCAAACATTATATGAGATTTGAGAAAGATTCGAAATGTTATAAACATAAAATTATATTCAGTACAGTGTATGGATATATAAGTATATGAGTAATTATTAATGGGTATATATATATATATATATATATATATATATATGTATATATTCTATGTGCAAATAAATATTTTATTTTGTATATAAAATATGTTTTTGCTCTTCAGTATAATAAAATGAAAATAAATTGTTTTATTTAATACTATGGCTATATGCTATTCGTCCAAACATAAATTAATGGTTATTTTTTGTCAGTGCAAATAAAATATTTACTAGGGATACTATTTTTCAAAAGCGGGTTTCATTTTAACAAATCACTAAAATGTACATTTGAAATTCGAATCGAGCAAATGTTATAAATCGTCTGTAACGCTTAATCAAAGCATACATACCGATGTAGATCAGGCGATATGTGGTCATCAATAACTAAATACAATAGTTAATCAGGACATAGCTACAATCAATCGTCGCGACAAACAGAACAATATATGACGATGTAATCGATAATTATTACGAACTAACGAATCGAAACACATCTAATCATACATTTCACGCAGAATGTATTCTCTTGGTTTATTTATTGATATGTACGTACACACATGCTTGTAAGTACACACATTGCATTCATAAAGGTGTATATTATATTAAATTCAATGTAGTAATCATTTTCGACGAAATGGAAATTATATATGATTCATTCTATGAAACATATAAAACGTGTGCTAGAATGAAAACAAGAATGTTATTATAACAAAGAACGAAACGAAAGAAAATAATTAAAGGGTTTCAAACAGTTTCAAACTGTTTTCTATTTAGCATACCACACGCGAATGGAGTTTATCTTATATTAAGTTTATTAATATTGTGTCGAAATGTGAATTGATATAAAATGTTGCGATAATGAATTTATTTTCATAGCACGCATATGTTAACTCAGGGACGGATTAACCCATCTGGGGGATCCTGACGGTAAAATTCACGGGGCACTCAAAATTTATCTGACAACCGAAAAACTTATATACATTTTTTTAACATTTTTCTTTATATCTATAAATTTATTCTCTTAATATATAAATTACATTAAAATAAAATAAGTTTAGAACTGAACATAACAGTGAATATCGATTCAAATATCGCATAATTCTTATCCCAAGTTTCGTTTTTCGCATGAAACCTATTTGTTATGTCTATTAGCTTCGATCTATACTGAAAAAAGATGGTGTTTGGATTTTTAACCAAAAAAAGTCAAGATGTACCCCTTAAATTTTTAACGAAAATTTTTTAGAAATAATTTTTTTTTTTACCATGAATCTAATCATTTATGAACACAAACACTAGAAACAAGTATTAAACCAATTTTAAACCCCTAAAAGTATTTTTTGTGGTTGAAATAAGCTTAGGATTGTGCATAAAATTGAATATCGATTAAAATATTGCATAATTTTTATATTAAGCTTCGTTTTTTGTATCAAACATATTTATTATGTTTATTAGATTCGATCTATACAGAAAAAAAGACAGTTTTCAGATTTTCGTTTTTTAGCCAAAAAAAAACGTCAAGGTATACCCTTGGATTTTAGGCGAAAAATTTTTTGAAATCGATTTTCGTTTTTTTACCACGAATGTGATCTTTTATGAACAAAAAGATGTGAAATAAGCATTAAACCAATTTTAAACCCCTAAAAAGTATTTTTTGTGGTCGGAATGTGCTTAGAACTGAGCATAAAATTGAATATCGACTAAACTATTACACAATTCTCATCCCATGCTTCGATTTTTGTGTGAAACATATTTGTTATGTCTATTAGATTCGACCTATACCGAGAAAAGTCCATTATTCAGACTTTCGATTTTTAGCCAAAAAAAATGTCAAGGTATACCCCTTAAGTTTTACCGGAAAATTTTTTAGAACTCGATTTTTGTTTTTTTACCACGAATCCGTTCTTTTATGAATATAAAGACGTGAAACAAGCATTAAACCAATTTTAAACCCATAGAAAGTATTTTTTTTAGCTTCGAACTGAACATAAAATTGAATATCGATCAAATTTCGCATAATTCATATCCCATGCTTCTTTAGAAATAAATTTTCATTTTTTTACCTCAAATCCGATCTTTAATCAACACAAAGGCTTAAAACAAGTTAAATCATGTAATCAAACCAATTTTAAATCCTCAGAAAGTATTTTTTTGTGGGCGGGATAAGCTTAGGACTGAACATAAAATTGAATATCGATTAAAATATGGCACAATTCTTATCCCAAGCTTCGTTTTTCGCATGAAACCTATTTGTTATGTCTATTAGATTCGATCTATACTAAAAAAAGTTCAGTTTTTAGACTTTCGATTTTTGGTTGAAAAAAACATCAAGGTATACCCCTTAAGTTTTAGCTGAAAAATTTGTAGAAATCAATTTTCGTTTTTTTGGCACCAATCTGTTCTTTTATGAACAAAAAGACGTAAAACAAGCATTAAACAAGTTTTAAACCCCTAGAAAGTGTTTTTTGAGGTCGTAATAAGCTTAGAACTGAACACAAAATTGAATATCGATTGAAATATCCCATAATTCGTATCCTAAGTTTCGTTTTTCGCATGAAACCTATTTGTTATGTCTATTAGCTATAGAAAGAAGACACCATTTGTATGTATTGAATAATATGTTTTTTCAAGTATAAATTAAACATTTTTATATAAACTATTTTTAGTAAGAAAATAATTCTTTAAAAAATTATAAGTATGTTTATCAACCTACTTTGTTATCTCAAGTAGAAGTTATAATTTTATCCGAATTTTGAAATTCTTAAAGAAGTTCACAGTTTTTTGATTTTTAAGTCTCGTAAAATAAAGCAATTAAATTTTAACACATTTTTAAACATTTATATTTCATATCAAGCAAATTTTATTTTATTAATTTCTTAGTTAACGAAACAGGTACCTATATTTTTCTTTTTAATTTATTATATTGCTCTTCTCACTTTTTGTAATTTTTAAATAAATTTGTAATTAATCAGTTTGAAATTATGTATTAAATTGAAAACACTATTAAGATTAAATTAATTGTAAAGTTTGTTATTTATAAAATATATATTGTTACTTTATTAGATAAAGTATAATAGTTACTTCTTTTGTTATCAGTTATTCTAGAACTTTCTTACATTATAAGTTGATTAAACTTTTGAAACGATCTCTTTTTAATGAAGCCTTATACACTCTTATATGGAAACTTTTTATATTTTGTTTAACCTTATGTATGACTACAACTGAGTACAGCTGGGTTTAAATCTGTTTATTTAAAATAAGATAATTGTTAAATTCAAAATGATTATAAAGATTCTTAAAACAAACAGAAGTATTGATAAGAAATTTGTATTTTCTTATCGTTTTTTCGATCGATTTTTTGATTTAATTCCTATATTCCATTATGACTGAAATATTCTTATTTTATTATCTCTATGTATTAAATTAGGAATGCATTTAGAAAACATCCGACTATGTCCTACAGATAAACATGTATGAACCTAACCCGCATAGTAAAATTTACTACTTTGACTATTTCGTTACTGCCACTATTTGTAAACTGTCTATATACAAAACAATGTAATAAAATCGGTAGCTAATTATACGGACCAGTGATTTACAACCATATCGACTTTTTGTTTGTTTGTTGTAGGTCGGAGTAGTGGGTTTGTGTTAAATGCGTTTATCCGTCACCATGAGCCAGCGCGATACGATCCAGGGGCGCTTGGAGCGCAGCACCACCGGGAGCGCGTTCGCCGTAGTGCCTTTGGCAGTGCTTTTACTAATAATGCTGCTACTACACTCCGACTGGACATCAAAACCAATGACAGGTAATTTTATTCATATTATTAGGTTTATAAATGAATGTCTATGTGCATATAAACAATATATACGCGCACACACGGTATGCAAATATATTTATAATTGACGTTTGTTTAGCTTTTATTTAAAACAAGTCTGTCCATTGAATATGGCAGTCGTTATTTATAATGGATTATTCTATTATTTTAATGAATTATTTAAAATTCAGTCATATTATTAACTGTATATCTCTGTTAGATTTATAAGCAAATGATTATTGTTGAAGTTTTTCTAAGTTTTATTTAAACTTTTTCATGTTTAAATATGGTTAGTAATATAAGCAAAGTGAATATATGGTTAAGACATTTACTTTTTTCTTTAAGTAAATGCATTTTTTATATATTTTTTGAAAACTAGCTTATTTAAACACAACATATTTACTTTGTAATATCAATTAAACTAATTTTTATATTGAACTAAACATAACAATGACGCTTAAATATATTTAATAGATTTCTCTAATGAATACAATGAAATTATAGAATCGAAACAAAAATATATAGGCGATAAAACGAGGAAAATGTCTGTTTCAAGTCATAGAATCAAAAAAGAACTCTGTATGCAAATTATAAAATACATAATATAAAAATTTCGTGTGTTTAATATATTGGATAGTTCATTTATTTGATGATGAAGTTATTGAGACTCAACTGTATGACTTTTTAATATTTTCATATAACCATTTACTACATTTATGCAAAAAAGCATAATTAAGCGTTGAAAGCACTTTATTATTACCAGTTAAATGTAATATATAAAACGACCAACAAAAAGTTAATAAATAGCATTACATAGGATTATGTGGTTTAGTGGTAGTGGTTGGGTTCATGAGTTTCGTTAATGTTATCTGGCCTTTACGTACAAATATTTTGATTAAATATTTAATTATAATATTTGAGAAAATGCCTTTTTACTTTAACATACGAGTGTGTGTATATATATATATATATATATATATATAATGTATAGGTGTACATAGATATTTAAAACTGTTTATGTAAAATAATGTGTCTTTTAAATAACACATTTCTTACTGAAAACTTTTTAACGAAGATATATTGTTCAACATTTTGTACACAGTATTTGCTATGCTATCATAGTTGAATTTTTTTCCTCAGTTACACTAAAATGGTTGACTTGTGAATCTTGTTATTAGATCATTAAACGTTTTAACATGTCGAACACACACACACACATATATTTTTCTGATCGTATTTAATTTGTACATCTATTTTTCAATTTAATTTCATTGTCGTTTTACTTTGAGTTGATTTTAAGAATATATATGTAAGAAACAATAATCTAGCTTTAATATAAATAAAAGTATAAAAAAAATATTGAAACAGTAGAAAGAGCTGTATACCTCCGCAGTGTACATATAAAACTTTATTCATATTTAATTGATTCTTCGAAATGAAGTAGGAATATAAAAAAGAACTTTTTTACCTTAGGGACTATGTATAAACTCCTGTAATGGCACGAGGATAAATATATAATTATGCTTTAAACGCTTTTATGAAAAGTTCGCATTGTGAGAGTGATGAATTAACTATGACGTATAATAATAATAGCATATAAAATCTAAAAGTTTGGCGAATCGTATATGAAACCTGAGTTCGTCAACCTTTTTTTTATTGCGGAATCATAACTGCGTATTTTCATGGAAATACCTTTTTCATGATTATTGTTCTTACTTATTTTATATGGAAATCTATTTTAATTAATTGAATATAGTTTTAAATTATTAAATAGATTCATATTATATTATTTATATATATATATATATATATATATATATATATATATATGAATGTAAAAGCGAGGGTCAGTCTAAAACTTTTGGGATGTTAAGGATAGCTTCACTTACGGTTCTACTCAAAATTTTATCCATTTGTTAGCATTAGTAATATATCCCATATATATATTCGTAATATACAAAGAAAACATATATTTAACAATGGAAAGTAGTTTTGTAAAATTAATAGAAAGTTTATTGAATCATATTATTTATAAAAAATGTTTTTAAATAACAAGTAAGGAATAAAATGTAATGCACAAATAGTTACATTTATATAAAATACTATTTTTTTTAGAAAATAAGTGTTATTTCTTATGAAATGGTTTTAGATTCTTATTATGAATATCATATTAGATAATCTAGAGCAGAAAAAAAATTTAATGTATCAAAAAGGGATATATTATTCTCTATTTCAATTTTAAGGCAGTTAGAATTACTATAAGTATTAAAATAAAATATACAAATACGAAAATATTTGGAACATCGATTTTTAAAAAATGGAATGTTTATATAATTGAAGTTTTTATAAATTTATTATAAATTGTCTTTATTCTTAATTTTATACAAAATAGTGCATGTGGAGCAGGGATTGTATTCTTTTCTTCTGTTTATTTCAATGATTTTTGTGCACTCTTTATTTGAATTAAACTTATGAACTCTAAAATGAATATATTATTGTCTCAGTGGAATTATATATTTCAAACTTAAATTACACTTCCAATTTGATTTTCTTCTTATAACGTTAAACTATTGCTAGATTTTTAGTTCGTTTTCTTCAAGTAGTTTTAATTAAATTATTCGTTTTTGTAATTAAATATACGAGAAAGATATTAGAATATGCAATTTAAAATGTAGTTAAGATGTTTCGTCTACTTTATTCCCCTTTTAGATTATTAAATATTTTACATACGAAAGAATACGTTTTCAAATATGACATAATTAATTAGAAATTTATTCATGATTCAGTTTTCTTCATATATATGACTTGCCTGTCAATTTTAACGTGTTTTAAAATATAATAAAGTATTTTATATTAATAACAGTAATATAATTTAAATATTCAAGTAAATTAATATGACTACGTTTCAGTATGATTTAATATGATTTTAAACATGTTATAATTTTATTTTTTTTTTATAAAAGAATAATTCGTAAAAGATGTATGAAAACATACTATTTGTGTTTTTCGTTGAAACTATAAATAAAAAAAGCTCTCAATGTCTAAAGATAATTGTGTTATAAAACAATAATAGAAACAGTAAATTACATGTGTCTACTTACGAAACGAAGAGAAGCAGAACACATTACAATAATCTTATCTTCACATTGGATAACAATAAGAAAAACAATACATTACAAATTGAACATCTCATGAATTCAGTTTATATAACAACGAACAAGGTATGAAATTTGTCATATGAAGTATAAATGTTCTGCAATGGAATTCATCATGCAAAGATAAACTTTTTGTCAGCATTGTGCTACTCTCAGAGTAACAATAACGTTGGTTTCTTACAGCTGACTTCTTGCTGGAGGCCTGACTTGGGTCTTTGTATGCTATGTATCATATTGTTTGACATGACGTCCGGTTATTAATGCTAGTTGATAAAATTATACCTCTTGGACAATTTTTGGCTCATTTATTAATGCTTCTATGTATTTTTTTCTTTATATATATATTATTATTATTAACTTTAATAGCAATACATTTGTTATTAAAAAGTAAATGTTTCATTAAATAATTAAAAAAAAAACAATAAACAAATTTTAGGCAAAACATGCTTTTTTTATTTAATTGAAAATTAATCTGATTAAATTTAACATGCGAATGTTTTGATATGATTACAGTATAATGTCAAAATAATGTTCTATCATTCCGAAGGTATTTAAATGGCGTAAAACTTTTTATGTTGATCGTAAAAGTGGAAAATGCGATTTATTCTGCACGGTTACCATAAAAACCTGCAATGTTTAGTAAATAAATGAAAAATAATCTAAAATTGTTATAAAACATTGTAAATGAACGAATTTTACAGATATGTTCATATATATATATATATATATATATATATATATATATATATATATATTAATTTATAAAAAATATGATTATAAAAAAATATTAAAATATGTTTATTTATAATTATGTTTTTAATATAAATGTTTGTAATACCATAATTTAATGGAAATTATGTTATGTTGTCGAGTCAAACCTAATTAAATTAATTATATTAGTGTTACTACTTTTCAGTAAAATTTATAAAAAAATGTATAATTCAATTAAATGTTCCCTTGTATTGGTGCTCTCGTTAAAATGCATAGAATGAATTAAAACGTTTTTAGATAAATAGATTCAAACACTTCGTTTATTGATTATATAACTTTGATGAGATTGTTACAGAGTTGTAATTACATAAGTAACTTCTGATATAGTTTAGAAATAAAGTTTTAATTAAATTTTGAATTGAACAGTTTCGAATTATATATTCTTTTCAATATCTACATAAACTTATTTGCATGCTGATTATATTTTAGTATTCATTTAAGCATTCATTTATTTCTTACATATTGATTTTATCATTAAAAAGACATGGACCATTTTCAATGCCTATTTCTTTAGAGAACTCTGATATAGTTAGAAATAGATACGATTTCACAAAACATTGGTTACGAGTCTGTAATCCGAACTAGTGGACCACAGTTTGCTCATTAGTTGATTAAACCATTTTATATATTATACAAGAATCGTATGTGATGTGCTTCCTTGCAATTGCTAAAAGTGATCTAGCTTTTCTAGTAAATGCTACTTTATTGGATTACTAGTTTTTTTTTGTGTGTCAGCTCATAATTTAATTATTTGTAAAGCGTTCGTATTTTTCGTTCGATGTGTAGGATTTTTTAAGACTGATTTGATTATATTTTAATGACACGTTCGTTAATTTGTAAATTATTTGAATGTTTATATTATAAATAATTATTTAAATTATTATGCATTGAGTAATTTAAAATCAAATAAATCGATAAAACTATCATTTAGAATGTATTAAAATAGCTTGTTGATTTCTATTATATTTTTACTGTGTTATTAATTTTTTTGTTACATATATCAGAAAAGTAAAAAATATGATACCAGAATTTGTTTACGAATTTTTGAAAATATACACTTTAATAATGTAGTAATTTTTAAATCAATAAGAGTAAATCTTTTAACTTGTTCGTCATTGAAATAAATAAGATAATATTTTATGATTCTCTGTAAATGTTCGGAAGAATTATTTTTATACATTTTTATTTTTGTAATATGTATTTGTTGGATTACGAAAATATCAATTTATTACATTATATTAATTTTTGTATTCAAATATCGGTCTATTTTTTTATAAATTGCAGTATTTAATAAAAAGTGAATATAATAAGTACAGGACGATTGCCGGAGTTTACTATGTAATTAAACATTAATTTGAAGAATGTATTCAGTTTTATATTGAAAATATAAATAATAAACTAAAACTTATTTGTTTCACTCTTTATGCTGTCATAAAATAAAAAAAATAAGTACATAAATGTATAATATTTTTTTTGTAAAATATATGCTGTATGTATTTTATAAAATATAAAATATATACGATTTATGTAGTATTTTGATGATTAAAATACATTTTCGGTATTGTATCAAACTACATGGTGTAACGGCACAAACTACAGTGGAAAAAGTCAAATAGAAGTTATTTCATTGTATTACACACCCCAGTTTATTAAGGGGTTGCATTATCATGCCTCTGTTATAAATATGTATGGTAAGAATTTAATTTTGTTTTTTAATTTTTACCTCTAAATGGATTATAAATAAAAACACTTAACTGAAGTGATTTCAACGCTGGTGTAGACAAAAAGCTTAAGTAATATATACTTACTTTGTATTATCTTTTTTTGTTTATTGTTTTTATTATGTATATATATATATATATATATATATATATATATATCCAGAAAGAAACATAAAAATAAAGCACATAATATCAATAGATTCAAGCTTAAATAAATCAAGCAAAAAGTGAATAACGCTTTTATTGATACATGTTTGGTTGAAAAAACTAAAAACGGAATCATCAAAAGAAACTCGTCTTATATATATATATATATATATATATATATATATATATATATATATATATATACATACACACACACACATTAGATAGTACACAGAGATATATGATTGTGTTTGGGTGCGTTCGTTTTTATCCAATCTCAAATCTTTTACACCACTTTTCAATCAATTACATTCAGTTTTTCTTTACTAAAAAACATAAATCAATCATTGGTATGTGATCGTAGACGACATTACAAAAAAGTTTGAATTTTATTACATTGGAGATGGTTGGTGGGCGCGTCATAGAGACAGCGGCAATGACGTCACAGACTAGCGGTGGGTGTCTTCGGTCACACACACCTGAACTGAGGCCGCTCAACCCCGCTCCTTTTGTTCAACCTTCATCATTGCATATATATATATATATATATATATATATATATATATATATATATATATATATATATGTATATATATATATATATATATATATATATGTATATGTATATATATATATATATATATATATGTATATATATATGTATATAAATTAATATATATATATATATATGTATATATATATATATGTATATATATATATATATATATATATATATATATATATATATATATGTATATATATATATATATATATATGTATAAATATATATATATATATATATATATATATGTATATATGTGCGCAAGTGTGTGTATATGTGCACTGTCTACATACTTTTGGGTAACCTTATCTCCTACTATTGCGTTCTGAACTTACTCGCCTTGCTGTAGACATTAAATACAATTTATCCGTCTTGTATCTAATCCTTTAAATAACCAGCCTTGCACAAAAGACGACTTTCAAAAGTATATCACGGTTAAAAGATTATTATATCTTCCGTTATTTAGGTTATGTTATTATTTTTGTATAATATTTCTGCTGCGGTGTTTTAAACATAGATTTAAATGCCTATTAAGTTTACTTGAGGTTTTCAAGCTCTTTTTCGTCGGAACGCATGAAGCATTCAGTTAAGTATCTAGTGTCTTTCATGTTAATAATGGAAATGTGTAGGTATAATGAGATTATACATTATGTTTTGATGACAAAGATTGTAATATTTAACTTTATCATACATGCACACATATACATATGCATATATATATATATATATATATATATATATATATTGTTTATGTATGAATTTGTTTTCATCTAACGTTAAAATCAATTAAAGTAAATACGTTTTCATCCGATTTAAAATGTAAGTTCCTTTGTGTGATTTATTGTACATAACGACTATAAAATTATTCAATATTTATGTTTGAGATATACTAATTTTTAAATTAACATCAACTACCATAAATAATTATAATACAATTTAATTTATTTACGTAGAAATGCGTATTTAATTACATAGACTTCATAAAGTGTCTTTTTTGTTAATAATTTTCTCATTATAATCGTCTTAGTCACAGTTAATTTTTTAGTAAATCATTTATATAAAAAGGTATAAATTCGACTTTTGTTTATTAAATGTACGCTTCTACGTTTGAAAAATATTTAGTTTTTATTAGATGTTTTATTTGAAAGGAATTTATTTAGTTCTAATTTTATATCATTTAAAATCAGTACATACTCTTTTGAACTGTTCAATTCTAACAAAGATGAATAAAAATACGTTTAAATTTATAGTAAATATAATTGTTGTTCAATATAATAATTTAACTCTTAATAAATTTGTGAAAAATCAAAATACAATAAATGTATGATCATTCCAAGTTTATAAACCGTTATACTGCTATATGTGAGAATAATTGTAAAATATAAAATTACAGTTAATGATAATGTCAGCAACAGTTGTGTAAAGTAAAGTTAGTGCATTTTCTTCACAGCAGATTTTATTCCTAGCTTCATAGTAAATTTTATATTGCTTTAACGGTTCTGTAAACAATTCATAAATTAAGAAGTAATTACTCTATAATGTTACTTGTTTAAGGTAGTTGCAGTTTAAAAGTTAACAGCACATCTATTTGTTGATTTACAACTTATATGTTTTATAATATGTTTTTATTCTAAAATTATTTCAATATTAAGTGTATTATTATCTTATTATTTTAAAAATGATTCATTAAAAATTAAAACAATTATTTTAACATTTTAAATCTCTTTTTTAATTATAAATATGTCTTTAAACGTTTTTTTTTTAAAAAAAAGTATTAAGCGACAAAGAACATTTGAATAAAATCGTGTGATAATTTTTTAATTACTCGATTAAGAAATATTTTTTATAATACATTATTGAATATTTATTAAAAGTAACTAGATTGAATTTTAGTATAAATAAAAAGCATGAAACTCTTGCATAAAATGATTACATTTGATAAAATTTAAAAATATATCTCTTTTCAGACAATGATTACTAATTTTTAATAATAATAAAATATGTTACATTAAATTAAAGATATAATTGTATTGACAGTATTTTTGAGAACACATTTATAAATTTGTTAGTTTACTTCACTTTAAAAACTTTCCTGTTAATGTTTCAATCAAACAAGATTTAATATTAGACGTTATATAAAAGAAAACCCTCTTACATTTAAAAGGTTATCCTATAGTTTTCCGCCACACTAATCATTAGATTTATGTGCAAACAAAGTGCACAATAAATTCGGTGTTTATTCGACATATATTTCCCTAAAACCCAAACGTGATAATTGCATTCGAGATAAAAATTTCGTAAGCCTCTCGTATTCGCTTAAAACCAACAGAAGGTACGCATAATTCACAACTAATAGAATTAGAGTGGTAAAAGTTGGTCAACTTTGTAGTAAAACTATAAATTTTAGTTCACCCCCAGATGCATAATGTATCAGTAGCGCCTAACCAAAAGAGATAAAATGTTCCCTCCGACTGCGATTTCTAAATTCCCACAGCAACTATAGGGACGGTAATAAAATTGACTGAATTTCCACTTCTGTGACCAAATGACGTGGGTTCGAAACGCTTGTCACACGCGACTGTAATTTTTCACTTAAAAATATTGTAATGGAATTTGAATTGCGTGTCAAAGTGTTTGTTTGACATAAAATTCTGCTTTTTATTTTTATATCGGCGTAATCGATGACTGTGTTCAATCGTTAATAATATTGTTAAATTATATATTCTTTTTGATTTAGTTCGACATGTTATTTCATTTGGTTAATTAGGATTACGAAGTTCTTCTTTAATTTAAATATATATTTATTTAGCTGAAATATTTTTGTGTGATGCAGTTATATAGATTAAGAAGTAAACCAATAAATTAGTTAATTATTTATTCTTTTATATTATATTATAACACTTATAGACTGCTAATATAGTTCTTTAAATCGATTGTCGTACAGTATGTATTAAATTCTTAAAAAAAACGTTACATTTATTTAGGACGACAGAAGTTTGTCTTATCTTAAAATATACCAATGAAATAAATCAAACCGTAATGAATATGAAATGTTGTTAGCACATATTCGGTCGACCGATCTATTAAATGAAGGTGTCCTCGTGTCTAGAATGCTGATATGTAGGTGTATTACTGTACAACAAGTTTTTCAGTGTCATTTGAGAGTCGAATATTATATATATATATATATATATATATATATATATATATATATATATATATAAAATATTCGACTTTAAAATTAAAAACAAGTCGAAATGAAATAATTCAAACGTTTATGTTGCGCATGACCACAAAATTATATGTAAATAACATCAACAAGTATTTTTGTAGCAAACATATCTATTTTTGGTGTTTATACTGGGGAAATATTTGCGTGTTCGAATGCTGTTTATCATAAGTTATGTATGTTAATATTTATCTAATATAATTAATTAACATTCTTTTTCGGTAGTTAAATTTAAGATAATTTGTATGCAGATAAACATTATTGTGGATTTATTAGTCGAACTCTTACGAATATCATACTATACCCTTGCTGTTTTATTATTTGTTCTGATTTTCAATCGTTTTATATATATATATATATATATATATATATATATATATATATATATATATATATATATATATATATATATGGAGTTTATTTCGACGAAAGGCCTCGATATTTAAATAAAGAATTCCACTCTGTTTGAAGAAAAAATATTTATTTAATCCATGTATACTATGTATTTGATTGACATGTATATCCATGTATTTGATCCATGTATACTACCAGCCATTACCTACAATAGCGAAACATGGGTGCTTAACGCTAAAATCATTCAGACTCCAAACAACATAGATAAGTATGGAAAGATGCATGCTAGGAACAACAAGAAGTGATAGGAAAAGAATAGAAAGGATACGAAAACAGACAGGAATCTGTCCGAAGTCACAGATGTAATAATAAGAGTATAGAGTCTGAAATGGAAATAGGTGGGGAATTTTGTAAGAAGAGAACACAACTGATGGACAACAGAAATTATTAATTGCGACCCAAGAAATATAAAAAGACCAAGAAAAAGACCAATTAGCAGGTGGGATAAGAAAATTAAATTTTTTTTTGGAAATCAGTGAAAAAGAGAGACATTTAATTATATAAAATGGAAAATCATGGAAGAGACCTTTATCCAGTAGTGGATTGACAGAGGCTGCTGCTGCTGCTATGTATATATACATAACAGAATATATACGTAACAGAACGTATATATTAAGAAGAAATTTAAAAAGAATGTCATCAGAAAATGTAATTTTTTAAATATATTTATTAAATTTGTAATAATTTAAAATAAACTTCGTGTTCATGTTGTGTATATAAAATATTATTTTGTGATACGTTCATTTCTACTACATTATCATATCAAATAGTAAACAATTCAAATGACAATTTAATTAGGATAGTTGGAAACAAATTTTAATTAAAATCTATGTACTGAAACATATTTCAGATAATCCTTTGTGTAATGAGACTGAATTGAATGGAATATATGCATTGTTTCACGGAATAAATGCCATTTGATACTGACTAACTATCGGTGTACACCACTTTTTATTTCTGACACTTGTGTTATACATTTTGTTCAATATTACAAATAAAATATATACAGAACATTTATTTTTATGTTCGTAGAAAAATATTTTATTAATAGTAGTAGATACTTATTGTGCAATGCAGTAATTAGTTGTGTTTTGTAAACTTAATCTAATGAAGTGAAGTATATAATCTTTTCTCATTAGAAACAGTAATAAGAAATCCTTACTAATTTCATACTCATTATCTTACGTTTCGAAAGCTTACACTGTTTAATTAAAAAAAGGCCGTTCGTTTCAAATTCCTGTTCGAAATAATTACAACGAAAATCTTATGATACTGTGTAATTAATTCTTATAAAGTACGTTGTTCTAAAAATAAACCATACTCTCTGATATACTATTTTCATATTATTCTAAGATAATTTGAAACGTCAACATGTCTCTCTATTAACTTCCGACTGCACATTTCCTGGCACCTACTTTTAACATCATATATGCATGTATAAACGAAACTAATTTCCTATGTTGTTTTTAACTCGAATGTGTATCATGGTCTTATTACGACCGTATGCAAATTATAAATAGAATAATAGTTATAATTAACATTACGCGAACATATATTTAAATGTTAATTTTAGGTTTAGATGTATCTAAAGGATCATTAACTTCATTACATTACTAAACTTAACTTATATGGATACTAGAATGAAGAAAAATAACTTGTTTCTAATACTTGTATAAAATATACAGATTTTATATTTCTTATACTTATTTATTTATCTAAAATTATTGTATTCATATATATATATATATATATATATATGTTGCAGTAATAGTTTTTTCATAAATTATATTCTAGTATTGTTTTTTGTTTGTTTATAATGAAAACAATTTGACTTGAAATTAATTTTAAAGCACATTTATAAGAAAGTGTATTAGTGTATAATATATATTTGCTCACACGGTATCATTTTAAACCAATTTTGATATTAATTTAAGTATTTAATTAAAACTGAAGACATTATCAGTTCACCAAAATAATAAAAAAACAAATAACGTTGAAGAAATGATCTTATCGACTCTTTGAACCAACCTGGGCACCAACTTTCTTACACTCTGATAATTGTAGCCCAAGAAACCGACTTGTGATAGTGTAGATAATGATGATGACTGCGGTTTTTATATCATTATACACATTGCAGAAGAAACATACAGCAATTAACCCAAAGCATAAAAACTGTCGGAGCAAAATATCATCGTTTTTGTGGCATTGCCGCAAAAAGGCTGCTGCGTATTAACTTTTCGTGCGGAATGGAAAAACATTGAAACAAATGTACTTTTCCTGAATACGTGTACGTTTGCGTTGACATTAAAAAGGATCATTCCGATAACGGTTACTATTATATTCATTCTTTTATTAACGTTTAAATGAAATCCTCGTTGTTTTTTATATACACTTGTACAGTTTTTCGAAAGTTGTAAAGCTCTTTGTGTGACAAATCTTTTATTATTCTTTTTTATTGCCTGAAAATATATAGTTTGTGGTATTTCTTTGAACAATTCAAATACTAAAGGAATTTCAGAGACAAATAAAATGTATTTTTGCATCAATTGTAAACATTATCGTATATTTTATTTTATGCACAAATTGAATATATTTGTCTTCATGTCATTAATGTTCTTTTTTATTAGACTGTATTTTATGACATTCTTTTCTTTTTCACTAAATATCTGCCAATAAATTAATATCTTAATATATATTATATATTTATTGATTGCTTTTTTATTTATTTTTTAATTTATTATATTTTACATATTTATTTTAAATTTTATGGAAATTAATTGACCATGAGGTTGAACTATTATTGAGTAAAAATTGTATTATATATATATATATATATATATACATATATGTGTATAGTAACTGTACATAATGTGTATGTATGTATGCTGAACGTAGACCAGATCATAGTTATGTGTACAGAATGAAAAGTTTCGTAGAACGAAGGAATTGAGATTGAAAAGTACAAGAGATGATAGAGACGGGTGGAGAGGTGGAAACAAATGTGAGGTCTCTGAAGGGACGATGGTCACTGATCGAGGCTTGCTACTTGAATACAAACACTTCAATTTGCATTCCGCTAGGAAATTTAGTTTCGTTGAACTTGTTCACTTCGTCGACTCAACTATACCAATCTCGAATCCATCCATCTATGGAAATACCGTTTCGTTATCAAACTATCCAATACAATTTTCTACTTCGTTATTTTTCATTACTTGACAGTCCTTCACTATACGTTTTTTGATTTGTAATATTGCAGATATCGAAACGTCTGAACAGATATGTAAATATTGATAATATATTTAGAATTTAATTTATAGAACGTTTAAAATCAATATTCTTGTATATATATATATATATATATATATATATATATATATATATATATATATATATATATATATTGATGAATATTTAATCATATTATTTGGTATACATTTTTTTATTACAAACAGCTATTTTTAAGACATTCTTTAAGTTGCTACAATATTTTTTAATTAATTACATTAATCAATTTTTTGTGATTAAAGTATAGCTATTATGATTGAATTCGCGGTGATAAAAATCAAATCTAGTTGAAGAAAAAAAGGATTTAAAAATAGTTTTAAGGAATTAAATGTAACAAATACATAAGATAATTGATATGTAAGAAGAGATAACAGTAACAAGTGCATTAAAATACATAGACTTTTTTAAAACGTATATAAGATTTTCAATAATTTATTAAAAGAAATAATTGTAAGATTTTGAAAGAATTATTTATTTTTCACTTAAAATTAAAGAATGATACAAATGTTATGTTATCAAATACTATCGCAGTAATGTACAAAAAATGTAATATTTAATCAATCTTACCACTTTATTTAATACAAAAGTAATAAATTACGAGCTATTTGTTAAATAACCGTCATTTTAATACGGAATGAAAGTTAGAACAAAAGTGTATTCTTTGTACGCTTTTATAATACCATTTAAGCTCAGGTGATTTTTTTTGGTCGGATGTAAGTTATTAGAAAATGTTCTTTGTGTTAACAAAAAAAGAGAAAAAATCCAAGACAAACTTTTACTGCTGAAAACCGCCACTAAAGTCTTTCAACCTTTCGTATCTTTTATCCGAAAGTTCAGAGACTTGAGAGATCACGCAGACATGTTTTCGCGTTCAGTATTTAATCCATCGAGGGTAAAATTTTTCATCGGTAGTCATTTTATATGGACGAATTTAAACGAAAAAAATATACTAGACTGCTGTTTAAGCAGGAGTTTTATCGTCTAAATGTTGTACGTTTTTGTGTGCTTTTTTTTAGTTTTTAATAGTAATTATAGATAGGTAACGAATAATTCGTTGTAGTAAGAAGCTTTTTTATATAAAACTAGTGTTTTAATGAAAGTTTTTTTAATGTCTTTTATTTGAGTCGATTTAAAGTATTATTAACGTAGAATATCATTATGCGTTTATGATAGACAATTTCTTAATGAAAGGTGGGATAGTTCATAAAACTGAATTTTAAGTCAGAGTACTAGAGTATTAGTTTGCTATGATAATTGTTTAGTTACATTACAATTCATTTGATGATCATTTATATATATATATATATATATGTATGATGGTGATGATGATTCATATAAAAAAAAACCGCAATGTGTGGAGTAATGTATAATTATTTAATTTAATTTAGCGAATTTTCAGTGCAGCATTTATGAAAATGTACAGAAAATAATGTACTTTACAGCAACTAGCGTACATTCTGTCAACAACAAACGCCGTTCGCGGCAATAATGAACATTTTATACAACAATGATTTCCGTAAATGAGCTGAATGCTTCGATGCATTAATTTGCATATTATATATGTTATGTGAAACATTTCATTTATTGTTTGGATTGTTTTTCGTGTAAATACAAAAATCGATTCGTATTGTAATACTTAATTAAAAATACACGCGCGTCCACGTTTCACAACGAATTCCTACTATTTTTAAACGATGATTTATGAAATATTATTATATATGGAGAACCATTTCGCTCGGTACTGTATTCAAATATTTCCTGTAATTGTGTTGCACCAAATTCAGATAATCATATATTCAACAATAAAATATGTACTTTGTAATTTTTATGACTTTTTAATTGATGAATTCAAAAAATGATTTTATTTATCTCCTTTTTTTTGTTTCATTCAGTTATTGAATGATACGCTTGTAATTTACATAATTCGTAGTGAATTAATGAATCTTTTAATAAATAATTAGAATTTTTTGTACATAATGTGTATATATTTTCTATATCTTCAAACTAGTTAAATAGTTTATAAAAAGGCTAATTTAAAAAAATATATCATGTACTTTTTAATATTATACAGCCAGTTCCTAACTTTTGATATATTGTTTATAAACCATTAATTATAGTCATTCTGTATAAAAAATAATTATTTCAAATTGTTAATATTTTTTTTGGTAACAGCATTTTAAAATGAATTAATATATAAAAACATGTTGTTGTAGTTTGCTTAACTAACTTCATAAACATATGTTTACAGATTAAATATAATATTTAAAAACATACCGAATAAAATTATATCCATTTAAAATTATATGTGAACATAAATCGATCAAATTCATTTGCGACAAATGGAAAATAAAAAGCCAGCTGATTTTAATAACCAGTAATTAGTTTTTCGTTAGAGAAGATACGAAAAAACATCAAAATATATCTCCTGTGGTATAATTTTTGAATATATTTTAAAAAAGATTCGACATTACACCTACGGTCACATCTTGTTTACATGAATGTTACAAATTTACATGTTTACGATTTGTATTACTCGGTGGAAAAAATGCAAAAGCATTCCAAACTCATTACAAAAACATTTCCCGTGGTTTTTGTGGACGGTTCGAACTTTACAGGAATAGATGACCGAAACACCATACTAGTACGGTATTGCGTCAAATTACCTCGCCGGCATGAAAATCATTCCAGATTCATTAAGCACAACGTCGAACGCCAATCGAGGCTTTCATTACAGGAGTAGAAAAGCGAAGGAATCGAAGGTTGGGGAACAAGTCTCCCTATAACCCAACGTACCCACTGGGATGAATTTATAGTCTGATGTTTGTTTGTGTTACGTTTACGTCATGTTTGGAAAATGTAAAATTTTGTTCAAATTACGTTCTTTTTCTCAAATATTCTAATATAGAACAAAGAAGTAAATATTTCTAAATATTTTCACAAATATCATCATGAATGAGAAATAGATTGTTTTTTCATTGGTGAGTAATAATATAAAACGGATGTAATAATATTTAGAATGCATTGATTTTACTGTTTTTAAATATAAATCGAATTTGAAGAATTTTTAAAATTAATGTTTTTATTGGATTATGTAATATATGTTATATATATATATATATATATATATATATATATATCATATAATTTAGAAATATTAATATTGTTTACGTATTTTTATAAAGAGATTTCTTAAAATACTGATTAATATATTTTAGGATTGGTTCGAAAATTTTGAAAAGCCTGAATGAAAAATGATAATTTTAAGAATTTAAAAACCAAATGAATGGTTTTCAAAGGAAGTTTTTTTTCTTTTTAAACATGATTTGTTTAGATGAATAAACCTGCACGTTTTCTCTATATAGAGTCGTTTGTAAATTTCAAGTGCAAGTGAAATACTTGCTTAATACTTTCTGACTATTATATCTCGTTCGATGGCGCTATTCATACTCATCTCTCAGGCATTTTCTAATTAACTTTATTGAAATTCGTACCTACACATCTTGTGCCGTAAGATGAATACATACGTTTCTTCTTATATATATATATATATATATATATATATATATATATATATATATATATATATATATATGTGTGTGTGTGTGTGTGTATTGAATATATGTCTACGTCTAACTGTATTTCTGCCAAGTGACGTATAATTTATATTAAGTAATGAGACCATACAATTAATATAGTAAATGTGAAATGTATGTGTCTTATTTATAAAGTATTAAAATATAGCGAGGTAAATTATTTTATATTTTTCCGTCAAGGTTCTTACTGTACGCGTATCAAATATACAAGTAGTTTTCAGTTTATGGAATTTTGTATTAACGACGAATTGTTGATTTATGAGAGAATGTAGGTTTCATTAGAACAATTCAATAAATATGAAATTTCATGCACAATTTTCAGTATTATGTAAATAAACTAAATGAGAATAACAATTATTTTTATAGCCTGAATGGGGAGTCTATTTTGAAATGTAAGAAAATTTGAAATTCTGTTTGTTATTTTTAGATATTTATTTTAAACGTGTATTATTTATTTGAAGAGAATGTGTCGTTTAAATTTAAATTATTTATGTCGTAGTCGTGCCTCTAAAATATAAATATTCATTTATTCACTATAAAATTAATGAACGTGAATTTTTTAATAAATTTGAAACGAATATTCTCGTATTATTTTTTAATTACATTTTGTATATAATGTGATTATATTGATTTTTGTGCAAACTGTTTAATCTTTTATAGAGAAGAACGATGATATAAACGTCGAGGATATGAAGATTATATAGTGAGAGTATTTTTTTTCAACTTACGCACGGTTTATAACAACGATAATTACAATTACACCTACTCAAAAAAGCTTAAAGGCAGTGTGTTTTATACTAAAATCGTTGTATTATGAAGTACGTTTTACTAAAATAAAACTTCAAAGGAATGAGAAAAATTCAATTTTTAAAATTAAAATCGTCTAAACATTTTTTTTATTTTTTTGAATTAGTTTTTTTTGGGTTTAACGTTTTGCTTTATTAAGGATATAAAAATGTTGTTTAATTTCCTTGTTTATTTATAAATTATTTTTTAACATATTTAACATATTTATATATACATGTACTACAATACTCATTTATAAGGTATTATAGAGTTGCATGACTTTTTGTTTAGATGTGACATAAATAAAGTCAGTATTTTTTTTAAATGAAAAAAAGATTTTTCATGAATTATCTTTACTGGTTATTATTGAATTGAACAGTTTACTATTAAATAAAATAACCGAATTTTTTATGTCAGTTACTAAATAAATTAGAATGTACGTGTTATCTATCTATCTATATCTATCTATCTATCTATATATATATATATATATATATAATCAAAAATTTTAAAAATTTTAAAAAATTTTATTGTTAATTGTATATTAATTTATTATTTTAAATGTTTGTTTATGAATGTACAGGATGTACAAAAAGCGTATTTTAAAAAAAATCAACTTAGTATATTATAATTTGTTTGCGGAGTTATTCTTGATTTTCAGTTTTAAAATTTGTAAAAGTATTTATAATATAAAATATATATTATAGACTAATGATTTTTATTCTGCAGTTTAAAATATTGACCATATTTTATGGTTGCTTTTATATTATTGATTTGTCCGTTTTCCGTTCCAAATCTTCATTTCAAATTATAGAAGATGCAACTTAAAAAGAATTCCTACGTGTAACGAATCTCTTGCGTCCACGATTTTTTTAAACACGGTTATTATATCCGCTCCATTGACATTTGGTTTGATCGTATGCAAAACTGCTATCGTACATACGTACAAAACATATCGTATCGTGTCACATCATTACGCCCATTTTCACAACGGATGTCTTCTCGAACGTGTAATACATTCACGTTGGAGCCAAACAGTAAAATCGCATCTCGAAACGATTATGACGTCACGTGTCAAACGACAATGGCTTCTATCTAGCCGTCATCGTTACAGCCACGCGATGTAACGGCAAGGATCAGGTTACATACATATATTTACATGCAAAGTCGTAGTATATTCACAGAAGCCATACAAATAGGGCTGGTGGCAAGACGCGAACGAGATTGTCTAGTTTAAATGGCTGTCGTCGCGTTTTGATTGGATTAAATGTGTGCTCCTGTTGACGTGCACGTTATGTCGATGCGGTCATTTCGGAGGCACCATGTATCGGAGCTTATATGCATAACACATACCTCTACACATCCATATTTACAGAGCACACATTCATATATACACATATATACGTACACATGCACGTAAACTCGTATATAAATACGCATACATATATATGCGTCATATAACGTCGATGATATTAAGGTCGATCCGTCGTTAAAGTTTAATATGTATCGGCTCTAAGGTAATTTTGACGTAAATGTGATTTACATCAACATCATTTTTTCGTTTAACGGAGAATTTTTTTGAACTAGACGTTTTTTTTTTCATAAATAACAAATTATAATTTCGCTATAATATATATATATATATATATATATATATATATACATGCGTACAATATTTAACAGATAAATTATTTTAAAATAAACTTTGTACTATATTTTTCCATGAGTGTGGTCTTAAATTTGAATATGGTGTATAAATTTCAAATTATGTCGTCCTTAAAGGACATTTACATATTAAATATAATTAAATCGTATTTAAGTGAAAGACTTAGATTCTAGTACAGAATAAGCAGAGGAGTAAAAATGCTATAGTCTATCATAAGGAAACAAGCACTGAATCATTATTGATCAATGGGAATTTAAACAGACTTTTTTTCTAATTGAATCATCTAACTCATTCCTTTTTAACAAATGAAATTATATTTGTATTCATCTGTTTATAGATACATACATACACACACACACACACGTGTTTATATATATATATATATATATATATATATATATATATATATATATAATGAAAAAAGATTAAGGAATTATCCTTACTGGTTACTATTGAATTGAACAGTTCACTGTTAAATAAAATAACAGATTCTTTTATGTCAGTTACTCAATAAATTAATATGTATATGTGATCTACATGTATATATATATATATATATATATATATATATATATATATATATATATATATATATATATATATATATATACTAAGTAGGTAGGTAATTGAATTTATTTTTTTGTGTAACGACTAATTTTTAAAAGAAATATAAAAGTGAAATTGAATGAATGTTTTAAATTCGTGCTAATGTTGTAGAAAATGAATACTTTTATGTAATGAGAGTACTTGAAATATTTACAAGTAACAAAAAATAGCGCTACAGAAATAACTATCATCCAACACGCAAATGTCTCTGTATGCAAAATATTGTTCATAGTTTTATTTTCATCATTACTTGTTTCTGTTTAAAAATTCCATTCAGTAATTATATGATATACTTTATATATATATATATATATATATATATATATATATATATATATATATATATATATATATATATATATATACTTATACATATATGAAGCACACCCTCGTATAACTCTATACTTTTTTATAACACAGATTCGATTTAACATGGTCGAAGAATAACCTCGTGTAATCGGTTACCGCACTGTATCATGATTTTCTGTAATATAATACAATGTATGTTCAAACAGTTATTTTTATTTTTCAGTAAACGGAAACTTTTAAGAAATATTTAAAAACATCATTTCAATCCATTGACTATAATTATCTTTTTACATAATTGTTGATATATTTGTCACAAACATTAATATTTTAAATAATACTTTAAGGACACGAGTGTTTTAAAAAAGTATCAGAGAGAGATATAAATTTACTCACGAATTAATTTTAATGAAAATACTTTCAGTATAATTATCAAGTAATTAAATTTAAAATATACATTTTTAGTGCTGAAAGAATTGTAACTAATAAACTTCATAAATATATGGTCATAATTAGAGTCCATAGATTAGACTCAAATGTATCATATTTTGTTATTTGTTTGATTTACTTATTTTTTTCTAGATTTTCAACATACGTATATGTTTTTAAATCTTTGGTTTTATTTAACTATCTATTTTTCATCGATGTATTTTTCTTGTATTCTGTTTTATCTTTTATACGACTTTATTTAATATCTGCTATAAATATATATATATATATATATATATATATATATATATATATATATATATATATATATATATGTATATATATATATATATATATATATGTATGTGTATATATATATATATATATATATATATATATATATATGTATGTGTATATATATATATATATGTATGTATGTATGTATGTATGTATGTATGTATATATGTTTGAGTTTGTTATATAAATATCTAATAATTGTCTGTGATTCAGTGTATTTCAGTATTTCTGTTTTTGCTATAAGTTGATTTGGCTCTTGTTTCAGGGTATTCAAGTTACGATTGCAACCCGACTCCAGACTGTTCGCTAACGATGTGGAGTTCGAGTCCACGCGAGGTCGTGTCGCATTCGACCCGTCCATAGTTTACATCGGCACGCTAGAAGGTATGTTAGAGATGCTGTACATTGCTGGTTGGTGTGTGTACGTGCTGTACGTGCCGTTTATACGATTGTTACTTGTTTATGTTTCACAATAACAATTTGTACTGGATTAATTGATCTCGATTGTTCTGTTTATGGAACGGTTCAATTTCGGCAGAAAACTATTGATGTTTGAATGGTGGTTTTCGATCGTACTGATAATTTTTATGATTATCGTTTAGCTATTGACTTGATTTATGGAATGTTTGATTGTTCGTTTATGTGAATGCTTTTTTTCACGTATCGTGTGTATAACGGCGATAATAAACGCCAATGAATATCATATAACACTGTATAACACTATAACGTTCTAAAAATATGTATTTGATTAATCAGCTATACTTTTTGCCAGTTTTTAAATCATTTACTGCTTTGTTAACTTTGTTCAAATTTATATATATATATATATATATATATATGATTGTTGTTCTAGTTCATTTTGGTTATACATACATATATATGTTATGAAAAGAATTTATATTCTATGGATTAAAGTTATTTACGGAAAAAGAATTATTAATATATGTATTAGTTTAATAATTAATTAGATTTGTTACAAATTAAATAGTAATGAAAGCTTGTTTCGATAATGTAATTATTCCTTTTTAATTTGTTATTGTTTGAAGCAACTGTAAATTATTATTTTATGTGTATATTATTTTAAGTGTTGTGATTTTAATTGAGAACTTTATCTTACAAAAGAACTTCGATAGCAAGTAATTTATATATATATATATATATATATATATATATATATATATATATATATATATATATATATATGTAAATACAACAGTAGTTAGTTTTGTACTAGTTTTAAGATCATCAAATTGCATCCCATCAGTACAAAACATGTTTGTCGTAAAACGAATCTACAGTACATTAGGAAACAAAGAAAATATAAGAGAGTTCGTTAAATATTCTGTAAGCATACATGAGTTTTCCTTTTGTGTAGTAGATCTATCTGAAGAAATGCCAACGACAAAAACTTCTATCCGAGTTTTCTTTTCGCATTGCCAAAACTCGATGTGAAATTTGTAATCTCTCGTCAGAAACGTTCAACAAAGTGAATTTTTTATATCGGTCGCGATTCGACATCGAACGAGACTCGTTCTAAGATGATTTTCATATATGGAAAATGTATGTTACTGGACCGTTCATAATCTTGTGAAATTCTGTTTCAATATTTTAATATGCTTTTTTATGTTCTTTGTATATTTGTTTCCTTATCACAATTATAAGTTAATGGAAAAATGTACTTGGGATGTTTGATGTATTCATTTTTTAAATTATGAAAAAAAAATGTTAATTCGAAGTACTTATTATCAAAAAAACATATTAGAGTGAAAGATTTAAAACCTATATTTTCAGAATGTCTTATATATTTTATTATATATTTATTTTCATTTATTTCAAACTTACCGTAAGTAGAATTTATGGAAAATCTAAAAATGGTTACAAGGTTTTGTGTCAAGATACTACAAGTAGTATTATTTTCTCTCCACATTGAATGATTTAATATTTAATAATTTCAATGATAAATATATTTTATTTAATAGCATATAATCGGTATGTTCTTTTACGAGTCCAATGCCTAATTGTATTGTTGATTATATTGTTTTTTTTTATAAATACAGAGTAAAATACATTTCTAAATTTTTGTTGATATTTTTGTTTGGAAAAGTTAATCAAATTTTATAAAAATGGATCAAACATATGTTTTACTTTCAATTAATAACATATGAAGACATGGTTAAAATTAAAATACAATTTCATTATTTCTAAATCGGTTGTCAAATCAATGAAGTTTTTCAAATTGACAGAAAAATATAAATCAGTAATTATTAACAATCAATAAACATATGAAAAAGTTATAAATGAAGAAATATATGTTTTAACATGTAAAACCTCTATCCAAATATCTACGAATTGTAAATGCGACGAATCATTTGAATTTGTTCGATTGTCTTGCTATCGAATTTTTTTATTTCTCTGAAACCTACGTATGCTTAGAATTCAACGAAATTCTCAAGATATTCGGTCGAAGGTGTAGGCGTTGTTTATAGCAAGATGGGTTTTAGTAGGTCATCGTATTAAATTACAATAACGTCACTGATATTTACAAGCCAAATTTCGTAGACGATTATCAGAAATTTATTATTAAAATATACAAAAAGTAAAGGAAATCAAATTATGTGAACGTGATTCATGTTAGTGTCTTGATCAAAATTCAGTAATTAGAACGGCTAACATTCGTATTGTTTTCTGTTTCTATCTTTATCCGTTCATTTACTATGATCAATGGATGTCTAGGGATCATTATAATTTCAAGATTGAATTATTGTAATGTGAAAATTGTCTCTGTGGAATTTATACACGTTCTGCTGGACAGTTTCTTCTAAATAATTGATGACATCAAAGATATTATAATTGTTATTACAATAGTATTCTATAATATATATATATATATATATATATATATATATATATATATATATATATATATATATATATATAATGGTTATTAGAACTAACAAATTCTTCTGTAATAATATTTCATTTAATTTAAAAGTACAATGAGATTATTTATGATAACATACTCAAGTAATAAATTTTTGTAATTGATTAATTTTTCACAATAATAATTTATATAGATAAATTATGAATAATATGAATATGTATTTTTTTTCATATTATCTGTGTGGTCTATTATTTTGATATATTATTTTTTTGTATTAAGGTCACTGTTTATAAATTCTGATTTGTAATTCCGTTTATGAAAAAAACAATTCATGTGCAAGAGTTCGCATAAACATAATTATTAAAACTTTCCGTCAGTGCACTTTAATAATCACAAATAAATATAAACGTATAGAGCATTCAATCAACTTACAGTACTTTATTAAATCAGAATGTAATGTTTTCAAAACATGCAAAAATTGTAATTATGTATTTATATTGGATATATTGATATAGTTATGAATTGGATTAAATATCGATTTAGTTGTTTCCTTTTCGATTTTTATATTTGTTTTATTATCTAGATTATCATCAAAATTTAATTTATTATATAGACTGGGTGAAATTTTAACTAATTTCTATAAAATTGCTAATAATAAAATTATTGTAGTAATTTTATACGAAATTTAATTTATATTCTTACATAAATGTGCCTGTATTCTTTTTTTATTGTAATAAAACATTGTTATATTTTTTAATTATAATACATATATAAATTAGGCTTACATATTTTAAAAATATAATTTTCCATCATGGCTTTATAATAGATTTCTATATATCAATTTATGCTTACAGCATCTTTCATTTCAATTAATACAAAATATTGTTAAAAACCGTACACGCTATAGATCGACTTTGAATCATTTTTATTATTATTTATTATTTAAAATTTCGTTACTTCAATTCACAAGACATAAACACAAATAAAGAAAAATATAAACACATCTAACGAAATATGTTCCAACAAAAATATTTTCCTGTATTTTTTTTCCTTCTCTTCTCTATAATACAAACGTTATAAACCCAGTTTTTATTACACATATTTAATGCTTCCTTTATATCAAGTCCACAAAACAAACTAGACTGTCGCTCCAACGACTGGTTATGACACATGAATTAATATTTGCTCAATAAACAAAGGATTGGACGTAAACTGGACACAATGTGGCACATTTGTGGATATGTGTCTCTGCGTGTGTTTAATTTTATTTATTCTTTTTTCCAAACCACGCCATTCGCAAATATTCAGTAATTTATTACATACAAATGACCATAACTTCTGAGATAATTGTGAGTACGAAATAGGATTTTTCAACCGGCTATATTGTGATATATACACACATGTATGTGTATATAATGTATATATATATATATATATATATATATATATATATATATATATATATATATATTAAAAAAATAAGTAAGGTAGTCATTAGGAAAGTTGTATGAATCTATATAATCATACTATTCAATTTAAATTATATATATATATATATATATCTTTTAGTATAATTGAATTAATTAGTACAAATTCAGAGTCTAGATTCTGAAGTTATGCGTAAAATCATGACTTCAGTTAATCAATGAATATAATTTAATTAATAATCTATAATGTGTTTATTTCAACTGCACGGTTATATAAAACGAAAATTCCAATAACTGAAAACCTACAAACTAAATAAAATACAACTAAATCAATTACATCCTTTGACGTTTATAATATGGCGAATATTCTATCAAGGTAAAGCGTGCGTATCTGTTTAATTATAAACGCTAGTAGTCACGAGAAGTTCAATACCTTTTCCGAAATTCTCATAAATAATTTCCTACCATTTTCCTGAATTTTCTGCTTTCGTACGTTCAGATATATGTATTAAGAAACAGTTTTGAATACTTTAACAACTATATATATATATATATGTTTGTATGCCTAGCTTATATGCTATGTATATTCATCTTGTGATTTTTTAAAAATTGGATTTTTTAATCGCATATCTTTTCCTCCCGTCAGACTTTATTGATATTTATTTGAACTCATACTCTTTTCATGTTACGTATCTTCTAAATAAGCATTTTTGAGAATTGATTTTGGTTATATATTTTTCTAAGATAATGAATGTGAATATTTTTGTTGCAAACTATTACGTACCTGAAATAGAAACATTAAATTATTTTTTTGAATATATTAAAATCTTTTAAAATAAATATTCTCATAAAAATAGTACCTAAAAAAAATATAAAATGTTTATAATTCTTAAATTGCCATTTGTAATCTTTAATATCAATATATTTTCATACATTAGACCTCTGAATATCATGCACTCAAATCGCTTCAATACAAGACAATGGATATTTCCGTCGTGTTACTTAACATTTGATACACAACTCTATAGAATTGTCAATAACGACACATTATTCCGGGAGCTAATAAAAGTTCTAGTATCGTAATTTCAGGAAACTGGATACTGGAGTATGAATAGAGATACTAATACACTTTATAAGGTCACATTAGATGACAAGTAATAAGTGATATATAAGGTTTTGAAGTAATCGTTTATGACAGTATCAAAGAAAATGATATTTGATACCCGGATTCCCCATGAAATATAAGGAATGTTACGTTTCTTTGTAGTATTATTTACCGTCAAATTGAACGAAGGGGTCTTTCTTGGTTGAAATAAATGACAAGTACGTAGTTTTATTGTGTGATATTTATAGAAAAAATATCGCACAATAAAATGACTACATTCGGATAATTTTACAAAACTTTTTAAAAGTTTATATTATTGAATATTTAATGTAATGAATAGTGAACAAAACAATTAATGTGAAATTGAAATTGTATTAATATATAAAAGATGCAAATTTGAAACATAATAAAGGTTGAAAGTAACAGATGTTAAAATAATTAAGGGGCAATAATTAAAATAACAAATTTTTCAAATTATTACATTGTTTTATTTTTAAACACGGACTGATATTTAGAACCGGATGAAAAATGAGACCACATTCGACCACAACCGGAACATACATATATACTTGTGTTTATTCAACTACCTGCTACTTAACGTTTGTTTGTTAATTTTACAAACATACTAATTTATTTTAAAATTGTAATTAAGAGCAGCTGCGCTGAAACCGAGAAGTTTCTTCTCACTGAAAACACCTTCGCTTCAACATTCCTTTTGTTTGTTATTCCTTTTGTATAGTTGGCTTTGAAACAAATTATACTTGGAACATGTCCAACATCATTTTCATTCTGACTGAAAAAATGTTTATGTTTCGAGTTATACAAAGGGATGTCAACACTGTGTACGTTGATGAAATTTAAGCTGGAAATTTGTTACTTTTCTTGAACTTATTACATTATTTCAGTTTTGTTTCTGCTTGCGGATGTGTCAGATATATCATTCTATGATTTATTGTGTGTACATAATTGTCACATCTGAATATATTGGACTTTTCAATTTATATAAACATAAAAGCGAAACACTGAATAATAGATATGTACATAGAACGGAATAGGCGCGGGTTTTGTTTGTAAGATAAGCTCGGGACTTTGTAAGTTTAGCTTGTCGGAAGTTGCGGATGACAGAGAAATTCTTGAAAAATGATTTAATTTTTAATAAAAAAGAATGATAAATGTATCTATGAAAATATATTATTCTTTGTCCTATTTTTTTCATAAAACGAATAATTTACTTGCGCGAAGTTATAAAAAAGCCCTATGTTTTTCCAATGATGGTTTTTGAATTTTATATTATGTATTGGGGATATTAAGAATGTAATTGTTTTTTTATTATAATTTTAAAATTAAATTTTAACAAAAAATAATTAATTAGTTTAACTACTAAAACATATATTAAAATACATCAAATTTAAAGTAATTAATTGAATCAAAAAGTTCATGTTGAAATAAGTAGCGAGGTTTGATTGAATTTTTATAAGGGAATAACATTGTTCATGTTGATATAAATTCAGATACAATAGTTATTATGATTTTGTAATGAAAAATTTTAATATTTTCAGTTAATAAAATGTTAAAAAAGACCTGTATAGAAAGTTGTTGCTGAATTTTGCTGCTACTTCCATACATAAGACTTACAAAGTGTTTCTTGTTTAATTTTATATAAAAAGTCATTGTTCCCTACTGCATGGAAGAAAGGAAGAACACAGTACCTGTAAGTTCGTAGATTGAATATGTCAAACTCTTTGTTTAAAATTGACGTGCAACGTTGAGATGTGAAAAACGTTCCCTTATAAAATTCACAGATGCGCCAATCGCTTTTTGATAGTGACAAAACACCGGCGAATAGTCTTCTGTGTTCAATTTCTCCGCTTTATTGAGAACGTACTGTACGATCATTTTCGTGCTATTTTGTCGACTGACGAAACAAGTTTTCAGTTCAACGAGTACGTCAACAAGTGCGATGTGCGTGTGTATTGGCTAGAGAAAATCCCCATGAAATAACGGATATACCTCTATGTTCTTCATTGTAGACAGTGCGGTCTGTTGTTTTCTATGTTTTCAATCTTCTCTGTAAATCTCGGTTCTTATTTAAAAATTTCGTTCGAGACGATTTGTGCTTTTCACATCTTCGAATATTTCGAAATAAATTCACTGGAAATATATCTTTTTGTTCGATAAATTTACCACACGTCCACAGTTATACATATTTCTAGTAAAACTTTTGAACAAATACTATCGGTATATGTTTCAGATTTTTTGTATTAAAATTCATTTTCACATTTTTATTGTTTTGCAGTTTGCATTGTAAATTCATGCAGGATGTTTACCTTTCTATTTTAGATCACACGTTATAAAATTAACTCATAAACCGACGAATAAATTAGGTTTTCTTTTACAAAACAAATATTAACATTTTTAATCGATACTTTATTCCTTGAGTAAAAAATCATAATTATCACTAAATATTCAAAGTAATTATTTTCTAAATGAAAAATATGTCATAAACTTGCACTCGAGTTTATAGTTAGTTAATGACATAAGAAAATTATACACAGATATATATATATTGATTAAAATAGTATTCAATATTATTTGAAAGTATTTACAAAATATACAATTATGATTAAAGAACACTGATGTGTTGTTAATATATGTATTAAAATATACGAATGAAAATTATGATATAGAAGGTATTTTTAAATTAAATATATTTGTGTAGTTTCAATATTTCAAATCTTTTGTATGATGTTTGCAGTTGTTTGACATTTATATCTATTTTAATTTTCATTGATTATTGTTACTTTCCATTAACACAATTCTAAAATAAATATTTCTATTTTAAAATTGTACATTGAGATTGCACATGTAGTATTTTAACGTAAAATATGTCATTTATATTAAAATCATTTATTTAATGCAAAATTCGAATAAGATTTAGCTTTATTAAAAAATTATATTAAAAAAAAACAATATTTTATTTCAGATTTATGATATTATATTCGAGTAAAAAATATGTTTCGTTCCTTTTTATTATAGTGTAAATCATATTTATTTAAAATATAATCCGGTTGTATGAGCATTTCATCTGCTATCTGAATTTCTCCTCTGTGAGAGAAAAAACACCAGTGAGGTCTGTAGATTGAAGGCCAAATCGTCATATATAACATATCACTTTTTTTCATTCCTGTCAGTATTTTAAATCTGCAACAAATTAGTATTTATTAAATTATTATGAAATGTCACATATTCATAAAAATTCATCTATGAGTTTGTAAAAATAATACACAATTTAATTATTTACGAAAATCAATCATTCTTAATTAAAAAATAAAAATTGAATGTTTTTTCTGTACTTATGATCTAAAAATATTTATTTTTTTATATTCTATGAAAATGAGTGTCAATTATTTTCAAAGTATATATAAATAAAAGCGTTTAACGCTATTTAAATTATCGAATAAAGTCAAACCCTTGTCATTTTCACTGACTTGACCCATTTTAATAGAGGTTTCTATTAAATATAAATAAGACCATGTAAAAACGTAAATTGTTTTTAGTGGTTTTAAGTATATTTTTTAATGTATGCTACTTTATCACATTATTTTTTTCACGAACATTTTCTTTGTTCTCTTAAATTTTTTTCGAATTATTAAAACAATAATATATTACTTTTCTTAAAATGATATGAAAATATTGATAAGAAACGAGCTTTTAATTTAGAATAAGTCTTGTCCATTTACAACAAACGTATCCTGGTTTTATAAGAAAATCCCAATATTCTTTTCCCAGAAAACTTTATCAAAGGTGAATTAATTTCCTTTACTCGTACTTATTATACAAGTTCTAATAATATTCGATCCAGTCATTTTGATTAGTTGAATAAGTTTCATATTTCATACACTTGACATCCATTTTACCATCTTTTGAAGAAATGAATTTCTGCGAAATGTGTAAAGGCGGTAAATGCGGTGCTGAAAGTTTCAGAAACTTTCAAGTCACGCTGTGACGAGACTAATCAAGGTAGGCAAATGAAATTTACAGTGTGGATTTATTACGCAAATCTTACATGTAGAAACGTTATTAGACTTGTGTGGAGAGGACAAGGTAATATGTTGCCGCTGAGTATTTACAAATTACAAAGGCAGTGCAAGAAATTCTCGTTTAATGATGACGAAGTACACTTTAATTCAGATATTTGTATCATTCTATTTTTTCAAATTTATATACATTGATATACATAAGTAGGAGTTTTTATAAAGAGATGTAAAAAGGAATATTTTAATTCATTATTGTTTTTGTGTCAAGCTGTGATTAATATTTAAAATTCATTAGACAGAAAGTCGAATGTAATTTCAAAGTGGGATTAAATTAAAATATCGTACACTATTTTATCTTATTACTAAAGTTAGAAATAGATATGAAAATAAGTTTAAGAAAATATAAATTCAAAACAATCTAAGTGTACAATATTTTATTATAAAGTTAAATAAATGTACTGTCAAATATTATTTCATTCATCATACAGAATCGAATTTTTATAGAACTCTTTAAACCATAAAAGTTACCCCTTTTGATTCTGTGATGATTTTCTTTGCGCAATGCACGCATTATTGACGTAACCACCGAGGTGAAAATATGCTTCGTCAGTAAACCAAATGTCATGAATAACCAAGCGATCATCTTCGATAATGCATAAAAAATTGAGACTGGGTACTACGTTTCCGTTCTTCGTCACTCGCGAAACGATTGTTATTATTGGATTTTTATAAAGAAACACTTTTCTTTCATCTTTTTTTCTGAATTATATTGAGAAATACTTTGAAAATCAAAAGAAAAATCTGTAATGGATTGATACACAAATATTCAAACAATTTTAATAAACTGCTTAAAAAGTAATTCTTATAATGTATTAATATAATTAAATCTCTTTATTTATGAAATGATTTAGAATATGGCTGATGAATAGAATTATTAATTATATATAATACCTAGGTATTTTCTCCTGGAAGTGTTTTAGACCGTTGTTATGTTTATGAATATCTTAAATCATTTTGAAATGGATCAAAACAAATACAGGATACTTTATATATTATTTACATATGGGAATAACACTATCGATTTAGTACTGCACTAAGGAGTAAGAACTCGACTCCTTTTTAAATTAATGAAAAGAAGTATATTTTTTTGATTTAAAGTTTTATTTTGACAATGAATACAAGTAGGTTATAACTTAACACTAATGTTGCGACCTGGATACTGACTTGTTTATCACATAGTGTGTCCTATATATATATATATATATATATATATATATATATATATATAAGTATATTTTCGGGAGGCATGAAAATTGTAATTCCAAATATTATATAGTTTAATTTTCTTTGTCATAATACTAACATTTCAAAGCCATTAGCTTACAATACAATAAATTAAGATATTTTTTAGATTAGTTAATACTGAATAATAGATGTAACGTAATGAGTCTGGCTCTTTTGAATAAAGGCAGAATTTTTCCATACCTTTGAATTGCTCGTATAATAAATTAATTTTAAAAATAATAATAATGTGATTACAAAATATACTAAAATAGATAAATAAATAAACGAATAAATATAACTGAGACTTCAACAAAATTAAAATGTATTACGATTATTTTTAAACGGTCAAATTCTGTCATTATAAAATTGTATTGTAAATCGAAACATTTACTACAAGACGAACTAAAATTAAGTAAGTTGTCTTGAATATGTTAATAAAAGATTGTATAAAATTTATCATAATAGTTTGATTTTTATGACTGTACCTCACTTATGACGAATTCTGTTATTATTTTAAGAACAACATCAACAACAATAAAATTCTATTCTTATAGAAGTCTTCGTAATAGCCACACATTAGATTACCTCTCCGGATAATGAATTTTGTAGAAATCGCATCCCATTGTAGGAAACCCTTCGATGCTACGTTCCGCTTGGTATTTTTTCCATTTGCTGACAATAAAATCGTAAACGACGAAGAATAACGGATACGTGAATCGTTTCATCTCTCTCACACGAAATGTTTCGATGATCTGATGCTTTATCAGGCTGAGGCATATCTTTCTGTTCTCCAACGCGATCTCGTAACGTAATCTGCACTCCAGTATTCTGTGTGACAGACAAATCTCTCGCCATTGTTCACTCACTTCGAACGCGGTTAATAGATCGAAATAGTCTAATGACCTGTAATGATAACAATAGAGAAGCTTTTGATCGAAGATCATAATCAATGATGAATGATACCATGACTTTCGACAATATTAACGCTATCTATAATTGATTGACCTACTGGCTACGCGATATGCTCTCGGCTTGTTATTATTTTATATTTATGTACGAACAAATGGCTACTATTTAATCGTTTTTTTTTTAAAAAAACTAATTGCGTGAATTTAATTTTCAAATATGTATACTCAACACTATATATAATTGCAAATAACTATTATTCAAAATATTAAAATTAAATACAGATAGATATTAAAATTAAATTAAATAGATTTTCAACATGTACTTTTATTTATATCTTCATTAAGAATAATATTTTATATTATAAAATACGTGATCGATGTCTAATTATTAATTAATATTTCTAAAAATCTATTTATAGTGAATAAATAATTTATTTTCCTTTTTATGACAAGTTTATGCACACTCTTTTGTTAAATTAAAGTTATTTAAAATTTAAATCATATTTTTAATTTTTGAAAAAGTTTACTTCTTTTTTAAATTAAGTTCTGCTTTTTATTTCATTATATTGAAAATTTTCCTGTTGAGGAAGATAAAAATGACTTCCACTTTTATCTCATTTCGAGCTAAGTGCATCCTGGAGAAGGTTTTATATAAATTATATGACAAAAATGTAAAAATACTTCCTTTCATACAAATTATTCTGTTTATATATATATATATATATATATATATATATATATATATATATATATATATATAAGAACAAGAAAAATGTGTACATTTATTATATGTTCTAGTACTGAATTTAATATTAAAAAATAAAGTGTTAACTAAATTGGTTTACATATATATTTATTTGGTTATAAATATTCAGTTAAATTTACTATTAAATATTAATATATAATTTATGTATAAATGTCCAGTTTAAATATTTTGATAAAATAATATATTACAGTTTTATAAATTAGTCTTTATGTTTAATCATTAGCAATATTTAACTTTTTACAATATTTAATACATATTTACACTTTAATTATTAAAATACACAACACATTTTACATGAAAAGGTTTTTGTAATATATTTTATATTAACTACAATAAACTTTATTGAATTAAGAAATAATTATAAACTCATAAATGTATTAAATCGACTGATAAAAGATATTTTAGACTATATGATTCATTTTTTATTTATACATCATAAAATGTGGATATCATAAATATTTTAACGAAGTGTTTGTCTGATATCATATTTTACACATTTTATCATTTCACATAAGAATTTCACAGTTTGAAAAAATACATGTACATTTATGTATTTGCGATATATATCAGTTAATATACAGCATATTAAATAATATTAATAAATAATTAACAGTTGCTATAGAGTGATAGTTATTACAAAAAAAACTTACATTAATATTTTATGAGCAATGTATTCAGGAATTTTCGTTATGATATCGAATCTAATATCTTTTTTGTGCATATTTAAAAATATTTGAATAACCATGAAGTACACTGAACACACTTTCGCTAAACACTACACTGAAGCAGTACATGAATAATATCTTTATACCTGTTGAACAAAAATTATCTTCTTAAATGACTATTGGTCTTTATATTAAGTGATTTTAAACCCTTGTAAGGAATGACCTCATATTTAAGTGTAAACAGTAAATAAAGGGGAATATTAAATTACGTTATAACGGCTAGTTTTATTTGCAGAATGATTATAATACGTCTGAAGATTTTCTATTTGCAAATAATCATAGTTAAAAATTCGTCATATTTTTAATATTTATTTATATATGTATATATATATATATATATATACATACACACCCACACAGTCATTCATATAAATGTGTGATTGTGTGTTTTAATACAAAGATTAAACGGTTTCTTTCAAAGTAGTTTCATTTCACCCAAACACATGTCTTAACAATCCTACTTTTATTGGAAACGTTCTTTGACGTTTGATTAAAAAATATCGTCAAGATTCTTCGACTTCTCTTCTGAATGAGATCGTAGTCTTTACACGAATTTCCTTCGGTTCGAATAGTTTGTCATTAGTTGCTGTTATACAATAAAGATATCTAAGTAAAATCACATTCTTACTGAATTGTTTATTTGCTATATAAACAATGATTCACATGTTAGTTTATTGAGTGTATACATGAAATTTGTTGTAGTTTATTTATTAAGGTTTATATCAAAAATGTAGGATTTTAGTTCAATATTAAACAAATTAGATTTTTTTCATTTCTACTTTATGGTTTTAATAAACGTTTATTTTATATACGAGTAATTATGGATAATTAATTTAATAATAAAATGAAGAACATTATATTTTAAATATTTAAGTACTGCAATTTATTTGGTTTTGTTATTTTAACTTTTCAACTTGATTTAATCGTATCACTATCTAGAAAAACGTGTATTTTCTTTATAACCAATTATTTAAAATACAAAACGAGTGACGTACTTTACACTTATTACATTTCATTCCTTTACCGTTTAAAGTCTTTGAACAATTTATATTTAGGATTTAATAATCTTGTCTGTAAATGTCAAGTATTAATATAGACACACACAAACTAACTGTAATGCGTTAATAAATGATTCAATCACTATTTTTGCATTGTCATTAATATAATAGAATTATGATTCAAATTTTCATTAATTTGCATTGAAATGTTTACATGGAATAATTTAATTACGCACCTTTTATCAGATATTGAAGCATTTCATGATTAATTACTGGTATTTGTAAAATAGAATACTTTCTAAATATTTATTTTTAAAGCGTAATTATAGATTTAATATATATATATATATATATATATATATATATATATATATATATAAAACTGTTTATAAAATTACACCTTTACACACACACATTGATTTTTTGGTATTGAAATTGACTCGATATTTGTAACGTAATTAGTAGCTGTGTTCATTTGATATTTTATAATGAAAATGTTAAAATTACTTCAGCTTGTTTCAAGTCCTTATATTTGTATTTCTCAGAGGAATGAAATAATATACACTAGAGATGAACATGAAATGTACCTAGTAGATTAGAGTACGTGCACTTCTTAAAATAACAGATATACAACTTGAAATTGTTGCTTAAAAATGCAGAATGCCTGGGAGTTCTCAATTATGTAAGCTATGGAGTTAGAGTGCTTTTCGGCGAAACTACTCGTAATACCTGACACACAATTTTTACACATGTAAAGTTTATGAATACATAAATCCATCCACTCAAACATACACAAATTTTATATATATATATATATATATATATTTATATATATATATATTTATATATATATATTCTTATTAGGTTAACCAGCAGACAATCAATAAAGAAAAAAAACTATTAGAATAACATTAAAAAAAAAAACTGTAAACATAAAGAATAAATAAGAAGCATTGGATAACACATTTAATGATATTTAATCAATGTGCAGTACTAATTTATTTTAATAAATAGCTAATGTTAATTTAATTAAAATGCATTTCCAACCTTTAGTAATCATTATAATATATATATATATATATATATGTACACATATATATACAATGATAAATATATATATATATATATATATATATATATATATATATATATATATATATATATAATTATCGTTATACAAAATCATAATTTGTGTAGCTAAAAAAATGATATTTTGAGTTTGTCCAATTTTATATTATCAATATAACAAACAATAAGAGTAAAATACAAAGATTAAGAAATAATCAAAATAAATTGTAGAACTCCTTAAATACTTTATTGTATTTTCTTACTTTTCCAATATAACTTTCAGTGCTAAAATTGATTAATTTTTTGTAGTAATAGATTGATTTTGGAATCTGATTATCTCGGAACTATTAATTTTGGGCTATGTCTGTGTTATTTAAGTATGATAAAATGTGGATATATATATATATATATATATATATATATATATATATATATATATATTTATTTGACTAGACACTGATTAGAGATATTTATCGGAATTGGTATTTAAAAACTGTGCTCATATTTTTATAGCAGGCAATTTTTCTTGTACGGCAAACAAGACTACTACTTTATTACAAATTTCGTTTCGGATTAAATCTATAAGTATTTCTATAGTACTATAATCTGGAATTGACATTATGGCCGCTTTAAACGTCGATATATGTCCGCCATATATCCCTTATCTCAATCGTTGTGATTACTTTTTATGGAGATTTCTCGAAGATAATATGTGTATGGTAACAGTGTAGTAACATATACAAGAAATTAGGATAATTGCGTGATATATCGATTAGAGATTTGATGAACGGAAAGAGATGAAATTGCATTAGCTTGAAGAGTAAAAAAATCGTACAGATAAATATATTTATATATTAAAAAGATAATGAAAAAGAGTGTTCTATATATAAATTAATTCAGATGATTATTATTTTAGAAATATTTCATTAAAATATTTATGTACACTATTAAGATTTACTAGTAATTGAAATTATTGGTATATGGAATTTTATTAAATACATGAAAGGAGTTATAATTAAAACTTTCAAGTTATTAAATAGTTTTATTTATTTTTCAAGAAATAGTAATAATAGGCAGTCGCTTTTGGAAATCAATATTAATTCGTTTCCGAGAATAATCTTTAAACATTGGTCTTTTAATTTCGATTCAGATATTTCAAATACTATATATATATATATATATAATATAATTTAATTTTATCAAATAAATTGATAAAACGTTTTATGATTTTTCTAACAGTTTGTAAATATGTAGTGTTCTCTCTTTTATTTATGGTTCATTCATAAATAAATAAGACATCATTCCATCAGTTTTCTTTCTTACATAAATACTTTAAGTTAAAATTACGTTTTTTATTTAATTTACAGGTTTAACTAATCAGCTGAATTAAAATAATCTTTTATATGAAATTACAAGGAGAATAGCATTGCAAAATTTATCTTATATTTGTAAATAAGTACATGTAAATTTATTTATCAGAATTTTGCGTTATGAAAATATTTATTTTTTTGTAAAATATTTCTAAGGTATAGTAAATAAATACATTATTGATATATGTAATATATATATATATATATATATGAATAGATATTAAATTCATATTGGTGGTCAAACTAATTACATCAAAGGGTTCACACACATACTCAGTGTTATCTAAACTCTTATTAAGCAAACGAGCTTAATGACAAGTACATATAACACTGATAAACGAGACACGACATGAGCGCTACATAAAGTTCTTTTGAAAATCATCAATTTCGCATAAGTTAAAATAATAATCCTTTCCAAGGCGGGATAAATCGAGCGTGTAATATGTACCCGAAATAAGGACTTTAAAATAAAATGTCTCCATTGTACCGTCGCTCTGTTCTGTCGTCGGATGAGCGGTCGACTAGTGGGGTATTTACAAGCGGTCGACGAAAAGTTTACAGTAAGGTGTGTATGTGTGTATGGCAACGTAGTATCCATATATATATATATATATATATATATATATATATATATATATATATATATACGGTGACATTATTTGCCAACGAGATTAATTAGGTGAACCCTGTAAGGTTCCTGAATTTATGACGCGTATTAAACAATGAGGTAGACTGCATAACGACAACACGCTGTGTATCTCGACTAAAATGTAATGATCGCACCGGGGACGCATTAGCCTTGTTGCGCACAGAATTTGATTTTCCTGTGTGACAGGAGCGCATATATAAGGCAAAGAATCTACTAAATACTTTTTTTATGTAAAGCGTAAATGGATTTATTTTAAAATCAATCGATTTGTATTAAAAGTACTTACAATCGTTTCGAGGTATTAAAATTTTAAACATTGCAGTCAATCAAATATTTTATTACTTTTCAGCACTATTTTATTTTTATATCTTTTAACTAAATTGCATTTGTAAATGAGTATTTGTTCATTTCGATTGGTAATGTAAATTGCAGTTATTTTGAAAACTGCAATCTCAAGTTTAATGTTATTTGAATGAGTTTATTTACTAATTGCACGGGAATTAACTCTATTGTATTCAGTAATGTAGTTATGTAAATGTAGAACTGAAAATAGCAATGTCTTTCATTTTCGAAACCGTTATATATATAATAGAACGTAAAAGTAGTGTATAATACAAATAAATGTTCAATCTTTTCTGATTTGCCAGAATAATTATTTTCTAATAAAAAAGTTTATTTATATATTTTTTTATTTTTGAATATCAACTCTTGTACTAAACTATAATATCAGGGAACGTATTTTTAGTTGAATTAGTATTATAATTTAAATTAACAACATACTCTGTAAATATATAGTCTAAAAATAAATTTTACACCGTCCCTGACCCAAGAGTTAGCATGAACTCACTGACTTTGTATGAAATTACCTGTTTTCCATATTTTATGTCCATTGACAATAATGCAACCGGAAAAAGAAACAGAAAATACAGCGTGACGAAATGTACGTTTCACTGTCTCTTTCATTCTAATACATTTCAACAGATGATCTTGTTATAATTCCGTTGAACCGTCTATGCACACATAAAAGAAGGTGAAATGTTACTATTTAGCAATATGAAATTTTGAATAAATTGTTATAACTATTTATGATAAATATACATTTCATTATTTCATAATACTTATTACAGTTTCATGACTACAGTGTTAATTTTAACGCACATATCTTACACATAAATACACACATACATACACACACACACACACACACACACACATATATATATATATATATATATATATATATATATATATATTGGTTGGTTTATGTTGTGCCATTGAAATATTAATAAATTGAAAATATTTGATATTTGAATTTCATAATTATTTTATAAAATTCTAACTTTAATTATATTTATTAGATATAAAAAAAATTGAGTATGTTATTTTAACACAGTTCGTATATTTAACGCAATTATTCAAATATATTTCATTTTTCTCTATTATACAGAAACAAAAATAAATGGGGATGAAATAATTGTTTCAATTTGGAATTTAAATGAAAATATTTCAGTGACTTTATGAATCTGATAGACAAATGTCAATAGATAAAAGATTGTTAAGAGAAAATAAATTGTTAATATTTGAAGGAAAATATTTTAGTTCTATGAAATTCATTTGAGAGATAGCTCCAACTTTCAAACTTTCAGCAATAGTAAATAATGGAGATTCATTAAACAGTTTTACATTAAAAATAATTTATATTGTAAAATATAAATAATAGTTGTTAAATCGTTATATATTATTATATAGTTGTATTGATTTCTAAATTGTACATTTAAAATAATTACTTTTAATTTCGTTTTAAAAACAGATTTGAATCATTGCATATTTTATATTGAAACTATATATATATATATATATATATATATGAATTATTATTTATATTTAAACAATATATCAAATTCAATTTTAAATCGAATGAAATTTTAATAAGAAATGAAATCTATTCAATACCAACTGATGTCCAGTGAACTTAATTTTTCTAATTAATGTATTTATTTATATCTATTAAACTTTTTAAACATAAATTAAAAAAAATGTCCCGACAAAATCAGTATAAAACAAAATGAAGCGTTGTGCAATCAGTTCATTTTCTGTAGCATTCAAATTCGTAAAAAAGGAACTAATTTCGTTTAAACATGATGTACATCTGCACAGGTCAGCAGCAGTCTCGTATAACGAATGAAGCCATGTTGTTGAAAAGGGTACAGTGGAAATAGCACGGACTGTGAATATTGTATAATGTACAGTTAGATTTCAATGAATTACCTAGTACTTAATCTTTCCTCTGCGATTCTACTTTTTTATTCAATATGTTATCTACAATTAGTTATTTGTTTTTGTTTCATTTATATTTTAATTTTGTTTACCAACTTTGTTGTTTCGGTTCTTTATTAATACGATGATAAGTTGAAAACCCCTACTTATTTTTATTTTCAAATTAATACAAGTAAAAGAATGTTTATCTGCTTTGAGATTTGTTTTCAGTTTCTCTATTCTCACATTCAATTTTTTATGATTTGTTATATCGCAATGATATTAATATTCTGATATTTAATTAAGTTTTATATTTTTAAACGTATTTTAAAAATTTAAAACTATCCTAAAATATGAGATTGAGTATATCGTAAAGACTTTATTTGAAATTATTGAATAGGAATATCGGATGAGTGAATATGTATATTTTTATGTTTGATTTATTGATTGATGAGATAAAGATGTATTATTTTTATCTAAATAAAGCCTTTATATAAAATTATTAACTTATACATACATTTAAAGTATGCAAAAAATAAACCACAAATAAAAAACGGAATGCACGTTTAGCGTAAATAAAAATGTTACTTTTTTGCATCGCAGAGTTATATCAAATAAAAAATTATACATTCAACTGACCCCAAACCATGAAAACTGTTCGGCAATGAATTTTCAACGAATCGTAATATAATCGTGCGCAGGGATATTATTGAATAAATATGTGAAAAATGAATGTGTTGCATGGAAATTCGTTCATCCATAATCAGCAATACTAAATATCAGACAACGACAATGCTCGAATAATTCCAATATTCAATTAAGAGTCGTGTGCGCTGATGTCGGACGTTCATGGACGGCATCGTTACAGCCGTTACATGGCCGCGGGGTGTACCTAACGAATCGTTTAATGAGGTCGCGGAATAACTCGCTGTAATTGCTCGTTGTCGACTACTGGAATATTCACACGAGCCACTGTCTTTTACAACACAATCATGTATATACTTGAATGTACATGTATTTCGTACAAAAGTTAGAAATATCCATATATGACATCACTATTGTATTCTATTTTTTTTTTCAAAAAAATAATAAAATAAAAAAAATATTTGCATTGTTGGAATACTGTCTATGTATTTTTTTTATTTATTTGTTGAACTATTTTTACGTATTTAAACTTGATCATGGAAGTAGAAATCTTATTCATTTAATGTGAGCTTTAATAGCACAAACACTATTTAGAGCCAAGTAAAGAAGGTAAAAAAACATTAAAGTTGTCTTTTCAATGCACTAGCTTTTGAATTCGATTTTTGAAAATTAAAAAATAATTAATTTACTATCCAGTTAGATTGAGAAAACTATCAAGTTTTTCTTATAATTAACTAGTCAGAAGGTATTTTATTTATGTTTTTATTATATAGTAAAAATAATTGTTTGGAAGAACTAAAAAATAATTTAAAAACATTTATCTGAACTCTAAGGAAATCAGATTAATTATTCAGTAAGTAAAATTCAAAATTCTTGTCGATACCATTAATAAAAAGTCAATTAGTGAACGTTCATTGTACATTGCTTTTGAAACTATATGTAAACATGTATTTATATGCTTTTTAAATTTTGTACGTTTGTATATTTAGCAAATTGTGTATTTATGTCAATTTCTAATGATGTTTTCTGTCCAAATATTACTAGTGCTAATTGGTGTATGTGGGTCGAATAATATGTGATGTTTGAAATGATGACAATACGCGTGAGTATGTTCAGTTCATAATACAATAATTTTCCGACTGAATTATTTTAATCATAATATATTATAGCATCGGTACTTTTGCCGATCCGACTAAAAATGGTTCCGTATCCATTGGAAATTCAAATGGAGTTTATAATCAAATTCGAAAATATAGTAGTTAATTACTGCGAACGCAAGCGCTTGCTCAGCTCCAATTATTTATTGGTAGCTAAATTCGAAACTGGGTTATTTTGTTTGCCAGCCAAATAATTGCATGTTAATAGAACAACGTGAGTGCACTAGTATAACATGGTAAATTAGATTGGTTACTAGATTTTATACGAGTAACGTAGTGTGTATTATGTTGCATGCAACGCGAATTGTACGGTTCAGGTAATTTAGATTTGTTTTCAATAAAGTTTGAATTAAAATTTTACACCGGCTGTCCCTTTTTATTTCCATTTATTTCCCTCAGTTGTGTAAATACAGTCGTAATAAACGTTTATAAAATGGTTTCGAAGCTTGTTTTTATTGTTTACTAAGTACTAAGAGCGTTAATTAAATGCAGAACAGTGTGGGATTTTTTTTCACTCTATGAAATTTACACTGCATGAATATAATTTTTCAGTCGATAAGCAAACACTGTAGTAATTGTATATATTAGGGTATATATATATATATAATACTATAATATATAATTATTAAATATTAGGTAATATACAATAAAGAATTATATTTCAATTTCTGTAATAATATAAACAAATATTTAATGAATTCATTTTTTCATTGATTTTTGATACTAGTAGAGAATGTATTATCTTTTTACTGTTAATAATACTCTTATGCGGAGCAAAAATTTTACATATATATATGTTTAGATAAATGTAAGTTCTTTTTGAAAAGTTATGAAATATTTTATAAATCTTTTTCATTCTTTGAAGTCAACTAGAAGTGTAACAAAGAAAGGAATATTTATTAAAAATACTAGAGTTAGGAGACGATTTAAAGGATAATACAAAGATAAATTTAATTATCTTTTAAAGGTAAATCTTTAAATGATTTAAAGTCTCCTTTTGATTAAATACAATATAATAACGTAATTAGTTTTTATGTACAAAGAAATTAAAAAAAAGCCTTTAACATATATTACACATTCCTTTAAATGTATTTTATTAAAATTGAAATCTACAATAACTTTTAAAATTTATTATTTTCATTATTGCATGTAATATGTAATCGTTATTGATTTTATACGCTTGTTACTCTTGAACTGACCTAAAAATTCTCATAAATTTTCTACTTAAGATTACCTTTAGGGATCTAAAATTGCTTTTGCATTTAACGAGCTAGCATTTCCATATCACCGCTGTTTTCAACCCGTTCAGAACTGTTATTATCTATCCTATTTGCTGTATAAAACATAATGCATCTATCGATTTTCTTAAGCCTCGTATCGTCTCTAATACACACATACAAGCTATATATGTATGTAGGTATGTATATATTTATACATACCTATAGTAATAAAATTCTTTTAGTAACTATACCATCATCAAATCGTACTAGTTGTATCATAAAGGTCGCGGCGTGATAGCTTTTAAGAGCAAAGTTGCTCGTTCAAACAGTATTGCGTGAGATTTAATATTGTGTTCTGTAAACGGACCATCTGAGGGTGGGCCATAAATATATATTACTCGTGTCGAACGTGCACGGCCACTATATAACTTTGATTCGCCGAAGACGTTATTGTATACCGGGGACCGGTCATCGCCGGAAGACGGTTAACATCACTCTCGAATCAATTTCCTGTTTCGTACAGATTTAATACTTTTATGCGATAACATTTTATAGGTCTGATTTCTTTGATACCTCTCTACATCTACCTGATCCTCTATTAGAAAAATCTACGTCTTATATCGGGTCCATATAACGTTGTTTTTTATTAGATCATATGAACGTAAAAAAAACGTACCTGAAATGAAAACGCACCCTCAGAGTATGACTCCCCATACATATGTATGTATCTATCTATCTAGCTATATATATATATATAGATATATATATATATATATATATATATATATATATATATATATATATATATATATATATAAGTATGCATAAGAATTGTCCTTAATAAAAAGTTTACATTTTATATTTTTTATTATATCGATAAAACATATTTTTTATTAAGTACATACGAATAAATTTCCTTATGTAATCAGTATTCAAAAGTAATATTATATACATTCTGATACAAAGAATAATCTATAATTAATATTAAAAACTAACCAATGAAACCACATAGGCACTGAAATATCACATATGCACCGAAATTATCTAAAAATTAATACTTATTGAAAAATTAATAGGTCAATAACATTATCAAGGTCTGAAAAGTATGTTATTTGAATGCCACAAGAATTTATCGGTGGGGAAATTGTATTGTTTAGCAATATTTTCAACGAGAGTCTTTTCGACAATTTTATTTATAATCGGTTAAGGTTAATATCATTTATTATATGTAAGCAATTAGTAAGTAAGAAAGTAAATCTGTTATATTTATATAAATTAATGTAATATTTAATGTTTTTTCATATAACATGCACGATGTAAGTCGATTATTGTATCAAAAGGAGTTTGTGTTAAATAAAATCATTATCTTCTTCAAATAATAAGCTGAATCTATGTTCTCTTAAACATGTAAGTGGAACAAAGATGGCTACAGTAGACACAACAATTAAAGTCTAGTTTTCACGTAGAATCGATTTCATAACCCGGTACGTTGTAGTTTTAATGGGTAGGTAATTGTGAACAAGCAAAGTCGTTTTCTATAATATAGTCAGCGTCATGGATGAGGATGAACTTTATAACACTGCTTTGCTATCACATAACAATGAGAAACCAATACCGGAAGACTTTATTCAGATAAACTTCGAATTCATGCAATCAATTCAATTTATTTTTGTTCTTAATTAAAATGTTTGTTTTGTATTTCGTAATTACTCTTTTTAACAAAACCAGAGTCGGATTGCTTCGACCTGTTTTTGTCGACGCCGTGTTCATTCTAATTATCTTCACAATCGGTTTTCTTATGTACGAATATACTCATTCATAAATGTATCCAATATGTAAATTCGTTATTTATTATTCAATTATAATGAATAATAAATTTAACTATTCAAAATTTAAATTATAGTGATTTTATATTCACTGTACTGTACACAATGTTCCATGAATTTAATTTATTTTTTTTTCAAACTGAATCTAGTCTTCTCTATACATTTGCATGTATAGAAATTGTTAGAAAAATTTTAATATATATTTTTTTATATTATAGAGTAGTTTTTAAATATTAATATACTTATTCACACTTTTTATTAGTTTTAAAACTAATAAAAAGAAATTAATTTGAATTAGTTTTAAGCAATAAATTGCAATAAAAGAGTTGTATTGATCTAAATAAATCTGTATTAAACTTTCACTGCAATCTGTAAAATTGTGTTCAATTAAGCCTTAATTGTAAATAACCAATACTCCACATTAAAGTTTGTCTTGACGGTAGATTTAAATACAAAAATTCCAAAGTACAGAACTGAATATCGGTCGCAATGGATGAGCGGAGACGTGCGGAAAGGTCGTTCGGAAGGCCGTTGTACTGTGTAGCGTTACTGTTTTTATTGTTGTTACGTGTTAAAATCTTTATTGTAATTTAGAGGACGTATTTATTTATGATGCACGTGACGGAGGGAACAAGAAACGTTTGCGCTTCAATTAACGTATGAAATTAACGATCTGCGATTATTAAACGAATTATGCGATCGAATTAAATTCGAGTTGAATTTATTTATTTATGTATCGTTCCAAAATAATGTAATTAAGATAAATCAATTCGACTGTAATTAGTAAAAATGTTTATGAGTCGAAGCGAAAAGTCATATCTTAATTATCAAATGCAATTTAATTTCGTGCTCTGGAATTTACCGTGGAACATAACATTTAATTACAACGATTTATACGCTACTTTCGATATAAATATCCGTATAAAATATCATTTTATATTAACAAATTTGTGTGTATACAATTGTGCATATACGTTTCGAGTCAGTTATAATTATTTTTTAATTTGTTTCTGTATTCAGATATTTTGGAAGATTCGCCAATAAGAAAAACAATATATTTTCATTATATATTATTTATGACAGTTACATATGTACATATTATATCAATGTTGTCATTTTGACAGTTATTTTTCTAAAGGTATACGATTTATTTATATATATATATATATATATATATATATATATATATATATATATATATATATAATATTTTGAAAGAATATTGCCAGAAAAAAAACTTTTATCTAATTTACAAATGTGACATTTGTTATTAGTTTCATATTGGGAAACTAGTGTATATATATATATATATATATATATATATATATATATATATATATATATATATATATATCTGTGTGTGTAACAAATATATTTTTTAACAGCGTTGACATTCGAGTTATCTCTAGACCATGTGAAATTGATGTAAGAATGAAAATAACGTAGACATCTTGACTTTCAGATAGAACTTATAAGAATGCTGATAGCAAAAAGAGAATAAAAAACTAAGAAAACTGTTGTTATTATAATGTGATATGGACACGAGTATGCAAATAAGAAATATAGTATTTTTGAAAACTATATATATATATATATACATGTATGAGAATGTTAGATTTACATATATATCACAAACATATGTATATAAACTAGACGTTCAACGAAGTGAAGTACGTTAAACTTATGATTCTGGCGAGTTACAATAACAAAGCATACACACTTATTGTACACATATAACAAACAGTATGGTGACATATCAAGTGAAGGATAGATAGATATAGAATTATAAAAGCACGAAAGACAAATGTATATAACTTGTACACCACTACAAATTTGCAACCGTGTTTTGAAAGTTCTTCAGTGTAAAAAGTTTTGCACTACGTTGAGAAGACGACACTCTGGTACTTCAATTGTAGACTAGACAAAAATAAGTGTATGTTAAAGTATATATATATATATATATATATATATTACGTATTTTTTAAAAAATGTATTAAATAAATATGCTAATAAGTCTTATGTAATTTTTCAGGAAAATTGTATTTAGTTAACTAAGTTAATTTGGACAAGAATAATCAAATAATTCACTTATAATTTAAAAATACTTAATTTTCTCAATTATTTTTTTAATGTGAATATTATGTAAAAGTGATATAAAAAATGATAAACTAAGTGAGAAAAATAGAAATCAATTTAATGAAAAGTTACGATTTAAATAAATTATTTTTTTTAAACTTATATGGCTTTTTTTGTTTAAAAAAATGCTGTAAATCATGTAATTGCTTTCATTTTTCACATCGTTTTGAAATAATAATAATCATATCTTTTACTCATTTCTACAAAAAAACAGTTAATTCAAAATAAAGATACGATACATATTTTTGTACATAAAACTTTTTTGTTTAATGCTTTATCAAACTTTATGTTCATTTAATACTCGTAGTACAATTTAGAGACATTCTACTTGAATTGATTACTTAGGAGTTTGGTGTATTAGATCTACGTCAAAATGTTTTCAGTAGCTTCGATTTGTTGTTCATAATGATTGATTACTTGTCTTTAATTGAGAGTAATTTTAGATATATGTTTACATGCTAAGGTTATCTGCATATAAAACAATCTTAAAGCCAAACATATCTTTACATTAAAAGATTAAATGAAAATTTACATTTTACAAAAGTTACCAGTTTTTATAAAATTTGTATGTGTAACCATGTGTATATGTATTTATATGAATCATAAGACGTTTCGAAGATAAAAATAGAATTTAAAAAAAATTATTTTGTTTATTCAAAAAAATATATATAATATTTCTATGTAAAATAATGTTTCCAGATTATGTTTATCCTTTATGAATTATGTTATGTAGTTTTTTTTCTACGTTATCCATTTGAAAATCATATTTGTTCAACTCAATCCATGCATGTTCGTGTATTTACTGTTTGTTTTTGCTTTCGTAATATGAAAAAACGCACATTCATATAGAACAAATTATTTATAAAAATACATGTAACATTCGTTTAACGTATTAACAGAATAGACATTCATTTATATGAAAAAAATAATGTAATTCAATTACTTTCATACAGGGTTGTTGCTTTTATGTGTTCCACTAAATAAATATTTTTGTTATGTACTTATATATATATATATGTATGTATGTATATGTATATATGTATTCGTTTTCATTTACTTGTGCTAAATTTTACTGAGTTGTATTTTTTGCTAAATATGTATTTTAGGATAAAAGGTTTTTCCTCATAAATAAATCGATTGTGACAAGTTCTTTCAATGAATGTCATGTATGTTTATATATATATATATATATATATATATATATATATATATATATATATAATCAATCTAAAAATTATTAATAATTATTAAAATATAATTAGAGATTATTTTCTATTTAATTTATAATATTCGTCGAGTTATTTGTATACTTTGAGATCAATACAAATCAAGATGTGATCAAGATGTGATACCATGAAAATAAATTAAAATAAATTACATTTTTGTACAGTGAAGTATGTATAGATTTTTCAGGATTATTGTTTTTTTTTCTATTTCACTCATTAAATTTTATGTAGATGATGTACTTAAATAGCATACTACTATAATTTTATACTATTCGTAGAAAAAGACTCGTACAATTTAAATTCTATTACAAAAGCTTTTAAGTGATATCCGTTTCATTTTATTTTCCGTTTTCTTTTACAATCTATTCCAAGTTTGTTGCTAGAAAGGTGAGTAGATAGTAGAAGATTCATACGTTATTTACTATGTTCAGAGATCTGTAAATTAGTTAGTGGATTCAAAGTTTCAAGTAGTAGAGTAAAGTAACCCAAATTATTCACAAAATCATTTATTTGAGAATGTATTATTCAAGTATGTGGTTTTCGAACTTTACGTATCGGTCTCTAGTTAGTTTCTAAAATCATGAACAAGTTCCTGTTTTATTTAAATATTATCTCAAGTTACTAGCTGTACTTACTATATTTTATAAATAATATAATACAGTGTTTATTTATAAACATGTATATCTGAACTATTGTTATTACTTATATTTTAGCTTAAAACAAAAACTGTTTTGATTTAAGTTTAGTGTTTAATATGAGGCATTTTGTATGAATTTATAGAATAGTAGCAGTGACAAAGATTAAGGTTGTTTATGCAGTTTAGGCTCTACAAATTTTTTATTTTAAGTTAAATCGTACTGTTTTATTATACTTTAGTTTTCGAAAGAAATCTTTTACAATCCAAAACAATAATATGAAATCATTTGGCTAGAACATCCAAAAATAATCCACCAATAAAAAAATAAATACTCATATTGAGATATTTGTCGTTTATTACTAAATTAGAAAATCAGCATTAAAGAAATTAAAATTTATCATTTATTTAGAGCGATAATTGACCGTTTTTTTTTAAAAATAGTTTGTATATTTTTTACTATAAATATTGTGAATTGAAATTAATTATTTTTTATGAATTTAACGTGTTAGTTTCTTCTTTTTTGATTATACAAATACTTTAATGAGAAAATCACTAAACTTTTCGATATAACAGCAGTTGAGGAAAATATATAAATCTAAGCTTTTTCATTACTTGCTCGTACTTCTAGCACTGAATGAGTTGAACGGGGACATTCACTTATTGTTAGTTTTTCTATTTCTTGAAAAATTATTAAATAGCGTGGGAATCATGACCCTCGTTCTAGAGTATATAAATTCTCTTAAATAATTATAAGTACTGAAACTATTCTATATATATATATATATAAGGTTGGTGCATAATTAACGATTGTTATTTTATTCTAAATTTATTCAATAATAAAACCATAAAGTACATTCAAAACATGTTTAAACGGTCATTCTGGAGTATAATCGCCGTCTACTTCAATATCTACTTTTCATTTGCTTAACAAACGATCGATTCTACGGGTAAAAAAGTCATGTTTTTTGGAAGCGATCCACGCTTTGATATCGGCTACAAGTTCATCCAAATCACCGTAAACTTTGTCCATCTGCCAATTTTTGAACGAGCGATTAACGTGGCAGTCTGTAGATGCTTCGGTGGGAGATTATAGCGGGTGCTCGAGCAAGTCCCACTCCTTGTCCTTGATAGAATGCACGACTCGACCTTTGATATGTAGTCGGGCGTTTGTTCAAGAAAGGGATTTTGCTCATTTCTCTAAATTTGCGGACTTTGAATTTTTGTCGTCGGTGTGCTTGTCAGGAACCCATTCAGTTATTTTCCATACCTTATTGAGTTTTTTGAGGCACCTGATTACCTTTGAATGGTCGACAATGAATTGTTCGAGCAGCATTCTTATTATGAAACTTTCGTCTTCTTCCACGAAGATCTGAATAGCATGATTATTAAAATCAGATCACCTTTTCCTTCCTTATATTTTAAGCTTGTATCGCTGGATTTGCAACAATTGAATCATTTTCGAACTTGACTTTCACCGATCGTTCCTTCACCAAGGAGTTCCTTTAGATAGCGAAATGACTGCTGCAGTCCATCCTTTTTAGAAGTTATAAAGCATGATATGACGAATATGAAGGTGGTTATCGACAGGCATTATTAGTAACTAAATAGTAAGGAATATATTAGCAGAGAAAAATGATACAAAATGTGATAAATTTGACAGATTCGAAGGGCTTGGGCAAAACGATCGTTAATTATGCAAAAAACCTAATATGTGTATGTGTGTGTGAGTGAGTCTGTTTAAATAAACAAATAACTTCCAAATAACAGTTGTAACTTTATCAATATTCGACGCCGCGTTCGAACTGTACAATATGTCAGATATTTTCCCTTTTGTACATTTCTATAATATATCACACTACGAATGAATGAATGCATATCGTATGCATGTATCGGATATGAATAAATTCTGATCCAACAAACAAGTCTGAAGACGTCACATGAAGCTAGTTGGATGCACGGAGTGTAGTTCGTATAAGTGGTGTGCGCTCGTCGGCGTTGTACATTGCGTCGTTCATCACAATGTGTGTAGACTGTGTGTGATTTATTGCTTGCGCTCCTTTTAATTCGGCTGAAATCTTCACAAGTTGCATTTGGTTATATAGGGCACGTAACGTTTCGATTTTTCTCTCGTCCGCATCATTTATATTACTTTGTAACGTTTATGATGGCGATTTAACATTTCGTCGACGATGATTTATCTAAATTTGTTGAGTACCGTTTATATAGTATTCATAACTACTTTTAATATAGGTTTTTTTTGTTCGAGTATATACAGATTGTCAAACACATGACACGGTTATTAACTCTTGTATTATTTTATCAACAAAAATTTTACCTATTATCGTCTATAATTATTATTGTTTTTTTTTTTTCAAAAAAAAAATATATGGATTGAAATACAAAATATTGTTTGGAAAATAATAACACAATATCTTATTTTACTTCAGTTTAGCCATTCAAAAATGCATGTATTTTCTTAATTCTTCATTTAAATATTTGCCTTAGATCAAGATCTTGTACAATATTTTAAACATCCCTCTATAAGACTATTATGTTAATTTTTAATAAAAATATATCTATACAAAAGAAAAAATAATTTTAAACATTATTTTTAACTTACATCTAGAACATTTCTTGTATGTGAGAACATATGTATATTTATCTTTGTAATTAAACAAACATATACACCTTTTTCATGTTAACTGTACTCCTGAGAATCATAGTCACATGTTCAACGCCTGCAATACATATATAACATCTTTACGTTTTCTATATAAACCATTTTCGCATGCAAACTTTAATAAAGTTGATATCTATTATAAAGGAATGCGGTTTCACGACAATAATGTTACTTTATAACTTCATCCAACGTTTTACTAGTTTTCATTTAAGTTCTATGAAGCAATTTTAATTGCATATAACTTCAGTGTTGATAAATATTTAAGAAAAGTGATTTTCAAACATTCTTATATACATATTATATATATATATATATATATATATATATATATATATATGTCACACAAATTCGAATAAGTATAATTTTTGATTGAAAGATACAAAGGAGATATGTATTTTTTAAAAAAATAAGAAGTTTATGAGCATTTAAAGAAAACTATTCAATGTTTTTTTTGTCCTTATTTAAACAAAAAAAAAAAACGAATAAATGTGTACACATACAGATACTTCCTGTATGTACGTAAACTATAGTTAATAAATATATGTGTATAACATTTTATTTTAGAAAATTTTATGGAAAACTTATGCCATAAATAACATAAAACGTTCAAAGGTAAAATATCATAAAATATTTTATATACTTTGTAGGTAGCTAGCTATATGTATGTAGCTACTGTACAAAGCCATTTGTCCTTTAGTTGTTCGCCGTCGATATGAAATTGCAATATTAGAGAACGTCTGTTTTTCATACAAGTTTCCTTTGTTCTGCATGTTTTTCTATCAGTTTCTTTTTATTTTCAGCGTATGATCTTTTATTCTCGATTTTCTAAAATTCAACCACTGTGTAATATGTTTGAAAACGTTTTATTTTTCATCATTGTACAGTTTGTTTGCTATTAAATTTTAATTATAGTATGTTATAAAAGTAAACAACTTTTGATCAAACAAATTCAGTACATGTACAGAAAAGTAAATATTTAATTTTTTTTAAACCCTTTATTCAGTGATAAATATAGTCTGCACCAATAATAGGTATAATTATGAAACGTTGTAGAATGAAGTATTCATTTTTTATTATTTGTTGAATTGAACGAATGTTATTAAATTATTTGTATGTAATATTCTTGAACATATTTTTCACTTTAAGAACGTCTTTCATTTTAATTACTTTTAATTATATTTTAAAATAAATATATGTGAATTTTTATTACTAATACAGTTATCAATTTCTATTTATGTAAAAAATAGATTTGAATTGGAAAAAAATATCCTATAAGTGAACCTTTGTCAAGAAGTATTAAATGTTTAAACAATTCTTACCATATTCAGACGTAAAAAAACATTTTTATATTTTAACCAATCAGTAATTTGTATATTAAAAACTGCCATTCCATTTTAAAATGTTTTTATTATTAAATTAACATAATATAAATTTGACATCCTATTTAAAGTAACGGTATTAATTTTACTTGCATTCCAGTTTCTATATCTTCAGTTAGTTGGATCATTCTTTCAACTTAGATAATTCTTTTTTTATAAATAATTTAAAAGTTTTCATTGAATATCTCGTTTCTAAATAGCTCTGCCTATTCTTATTATTATCAGTTTGATAAAATAGATTTTAATTTGTAATATTTTATGAACTATATTTTAACATAAAAAGATTAATTTAATGTTTCCGTAAACATCTTGTGTGGAAAAATATGTGTATTAATGACAATATGAATAATATAATAGGGAATACATTAATTTGTTTTTAAGACAATAAAACTTTCTCTCTCTCTCTCTCTCTCTCTCTATATATATATATATATATATATATATATATATATATATATATATACTGAAAAAGTACATTCGGCAATAAATTTCTAACTAGACGATCTCATTATAATTCCGAAATGTCTTTAAAAAAATTCTTCACGTTCTCAATAAGAGCCTCGGGAGGATACGAACGTAATTAGGTCTAAGTTTGTTTCATCATAAAAGTACAAAATGAGAAAATATGCAAATAAGGGGCGCAAAGTAAAATTGTATGTAGTGGTGTTATTTCTAAAAACCGTCGTTGTTCGTATGTGTGTGAATGAGATAGGTGGATGCAGTGTCGTATTTTGTGGCTATCTTGTTCTCTTGGTTCGTTCATGCAACGTTGTGTTCTCTAACGGAAAATAATGTTTCTTAGTTTATATATATACATATATATATATATATATATATATATATATATATATATATATATATATATATATAAGTATAAACATAAAACTTATATTACCAAGAATCTTAGATGAGAAGCGTTTTGACCAAAAGTACTTCTCAGTTTTTATTTCTGTGTCGCACCTTATGCTATATCATTTTATTTATATTTTTGTAAAACTTAAATTTGTAGATACCCACACATACATACATACACGTGTGTATATATACACACATTTGTAGTATATTGATTGGGATTATATATAGTTGTATGTTCTAAAATAATTAAAGTTTATAAATTTTGTAACTTGTCTAGAAAGATTTATTATCGAACTTGTATGAAGAAGCTGAATCGCTTTATAACCCTAGATAACAGATCAATTTATTACCACGATCGGATATCCTTTAACTACGACTTGCGATAGAGTTGCAATCAGTTGGTTGATTACAAAGTGGTTCCAATTCTATGTGGGTTATTTACAGTACTTGCCATATTATGTGGGCTGTACAAAATTGAACACCAGACAAGTGGAATAGTCAATAGATTGGCCCGCGGAAGGATATATTTTCTTATATTAAATCCGTTTTTTATTTATTTTAATTTGCATATCTTTATTTATTGTTAAAGTATTTTAAAAGAATATAATTTTATGCTTATTTTTCTTTAATATGATTCATTTCACTGTATTTATATTAAAGATGCTTAAATTATATATTTTTTACTTTGTAAAATGATTATCACTTTTTTATATAAAGTTATTTTAAAATATTAAAGGTGTTCAAAAGGAATATATTATATTATTCTTTAGAATATATAACATGAAACAGTCAAAGAATAATATAGAAAAAGTTTTTAAAATAATTTCAATCAGTTATTAATTTATATTATTTTTTTTATTTTTAATTTATACACATTTATAACGAAATCTAGTTTTAAACCTTTGATAGATTGATTCTATGTTTTATTTTTCATTCTCCATATATATTTCTCAAATATGTTAAAGTATACTTGTTTTTGAGTAATAGTTATAATCATTTCATGAACCATAATGTACTTCTGTTTCACTAGAATTCATCACGATTTTCAATAAATCTTCAATTATCGACTTTACGTTTCTACTGATTGATTTATTGTAAACTTTACCAAGATTCGGTCAGTTTTTCATAGCGTGAAAGCATATATTTTAGTCTTGCTAAAACGTTTATACCCCTGTCTATTATGAACGGCTTATAAGTTTTCGTATTTATTATTTCCTTTATTGTTGCAGAAATAATACGAACATATCAATAATGAATGATTTTTTTATTTAAAATGATTTGTATTATTTATTTTTATATAATTTTATTTTTTTTGTATATTTTCATAAAATTTATTTAGCTTTTCGGGTTTTAAAAAATAAATGTTTCATTAAGTAAATTTTATTTTTCACTGAATCCAAGAATAAAGTTTAATATATTTAGAATTAGATTTTTTATAATCATTTTTATATCTAATTAAGTGATTTATTTGTTATATTTTAATCGTTATCTATTGATTTTAATGGTTAAAAATTATTTTTCTTCAGTATAAATATTCGAATATTTACAAAATTTGATATTTTTTTGTTATAAAATTATACATCCTTCATACAAATTGAATTAAATTCAATAGTGGAATTTAATCTATCGGAAATATGTGATTTCACAGTTTTCATAGATATATTTATATTTTGCATCTAGTTATTTATTTATTTGTCATTTATTTAATCATTATTTACATATATAATTATATTTTAAATAGTAAATCGAACGTAATGTGTGATAAAAACCATTTAGTATGAATTTATTGGACTGTTTAATAATTGTAAATTATTTTGAACCAAATTTGAAATGAAATCATTTTAAATGTAATTTATTGTTGTTTATCTAATCATCTTTTAATATGTTATTTTATTTTTGGAATTTATATGAATACAAAATAAATTAATGATTATTTAGTAGAATTGTATATATGTATATATATATATATATATATATATATATATATATATATATATATATATATATATATATGTATATATATATATATGTATGTGTGTGTGAATAAATTTTCCGTATTCATGTACAATAATTGTATGTTCAGATTTGTATGTAGATAAAACCACCACCTGTCAATCGGTAATTGGAAAAAAAATCATGAATGTTAATTACATTCCTATAAATATATATGTATATAGCATATTAAACACTATCCGCACGACGATCGCATTTACGATTGTACAAATGGGATCCCGGCAATAATTCCGTCGAGAGAGCGACATCAAAGCATCAATTATTTCGTTGAAATTACATAAAAAGCCATTAAGCGACAGTATTGGCCTGCGTTGCCGGTCGTATCTTATTGCAATTGTATCTCAGCGGTATTTCGTTCTGATGGAGCGCGTGAACATCATCTCGGAAGACTGCAAAGACCCCCGTAATCGCACGTTTCCCGATATGCTAGCTGACCATGTAATGACTTTTTCGCTAGATTGAACTGCATATTTCTTGCAGTGTCCAGCGCGTGGTTATTTTTGTTGCACTTGTATTTTTCGATAAGTTTTATATAGTAAAGTGCAGTTGGTTGAACCATGTGCAGCCATCGGTGATTTATAAAAGCAATCGATTCAGTATAGTGAAATGTTCTATCTCACGTTCACAGGCATCTCTCATTTTTTTTTTAAATCTCACATACATTTTTAAATTATTTTGTAATATCATATTTATTATATACTTTTTTTACGTTTCAATTATTATTAGAGTTCATATGTTTTCAACTGATGTGGAATAATTAATTAATTTTAATAAGTGTGAGTTTTAAAATAAATTATATCAACTAATTCGTTTTTCAATGAATTAATTAATTTATGGTTAATTAGTTAAATCCGATTAATCATTTAGAATTCTTGAAATTGTGTTTTTACGAATCGATGTATTTATATTTTCTGGCTGTTACTATAAGAAACATAGAACAGTCTATAAGAATACTATACTAATATATAACATGAATATGAAAGCATGAAAACAGCCAGATGTAACTATTGTTTGATAAGTATGGTAAACAAGCAAGTTAAACACCGTTTTTTGAAAAAAAAGATTTTATTTATTTCTTGAGGGATTGATTTTATTTATTTATGATGTGAGGGTCTCCTTTGAGGGATATACACTTGGTCCAGCAAGCCTGCAAAATACGTATTGACGGCAGTGTTGACATTCTCATTAGACGAAAATTTCATCCCATCGAATCAAATTTTCAAGTTTGTGAAGAAAAAAAAGTCACAAGTGGTCCAGTTCGGATAATAATGTGAATGAGGAATCAATTTGAAGCTTAATTCGTGCAATTTTACCATTGCGATGCCAGACGGCCGTTGTCCTGGTGGAAGAGAACTTTTCTGAACGTCAATCTTGGCCGTTTCTCTTTCAATTCTTCTTTCAAACGGTCCAATAGTGTTACATAATAGGCTCCTGCTATCGTTTTTTCGATCGCAAGTTATCGATCAGGATGATTTTTTGGGAATCACAAAAAATTGTGGCCATCACCTTCTCAGTCAACAGAATGATGTTCGCCTTTTTCGGCGCACTTCCATCAATCGTTGTCCACTGCTTTGACTGCTGCTTCGACTCAGGTTTGTAGTGGTGGATCTATGTTTCATCCACGGCGATGAATCGACGCAGAAAGTCCTACTCGTTTTTTCGATTTTTGAGGCAACCGCTACAATGCTTGCTTCAAACATCTATAGAACATGAACAATGTGTTGCATTTGACTGAAATTTAATCTATGCTAGATTGAAAAGTGACAATAGCCGTGATATTACCAACTGAATGGTGGCACCATATCACAGAAATTTATCAAATTATCAAACGACCCATGTATATTTATTTTTATTCCATTTTAAATTTATTGAAAACGGGTTACTTTTTAAAAATGAACATAGATTACACGTTTTTAAATTTCATTTAAAAGTATATATCATTTTCTTTACTTTTCTTTGATTACAGGTATTAAAACTTTCAAGTTTTTGTTCATGTATAATATTTATTTGTTTCTTATGAAATGTACATGTAATTTAAAACCCATGTAAAAACATACACACAGATATATATATATATATATATATATATATATGATAAGAGATATTTGATTTATGAAGATTGAAGTCCGCGCTACTGAAATGTTTTCTGTTGTCTTAAATAATACGAGACCCGATAAAGTAGATATATTAACTGCAATACAAACTTATTTTTCCAGATGACCTACAAAAATATAAATTACCTTTACGGTATGTTATTTATAACACTAACATCTTGCAGTCTTAATTCTTCGCAGTGGTCGTCACCGCGAACAACAAAAATTATTTGCAGTAAATCGTAAATAAAACGAGCTTTATGTGAATTTATGTTCCTCCTTCCACACGTTCACGTTCGTTACGAAGTAAACGTAAAAATGTTCGTACGCTCTATTTGTTTTCCAGTTTTATAAGAGTTTTCGTTGTTGTACGTGTAAAATATTTGATTTTTGAAACGTGTTTTTTTTTTGGATAGGTGCACGTTGTTTGATCTTATTATAATTCTTACAGTATGTATGAATATATATATATATATATATATATATATATATATATATAGTTTTTAATCGGTTAGGTATTATAATCATAGATATGGTTATATTAAATGTTTCCATTTATAAATTAAAAATAATTTTTTTTTGTTTTATGCGATAAAAAATGACAGATATTAATTATAATTCACAGCGTCGCCTTTAGATCTGTTCATTAAAATAATTATTTTTCACACTGAATGTTTCATGAATGATGTAAATAAAATAAATGTAATTGATAAGTCATTTATTCCTAGTTTTGTTATGGTTTGGTGCAGGTCACTGACCTTTGATGTATCATTAGAGACTACATATTGTACTAAATTCGTGATTAAATTCTAAGTATCTATTATATTTAATTAATATTTTCGGAATAAATTTAATTAACCTCAATGGAAGTTTAATGCTTGTTTTATGATTAAGAGACTAATTGATTTATCAACCGAGTTTCTCTTCATTAAAAAAATTGTCAATTCACCTATTCGAATATAGTTGACTGGTATAATTTTAAAAGAATTCAACTTTATTGTTAAACATGTATGTTTTTAGAGGGAAACGGATTGTGATATCTATTAAAAATCTGAACTTATTTCGTACATATATTTTAGTTATAAGACTATTTGTTGTACTTCACTAATTTATTTCATTAAACGAATCCAGTTTCAGATATTATTTTACTGTTTAAAATTTAATTTAGTTTTACGAAAGCATGACATTAAACTGTGCTTAATTAAATTCCGTATCTTCCGGCATTGTAAAGAAAAGTTGAATGAACTTTCGTACATTTTAGATATACGACACCGTGGTTTATTGTATCAGAGATTTTTTTATATTTTTGAAACGGAAGAACATTTGAATAGCAGTTCATATCTCGCACCGAATATAAGAATGTAATATATAGAAGCGACAGTGATAAGTAGTTCGTAACAAGTAACATTCATCATGAAGCGTTGAAATGTTTGATTTATGTTCACAACACAGTTCGATTTCTAGATTTTTCTCGATTTAATTTCACTTCTTTATAGATACAGAGCGATCGTTTAACGTACCGAGAACTTCCTGCACGTTTGAGACAAAATAAGAGTTTGATGTCGACAAATTACGTTTAGGAAAAAAACACACGCGTCGCGCTGGCAAAGACATCTGTCTCTACCGTTATTAACTGGTATCTCCAGTGAGCTATGTGACCATTTTGTCACGCAATAAACAGCTCGATCCTCCACCCTCACTCCAAACACATAGCTTATATAACACCACCCCGGTGGAGCTTCATGACAGTCCGAATTGCTATTGTTTGTAGTCGTATAGCTTGACTACGTACGGGTGGGATTTCATTTAAAATTCTTAACACAGAAACAAACAAGAAGGACGTCTGACCTGTTTAACGATCAGGCTCGGATGTAGGGAAATATTTAATCTATTCCGCGCAATTCTTTTTCACAGAACTCATTACTATAAAAATATTTTCTTTTCACTTAATGTACCTTTACAATTTATCATGTTTGCATTCAAGTAAAGTAACATGGCACGAACATAATTTAATAACTACTTAGTGCACAGTAAATAGGAACATAGTGTTCTACCAAAATACCTGTTGAAAAATCACAAAACTTTCTGTTTTCCTCACAAATGCTTTTTTAATATTTATATAGATATTAATTCTATTTTTTATCAAGTAGATTATTGTAATAATACTTGTATTGTGTTGATGTCGAAATCATTTCTTTATTAAATTGTTTACTTCATTATTATTTTAAAAAAAATAGTAAATAAGAATTCATACATAGCTCTATAACCATGAAAAATGCGTGATGGTTCTGATTTTCTGAGCTAAGTAAAACAGAATAAGAATAAAAAAAGTTTAAAAATTGAAAAGTATTGAAATATATCAGTACATAGATATTAATAGATACGTCAGATAAAATATTTCTTTTTATTATTGTTACATCTTTAATTATTACATAAATCAATTTTATATTCATAGAAATTTAATTTTATTTAATTAATTTTTTATACTACAAAAATAAATTCTGGAAATTTGATTTTCCTAATTTAAATCTTTTTCTCGGTTTAATTTTTTAAGCTCACAATTAAATACTAAAATAAACATGCAAGATATGATTAAAGACATGAGTAAAGGCTAGTTAATCCGTTTTGTACAAAGAACACACTCCTTCAGATAAAAACAATTATTCAAAGAATATAAATGATGCTACAATTTGTATTGAGTTGAATTTCAATCAGAAAATGCAGATTATAGAATCATAGTAATGAAATCAATAGAATAGGTAAAAATGTAAATTACAATACATGTTAAAATTCTCTCTCTCTATATATATATACATACATATATATATATATATATATATATATATATATATATATATATATATATATTTAATTTCAACTTGTTAAATACAATATTCTAGAAATTAATTAATATAATGTACTAGAGACATCGCCTACACACAAGATTTCCGAACACATTTGAAGCGGAAACATTTGCACAGATCCGGCACTGTTCACATCGGAATCAGATACTCGAGATCCTGCATGAATTGGAAAAGCATATGTCCTCGCAAACGAAGGATATTCTTCTCGAGCTTACGTACATAACGTACGTGTTAACAGATTATTATTCTGTGCAGGATTTACGATGAAATTTGTCGCGTCCCTTGTTTTCATTTCGCAGCCATTACATAGTCCGATTATACGAAACGTGTTCCCTTTGAAAACATGAATTTGTTAGTACTAGTAACTTAATGCAAACATGCGAATTAGTACATACCTAGAGTGGCTTTGTGACTGAAATGTATATTCTGTATTAAATCTTATTGGTGCTGATGGCATTAGTGTTACGATCATATCTTTGATGACATGTTGGTAATTTGGTTCAAAGTGCTCTGATTTTGAAACGACGAGGAATTATTTTATTTTTCTGTACTCGCAACGAAGATAATTTATATTTAATTATCTAGCAGATAGGTTTTCAGCTTAAATTTAATGATATTTAGATAGAAATTTGTGTGTTTTAAGATATTTTCTATCATCACACGGAATTTTATCTTGGAATGAAAGAACTGTTTATATATATATATATATATATATAATGCTTCACTGTACTGTATAAAAATTAATTCATAGCAAAAAAAAAATCAATTCAGTATTAATTAATTATTTTAATTTTAACTTAGATAAATAATTAATTATAAAAAGAGTTATTAAAGTAAAGTAAATAGTGTATTTCAGAATAAGAATATCTGATTAAACAAATAGAATTAAACGAATTGTCATGGTAATTTCAAAAGAAGAAAAATGTAGATTTTTCATTGCTTCTCCCAGATAAAAGGCGGAATATTTATATTTGTTGTTACATTTTATTACACGCTACTGAATATTCGAAACAAGGGTATAATAATGAACGGAACTATATCGAGCTTTTAAGCTCTCCGTCCCCTACTTACTCTATCCCTATATAAATTCCTACTCTTTAATTATGTTTACATTATTTTAGATTAAATTTACACAATAAATGAAAATAATTTCGCTTGAAAGCCGAACCGGATATAATTTATCACATGTGAAACATAATTCCAAATGAAATATTTTAATGAAGGGCAGCTGTTCGTGGAATATAAAAATTATACTACTATCGTTTACAATCCTGAAATAATAATCAAGATCCAATTCCAGCATATTATACTTTCTATGAAGTGATATCATTAAATAGGCTCTACCCTGCAGGTTATGTGTGTAGTTTGTAATAACGTCACCACAATAGTCCCATGTTCAGTGTTAATTTATAATGATATTACATACAAAGTCGATACATTCGCTATGAACACAAAACATATCAGAACTTTCACGTAACAGAGTGATGCATATGTTGGCACGTACGTGTGTGTAGATCAGTCGGAGGGAGAACCTGTACGAATTATATAACTTCAATCTTTTCAATTGTAAACTGTTTTGCGCGTTCGTATTTATGTGTAATTCATGTGTATGGCATTTGTAAATTATACGTACATGTAGCTATCTACTTCAGATTATTTGTTGGCGACAATATAAATTATTGGTCCGTCATTAATGATTTCATTTGTGTCCACTATTTGTGTAATAAATGAACGGTCTGGAAGTTGACACGTCCATTTTTTATGTGAAAAGTGAAGTTTGTCATGAATTGTCATGTTTTTAAAAATGCTACTGACGTGCGAATAAACAATAATGGTATGTAATGTAATAAATTAATAGAAGAGCGGACAACTTTACTGACATTAAATTTGAAATCAATGCTTTATTTTTTTTGTACATGAAACCAGTTGATTTTATTTGTATTCCCTGTTTGTATTTATGTATTTGTA